>SKCR01026576.1:52500-212087 GCA_019454045.1 Zanthoxylum bungeanum
AGACTCTGGGGAAATCTGCACAACGATATCCTTTTTGAGCATGAGGATATATCCGAGAAAGATGCACGTAGAAGCACGGGGTGACTCACGCTCACGAGAGACGGCGGGAAAGCATTTCCAGCCAAAAGCATGTGTGAGCAGGAGCCCGGTGAAAGGGCGTCGTCAGGGTAAGATTGTTGATGGCTCAGTCGAGGCTCGTCCATGCCCAATCCCAATGGACAAACCTTCGATCCGCCCCTAGCTCTATAATCCACTCGTCTCCCCCAGTCCCTGAGAGCCCTCCTCTCCTGGGCCTAGCCCTCTTTCTCAACTCTCGCCTTTCTTTCTATCTGGAGTTAAGAGGCTCTGAGCGCGGCTAGAGGGTGCTCTTCTCCCCTACGTTTCCAGGCGGATTCCTAAGCGTAGCGTCACGGCAGCGTCTTCTTGTTATGTGGCGTGCTTTGTTGATTCGTTCTGCTTCTGCGGAGCGAGGCCTTACTCGGGCTAAGTTCAAGCAAAGATCAGTCCTTTAAGCTAAAAGCTTAAGTGATCAACTAGAAGATACCACCTTCCCCAATGAAACTGCTTTCCCCGGAGCAGCAACTGAAAGAGAAAAGACCGGGTATGCCTGAAAACCCGAAACGGATTCGTGAACAACAGATAAGAGATATACCCCAGATACCATTTGAACCAGGGCTGAACCCCGAGAGTGATTTCACTCCGGAAGACCTCGAGTCACTGGATGCCTTTAAAGCAGACTAAGAATCAGGTACGGAAGGAAGTGAAGGTGAAGCAGGCTTGCTTTAAGGGCTAGTAGGCTTTCTCTCTTCTTTGGCTTGACAGAGATGGGCCCTTGAGCCCGGTATCTTGATTGCTGCTACTTTGATTTACCCCGAGCCGGTGCCGGGGCCAGCGTCTATTAAGAAGGGGATAGCCGGCTTATTTCGCTCCTAAATCCATTTAGCCTTTCTCCGGAACTACTTTGACTTTGAATACCGATATGGGACCACCTTCCCAAATCAAATGCAACTGATTCAAGAACAGCTGCTCACTCGGTCGTAGGGAAAAGAGTAAGTGATAGTCATCTATCGCCTTGAGCGGAGCCTGGTCTGGGATCGAGCCCTAGCATCTCTCAGCTCAGATTCGGCATATCCGGTCTTATATATATATATATATATACTTGTATTGTATTTATAAAAAAAAAAAAAGACATAAGAATAAATTAATTGGAATTTTAACTCTTGATTGACAGTAAGAGTACGATGTCAGTCTATTATCATCATTAACTAAGCCTATTAGGCACTTTTCAAATTCTTCTTCATGCTCAATTCATAATCACATTTATAATATAAGTGATATTATTTATTTTAATTACAAGAATTAAAAAAAATAACTAATTAAATTCATAGATCAACATCGAATGAAGCTCTTAATTATTATTTTTTTCACTTCAATGAATGGACTAATTTGATGATCAGTCCCATGACCCTACCATTATAGGATTGGGCTATCATCCTTTCATATTTATATCCTTTATCTTCTTTTAAAGGTTAGAATTTAATCAAGATAAATCTAAGGATCAAAATCTTGACAACACATTAATGAATTTGATACAAAAGTTGGCTTGACTTTTGTGTTGGCAATGTAATGGTCATTAGATTTATTTTGACTAAATCATAACCATAAAAGGAGATAAATGAGATAATGCAAAAGGATAATAGTCCATCCCACCATTATACTCGTAAGTCATCAAAGTCTTAAAGACAAGTCAAGCTTGGCTAAGCTCCTCTTGAACATTTTCATGGTGAGGCCCATAGCCAAATTCTCTAGCAAACATACCAGCAGCCTGATGATTACTTAAACCATGGCTCGAGCTAGATCCTGACCTTGGGTTAGATGATGAGCTTAACTCCCTGCTCTTCTTGGCTAAAGTTCTTTCAAGCTTGTGAGCATTTTGGTGGCCACCAAGTGCTTGGGAACTATAGAACTTACGTTGGCATTAGTTGCAGGAAAATATTCGGGGCTCGGTGGCTGGACTGTGAGGTGAAGATGAAGAATTTGATGATGATGATGGTTCAAGAACAAGCTCTAGGTTGAGCTGGTTGCTTGGTAGAGTGAAATGAATGGTAGTGTTTGCCTGAAAATCCATAGCTATAAAGAAAAGGGCAAGTTGATTTATTGATAAGCTTCAAGAAGAGAGAGAGAGAGTTTGTTTTGGTGACTGATCTAAGTGGTGTGTGAAAGAAGAAAAATTAAAGAATTGAAGATATAGGAATTTAAATTATTTTTAATAATTATCGATCATAATTTATTAAAAAATACTCAATATATCATTTAATTTAACACTGAATCCAAATTTATATTAAAAAAAAAGCACATAAGGTTCACAGTTCCTGCAAAAAAAAAAAAATCACAAACAGCTACATTTTACATTACATTAATTTTCCAGAAAATAATAATAATAATAATAAATAAAAAAAAACTCCACTCAATATGGTGCAATGAATTATCAATAAGCAATGCAACCGTACACAAAGACTAGATTTAGTCTCTCTTCAATGAACCCACTAGATTATATATTACCTTATTGTTTCAAGATATTCAAGTACATGTTCCCTGAGACTGTACTTCAATATTCTGACTGACCAACATACCCAAAATCCAAGAGATCTCTTTTTTTTTTTTTTCCTTTTTTTTTTTTTTGGTAAGATAATCAGATTTTTGCTTGAATTGTTAAGGAAATATTATTATGAAAACGGTGTTAAATGAATATAATTATGGAAATAATATTAAGGAAATATATCTTTTTATTATGGAATCAATCTCCAATATATGATATTATTATATTCCATTATTAGTATTAGTTTTTCTTATTTTGGTTTTTTATATAGCGTATATAAAGGTTTATACCATTGTGAATATAATATAGAATGAATTCAATACTTTCTTTCATTATCAAACAACTACTACACTGATTTCTTTCATATGTAATACCAAAAACATTTTAATAACATAAAACGCTTGACTAAGAATATGCTTAGGAGAGATATTGGTGATAACCTTATAAGTATTAAGATCCTCGATTAATTGAAAGTAGATGCCCTACAACTCTAAATCCTGAAGATATCTACTCCGACTCAAATATGGAGAGATAAATTACTCTCATTTTTAGAATATGATAGCCCGGGATTCGAATATGTATTCTCCGAAGAGCATATATTATCATTGGGCCACTGACACACGGGATATGCGATTTGAAGTTGTAGAAAAGCAGACAAATTAAATCCACTATGTCGTCTCTCACATTGGAATAGAACAAAAATAATCTAAAAACAAATAGAAAGGGTTTCAAAATTAATTAACCTATTAATTAACAAATCCACATTATGCCATGATTGTGGGATCATAATCTCGCTGGCGGGCTATGATTGCCTGAGCAATGTCTGTTAATCACAGACACCACACAAATCAAGAAACTACCTACTGTTGCTTTGCTGTTTAAATACTTATAAGGGTCTTAAAATTTCATAAGATTCCAAGCAAGGAAAGAGGAGGATTAATCCCTTTGAATTAACATCATTTAATATGCAAATCATTAGTCAATATTATGTGTCTCTTTGTACTTTAGCAGACTCACAAAAACATATATAAATAAAGAGGAACTATATGAAAATTAAATGGAGATAAAATTATCATTTTTTTATTATTTTATTTTTTTAAAAAAAATAACGTATTTTTTATGATAATAAATGTAACTTTTAGATAATGAAAAACGATTTGGATTCGGTGTTGAGCTAAATTTTATGTCATAATTTTACTATAAATAATTTTAGGTGTGAATTATTCATTTGTTGATAATTTTGGTCAGAATTTTATTATAATTAAGGAGTTCATTTGAGAGCTCAAAACATCCCAATAATTATGCTTCAGGTAAAGAAATGTTAGAGTGTGTAAACAAAATGAGATTTTTGTAGAATTTTAAGCACTTTTAAATTATGTTCTTGTAATAATATAATTTATTTTTCCTTATAAATATTCTCCAGTGATCAGAAAATCATAACATAAATTAGTAATCCTAATTCATTGAATTAATGTAAAATCTAGATTTACTATTAACACAGTTAAAGAAATTACAAACAAGAACAACCAATATAATTTCAAATTTGTCAAAGTTTAAACATCTACATCAATCTGAATTGTCCATAAAATCATATACAAAAACAAATTCAAATAAAGCCCACTAGTACACTTATTCTCTCTTCGGCTCTATTTTGAATATCTTCGATTGGTACCAAAGCATCAAATTAAATTCATGACAATGAAACCGATTTCCTTTCCCCCTACTATTATGAAAAGAAATCAAATGTATTTGGCTCTTAAATATTTATAATAATATATCACACAAGCCCTAGTTAGGCATAGAACCAGCGGCCAACTTTGCTCTCAAGTCTTTTCTCAAGATTTTGCCAGATGGAGCTTTTGGAATTGAATCCGTGAAAAATACCCGATTGATTCTCTTGTAAAATACAACCTGCAAATTAAATAATTAATAAGCTTATTAAGTATGATCGATCATATATATACATTACAAGAAAAGAGACATTTAGTGTTAAAAAATTTCGTCATTAGAAGTCAAAATTTCGACGCTGAAGATCTTCTGCGTCGAAATAAAATTTTGACGTAAAAACGTAGTCGTGGGAGATAAAATACAGTATCAGACAATTAAATTATTGAATTTTCTAAGTCGTCATTGGATTTTAATTCAATGGCCATATTTAAGAAAAGTGACCATCACCTAATTTTCCGGTGATCCAAACATCCTATATGATTTTGTAAAATGACTTCTAGTTCTAGAAAGAGAGAAAAAAATAATTACCTGTTTTGAGATGTATTGCTTGATTTCGTCCTCAGAGATTTTAGAGCCGTTTGATCTTACAACAAATGCCACAGGAACTTCTCCAGCAGCCTCATCTTTCATGCTGAAAAAACATAAGCACATAAAATTTTCGAAGTGACAGATCAATGGTACAATAAGCTCATGTGATCTTGACGATAGTCGATACAGGTAGTCGGTTTGAGCTCGTAATTTTGAACGAAATTAAGAGACTCGAATCTAAATAAAATTTAATTCTTAATATACAAAATAACTGTTTTTTTTTTTTTTTATCTTTTACCGATAAAAGTCTCATTTTTAGAAAATTTGCGGTGACAGACTTACGGTACAACAGCGGCATCAGAGATTTTGGGATGGGCAATCAACATTGCTTCGAGCTCAGCAGGTGCCACCTGGAATCCTTTGAACTTGATCAATTCCTTCAATCGATCAACGATGAATAGCTCATCGTCGTCATCAATGTATCCGATATCACCTGTGTGCAACCATCCTTCTTTGTCTATGGTTCTTTCTGTAGCCTCAGGATCATTTAGGTAACCTGTCCAATATAATATTTCTTTATATTTAATCCAATTATGTAAATCAATAAAAAAATTTGAGTAATGATACATTCGCACATACTTTCATTTAAAATTTTACAAATATTTATCGTAGATCACTGCAGTTACAGTGAGAGAGTTTGTAAAATTTTAAGTAAAATGGTGAGAGAATTTGTAAAACTTTAAGTAAAATTGTGTATAAGTGTATCATTTTTTTTTTTTTTTTTTTTTTTTAACTAGACTCTTACAACTCCTGCGATTTCATGACAGGTGGCTACACCTGATAAAAATAATAAGTTTTTTAAGTTTCAAAGGAAAGAGCAAGTGAGTAGTTTTGTCTAAAATATACGTATTTTATTATTTCTAAAATGAACAAAGTTGGCTGCTCAAAAGTCAAAACCGATTAATATACGGGTCTGTTTTGGTAGTGTTGGGTTCAGGATTTTACCCTGAGGGCCTAAGTTTGAATCCAATGGATGTGTTTCTTGTAAGAGTTTAAGACAGACAGAGATTTTACATGCTCCGCTTAAGTTCAGATGGGTGGCTTTGTGGTAGGTTTTGAACGATTTAAAAAAATAAATAAATAAAAATTTATGGGGAAATAATTTTATGGATGGAACTCATCAGTCATCAAATTAAATAGGAAGAAAAATCATTTCTTTTTCCCCACTTGTTAATATCTTTGATTGACCATGAAATTTTATAAGTTTATCTTTTGTCACCGACGAAGCAACGCAAGTATTGCACGAGTGGAAATAAATGAGTGAAAAGCAAAATTAAAAAATAAAAAATAAAAAATTCAAAGGATCCATAAGAAAATACTTTAACAAAAGAGTGGGGGAAGAAATTGTGGTCGTGACTATAGGAATTTTGTGTTGTAAAATTTAGTGTCATTAAACATCGAATAACATGCCAACATCCAAATCAAACTAGAAAACGAAAGTAGATCTAGTCTAACATGCAAAACCCTAAAACCATAAGAATCAGAAAAACCTGATTAAATACTCCAAGTCGAGATGATCTGTCCTTAAGAACTTATTGGCTCCGTCACAGGTGCTTTACGGATTCGTTTTGCCAACGTTCTCCCAGGATTAGTTGGATTCTTCTTGTTCAAGGAGCACTCCTTAACAAGTATATGAACTTGGATCCAATGGTGGATCTCTCTCTCAAAACAAAGAAAACAACACAATGCCTATGAAACTGGATATCACTTGTATATCTATTTATGTATATATTTTTTTATTGGAATAGATATACAAGTGATATCCAGTTTCATAGGCATTGTGTTGTTTTGGCCCTGAACAACGGTCCTGTGTTCATCAAGCACTTTAGGGTAACCCGCCTTTAAAGGTTCCCATGGAAGCGGCCTCACTTCTTACTTGAATTAGGTGATCTACTATGAAGAGGTAATCTGTCTTTACCCCCATTAGGACTCATCTCCTAATATAGTGATCATTAAAAGCCTTAGCTTATCCTAACCAATGACAGACAGCACTCAGCGTCATTATCGGAATGGGAAAGAGTACGAAACTCTTCAGTGCTTGTTTTGAATTGCACAAAGTTTCTGTTGTCCCTTTTGAACCTAGATCTTGGGATCTCCAGTCAGCTAGGTTGGGTTTCCACAGTGACAATTCTTAGATTATAGGCTTCAAGCCCATTCCCCTCGATGACTTCTCAACTTGCTCTCGAGGAAAACCTTTAGTTAGTGGATCCGCTAGGTTTTCCTTCGACTCAACATAATCGATCGATATTATGCTACTTGAGAGCAGTTGACCTATGGTATCATGTCTCCGACGTATGTGTCGAGACTTACCATTTTACATTGTATTTTGGGCTCTCCCAATAGCCGATTGGCTTTCACAATGTATGTTAATCGTTGGCACCGGTTTGGCCCAACTAGGAATATCCTCCAGGAAGTTTCAAAGCCATTCCGCTTCTTCCGCTATTTTGTCTAACGCTATGAACTCTGATTCCATAGTAGACCAGGCAATATATGTTTCCCCCGAGGATTTCCATGACACGGCTGCATTACCAAGTGTGAAAACAAATCCAACCGTAGATTTGGAATCCACTATATCAGATATCCAACATCGCTGTATCCCTCTAGAACAACAAGATATCTCTCGTAATGTAGCCCATATTTGAAGTTTCTTATACCTCAAAACACTTACTATGGCTTTTCCAGTGGTTATGTCCTGGATTGCTAGTATATCTGCTAAGCCTATTCACAGCTTGAGCGATATCAGTTCGTGTGCAATTTGTGAGATACATCAGACTTCCGATGATCCTTGAATACTCTAATTGCGATATGCTTGAACCAGTATTCTTTGATAGATGAAGAGTTAGGTTAGTTACTCCCAAATCTTTCATATCAAATTTGCTGGTTAACACTTCTTGGTAAACTGAATCAACTCATGATTATTACCAATTATCAGCATATCGTCTACATAGAGACATACAATGACATATCATTTTTTTTGAGTTGATTTGGTGTATATACACTTATCACACTCATCGGTTTTAAACCCACTTGACAACATCTTTTTGTCAATGTTCTCATGTCATTGTCTAGGTGCTTGTTTTAATCCGTACAAGAATTTTACAAGTTTGCACACCTTCTGTTCTTTTCCAGGAACATTAAACCCTTCTGGTTGTTCCATGTAAGTCTCTTCATCCAATTCACCATTCAAGAATGACGTCTTTACATCCTTTTGATGTATTTCAAGACCAAATATAGCTGCTATAGCTATAAGCATTCTACTAATGTGATACGAATCACTGGTGGATAGGTGTCAAAGTAAACAAGGCCTTCTTTCTGTCTATAATCTTTTATGACAAACCTCGCCTTGTACTTATCTATTGATCCATCCATTTTCATCTTTCCAATTGTAGCCCAGTGGCTTACAACCTGGAGGAAGATCAACCAACTCCCAAGTATGGTTCTGTAGGATTGAATCAATCTCACTGATAATCGCCTCTTTCCACAGAGGTGCCTCCAAAGAAGACATTGCTTCTTTATAGCTTCGAGGCTCATTTTCTAACAAATATGTCAGAAAATCGGATCTGACTCTTGGTCAATTTGATCACTGTCATTGACAGTATCAACAGCTCTTTTTGAGAGACTCTCTTCTTTGTCTTTCCTTACAAGGAAATGTCTCTTCAAAAATATTGCATTCCTTGACTCAATGATCACATTCGGATTGATGTCAGGAATCAACATGATTTATTTTTTCTTTTAGGTTTCGTTCCTACTGTACGAATAAATAATAATATAGCAGCAGTATTAAAATATAGATCTAGTGGTAATTTAGTGGTAATATATACACAGTTAAAATTTAATTATACTTAAATTATTAGTTATTAATTATTAATCATAAATTACAAAAAAAAAAAAAAATCAATATAAATCTCAACTCAAAACTAAATCCAAATCTCAAGAATAGTGACATATTTCTATGGCAAATATCAAAGTCATTTATGTAATGAAAAAAATACAAATTATGCTGATAGATCATATTCTTATCATTCATTTTTATGTGTCATATATATTAAATAAGAGTAAAATTATAATATATATTTTTTGATTTTGTCACCACCTATCTTCCAATAATATTATTGCATGTGCATTTAATAAATATAAATGTAAAAATAAAAATGGAGATGGAATATGTACGTACCTTTCATGATCTGGGCACCTCTAATGCAAATCTCCCCGGCTTGGTTTCGGGGAACCGAAATGCCGGTATCGGGATCCACGAGCTTCATCTCGGCGTTCCTCACGACGGTGCCGCAGGCGCCGGATTTTATCTCAAATGGTTCCTTTGCAAATGCCAAACACATTGACAAAACTGGCCCTGCTTCTGTCATCCCATAGCCCTACACATTTCATTCATTTTCTTATTTAGTTTTATTATTATATCATAATTAATAACCATTTGTAGCATCTATATATATAAATGTAAAGACCTATTAACCATGAGAAAAAAAAACTTGTACAAACTAAAATTAAGATTAAAAATATAAATATGACATCTCATCTCATATCATTTAAGATTTATATTTTTATAATTAATGGTTTTTTTAAAAATTAATTACACGTGTTTTGGGTGGGTTTATAATTCACGCTAAAAAAAAAATTATCTCAAAACAGATAATGTCTAATTAATGGGATGAATCATTATAAAAAAAAAAAATTAAAAACGACTCCAAAATAAAAGTGTATGGATGTTGGAATGAGATGGTTATAAGCTAGTTCCGAATCAGATGGTTTGAGAGGAGTATTCTTGATATACTTCTAATAATTATCAGATAATTAGTGAGAGGCGGACAATATGATCCCGAGATGGCTCTAATAAATTTATTATTGGAGTCACCTCCAGTTAAATTTGAACCGTGGGATTTTTTATCCAATTATCTAGATGTAAATTTATACGATGACACACATACTATCACGTGATATTAGCGGGCCCCGCGCCCAGACAATATGTCTAATAACAATAATCAAAGTCTTTTCTGAAAGAAAAATAAATAACTATATAGTAAATTTAATAAATTAAAAGACACATAATCTTGTGGCAGTGAATATTTATGGTGATGACCGAATTGGCAGGAGAACATTAATGGACCGTTACTGGTCCCGCCAAACTAAAGAAAAGATAACAATCATAAAACCACATAACAATAAAGACAATTAATCAAGGAGCGGGTGCGGGGGATGTAGTGGAGCCCGCTTCAGTTGGAATTTTTTTTTCCATCTTACAATCAAAATCCAATTGTCCAAAATTTTATATGCCGGAGCCCGAATCCCAATTAATCAAACCCAAAATTACAAAATTAATTAATATGTTATTCACAAAAATAAAGGATGGATCAGAACATTGGCTTCCGACACAATAAATTTTAGAAAAAATTCAATATATACATAGTTTTATTTTGATTTTTCTAATAAAGAATTTATTTTTTAGACTCAAATTTATATTTCACACTAATAAACTTCGAAAATGAGTAATTATTATCTTTTTATTTGGTTATTATTTCTCCAATGTAAAATTACCATTACAAGAATAAAT
This sequence comes from Zanthoxylum bungeanum, assembly GCA_019454045.1. Taxonomy (NCBI): domain Eukaryota; kingdom Viridiplantae; phylum Streptophyta; class Magnoliopsida; order Sapindales; family Rutaceae; genus Zanthoxylum; species Zanthoxylum bungeanum. The sequence continues at coordinate 62,982 of SKCR01026576.1, forward strand.
TTAAAAAAAGAAAGAGCCAAATAGAAACCAGACCATACCTGCCCAAGTTTAGCATTAGGGAGCTTAGCTCTCACAGCATCTTCAAGTTCCTTCCCCATGGGTGCAGCGCCGGACATAACCATCCGAATAGACGACATGTCGTACTTATCCACATCCCCGCTCTTCGCCACCGCCAATACAATCGGGGGCACGAACGGCGCAATCGTCACCTTATATTTCTGCACCAGTTCCATCAACGTAACGATCTCAAATTTCTGCATGATCAAGATCGCAGCACCAACTCTTAAAGCACACAGCAACACCGAATTAAGCGAATAGATATGAAACAAAGGCAACACACACAAGATAACATCTTCTTTATTGAAATACAAATTAGGGTTTTCGCCATCGACTTGTTGTGCCACGCTTGTGACAAGTCCCTTGTGAGTTAACATGACACCCTTTGGTAACCCCGTGGTCCCGGACGAATAAGGAAGCGCCACGACATCGTCGGGATTGATCTCGACGGCGGGGATATCGTTCTCATCCGCCTGACTGATCAGCTCCGACAAATGGGTATCGATGGTTAAAATTCTGACAGCATGATTTTCGGACAAATCTTTAACTTTGTCTTTGTAAGATGCTTGTGTTATGACGATTTTGGCCTGGGATGCGGTGGCTTGTTTTGTAATTTCAGCTGGGGTGTAAAATGGATTGGCGGTCGTGCTAATGGCTCCAATGTATGAGGCCCCCAGAAATGAGAATACAAATTGTGGGCAATTTTGGAGCAAGAGCATGATGACGTCACCTCGTCCGACGCCTAACTTGGTGAGGCCGGCGGCGACTTTACGAGAGGCGAGCTCGACGTCGGAGTAAGTGTAGACGTCGCCGGTGGGGCCGTTGATGAGGCAGGGGCGGTCGGAGAATTGAGAGATGTTTTCAAAGCAGTAAGTGTGTAAAGGGAGGTGATTTGGGATGTAAATGTCAGGCAATTTTGATCGGAAAATGAATTCTTGGTGATCTTGTCTGGCTTCCATTGTTGCAAAGAAAGAAAATAATGGAAGTTGAAATATTGGTGAGTGTTTGGTTTTTTTGTTTTTTTTTTTGGGAGGGGAATCACTGAGGTGGTTTGAATATTGGTTGAGTAAATATACAAAGTAGGCGATGGTAGCTAGAAGAAGAAAGGAGATCGATGGTGAGATTTGTGAGTAGCTGATTGGAGTTTTAATTAGAATTTTTCAAGGGTAGAATTATTGCCAAGAAATTTTCTTAAAGAAACAAAGAGAGACTGTGTATTAAATGAAAATGACTTAAATTATCTTTGAATACAACCTAATTGCAATATGACACATACCTATTACCTAATTAACTAATTTTGTCATTCTGAACAGGAGATTTCTTGCCAGTTTTGCTTTAAATGTGGCATTTTAAGATAAGATGAAAATTAAAGTTGTTTAATGATAAGTATATCTTATTTTTCTATAAAATAAGGATAGACTTATACTCAATCATGTGCGAACACAAGTTATGTGAAGGGTAGATCGAAATGATAATTTTTCACAAAAAAAGAAGAAGAAAGATATCTCTATTATTTACTTAATACTAACTATTTATTAGAAGAAAAAAATTGAGAGAAATCGTAGACCCGAAGGTGAAATTTCTATTATTTATTTAGCATTAACTAATGGAAAAAAATGAAGGGGTCAGAGGCATCGCCCCCATAACTCAAGTACACATCCACAAAACGTACTTAAGGCATAAAATTATCTACAAATTATTCCTATGGTTTATCTTGCTGTTGAATTTAGATATACATTCAACAAGTGAATAGTTAATTTATCAATGTAAAATGTTATAATATATGAAGGTCATAAATACATGTTGGTTAAGTTATCACCTTATGCTGACACATCGGGGATCGACCTGCCCAGACAGATCGCATGGTACATGGAAAAAGTAACAAATAAGATAATCATAGCTTTAGCATCCATTTATGATTTATATGTGCATCAAATGAGTGTTAAGACAATATTTTCAAATGAAAATCTTGATGATGAAGTGTACATGGAGTAAAGGTGGCAAAATAAATTAACGAGTTAAATTTGTATTAAATTATAAACGAAACGAATTAAAATATGCACAACAAGAAAATGTAGAATTACCGATCGAATATTTTCGGTAGGTAAATTTTACTAATTGTGGGACACAGGACCTGGGCGACGCCGTTCCTAGGCTCGCGGCCTAGTTGGGAAGAATTATATAACATGGAGTCGCCACCCGGTGTGAACCGGGACAAAGATTTAAGGCCGCACTCACCCCTCGCAAGGGAAGACCTCAAACCGTTGGGTTCGGAATGGTCCCTTACTCATGTCACTTGTAATGAAAGGATGTATATAATAATTAAAACAAGCTGAAGTAACACTTATTTCTAAGGGTATCATGCTTCTAAATTCACATTCATAAGATAAAATATGCGCCTAAACATACATGTATTTCACATATAAGATTACATGCTTAGAAGTACATTAAATCAACAAACAGACAATTTCATTGGCATGTTGTATTCATGAAAACGCAAGCACATACTAACCACACAAGCACACATAAGGCGAATCAAATGATGGTGAACATGTGATTTCATAGACATACCATAAACAAATAGCCATTATTTTCCATGCACAAACAAAAGGGTCGACTAAGTACATAATGCAAAAAGACGCTTAGGGATGCAATTAGGCATTAAGTGAGCATGCTATGACATGGCGCAAAAGAAGATAGATATAGGCATAGACGCACATATGATGAAAATGACTTAATTCAGTATGTTCGCGTTCGTGTGGCGTTCGTAAACGCGTTCGAACGGAAATGAGACAGAATGCTCGCGTTCGAGTAGCGTTCGTAAACGCGTTCGAACGGAAATGGAACAGAATGTTCACGTTCGTATGGCGTTTGTTAACGCGTTCGAACGGAAATGAAACAGAATGCTCACGTTCGTATGGCGTTTGTTAACGCGTTCGAACGGAAATGAGACCTGATGCATGATAAGGCGAAATGTATGCGCGTTCGAATTGCGTTCGTGAACGCGTTCGAACGGACACGGACCTGATGCATGAAATGGGCAAAAATGCATAAACATCAAAATAAAGGGGGGCGCGGCGAAGTACTGCCGTAAAGGTGGCCTTATGAGGGCTCTTGATCTCTCAAGAGAGGACCTTTAGACCAACATACTAAGCCCATGCGCGTCACAATCACATCATGCATATAAACATAAAGACAATCATATTATTCTAAGTATGTCCGATTGAACGTGTCTTGCATCCAACCGAACACACATCAACCGGCGCGGCAAAGCATCGTGGTAAAGGGCTTTAAAACCCCTCCCCATAGGGGATCTTTCATTCCACTTACTAAGCCCATGCGCTCAATTGAGTCATGCATAAATAAGCAACATGCATAATTTAAATGACGAGGAATAAATAAATGAAAGCAACACAAAACAAGAAAGGTGCCGTTTACTCAAGCGTACGTGGAGTTGTGGCCCGAGTACAGATCATATTACCGTCCATTCGGAATCGGCTATGAAATTTATGTCCGGGTTTCCATCCTATATACCACAAGAGACGATACTCTTCCATTTCATTCAAGTCACAACATGCATCCATAAACGACTCTCATGCGAATAGAATGCAATAATAATAATAATAAAATGAATATAAACTAATGAAAGGTACCCTCAGGTCTAACCTTTTAAATCATCTCTCGGATGTACGGTACACGATCGTCGGAAGGGGGTGCTCCGCAACTCTCCTGGTTCACGGTTCACTGTTCTCGTTCGTTATCTTTTGCTATTATTTCCTTGTGGTTTTGCTGCCTTTTCCTCTTTATCTTTTGCTTACTCTTTTCTTGGGTGAGTTCCTCCTGTAATTTTTATGTGTGTTGTGTATGAGTTAGGGGGGGCTAGCTGTTTCAATGTTTTCAAAGAACTATTCCAAGTTGTTGGGTTCTTAGTGCAATTAAAGGTGATTATTTTTAAGGTTATCTATGTAGTTTTCCTAAGTTACTGTTTTTTAAGGATCTGGGCTGCTGTGTTTGTGCGGTTTTCGGTGGTGTATGGAGGTTTAGAGGGGTTGGTTTTCGGTGGTGATCTTGTGGTGTTGTTTCTTTGTTTTCTTTTGTGTGTGTTTTGGGTGTGTAGAGAGAGTTTAGAGAAATTTCGAGAGAGCTTGGGTGTGAATTGTGTTGTGTGACCTGGGTGTCATTTGTGCTGTCTGAAGGAGAGAAATGGCCTTGGTTAGGGGTTTGTTTATATAGAGAAGGGTTAGGGTTGACAAGGGAAGGGATTTGTGCATTAAATTAGGATATGATTTAGTTTTAAACAAGGAAATCAAAGGATTGAGGGGGGACAAGATATTTTAATTTAGGAAGTTGTAATATTTATTTGTGTTGGTTTAGGAATACAATATTTTATATTGGTAAATATCTTATTAGATTAGGAAGTCAAATATATGATTGGCTTTAATTGGTTATGATTGATTTTAATTAGTATGATTATCTTTTGATTTAGTATGTGATTTGTTTAATTTAGGCATGATTTTAGTTTAAGTTGGTAATTATTTATTTTAATTGGGTAAATGATTTAAATTTTTTTTAATTTATGTTTAATATTTATTTAATATTTAATTATTTAATTTGGGATGTGTTTTATGGGCTTTGGGGAGCTAAATGGGCTGGTGTGAGGCTAGCGCAAGCCAAAAACCGACAAAACCGACACCGTTCGAACGCTCCCGAACTCTACCGCTACAAACGGAACGCCCCAATCTGTTTCCCCGTTCGAACGAATTAACGAACGCAGCACCAACGAAGACAGTGAGCTTGCTTATTCTGAATTCCCCCTTCCGATATCCGTTTCCCGCGGCATCCGTGACTCAAAGGTAGCTGTCTCCAAATAACTCCTCATCGGTTTCACATGCGTAAAAATGCAGTGCCTACAGTTGCCCCCACTTTGATGGGACTTGTGTAATGTGCAACAGTGACAATCCTATCAAAGTTATGCAATGCATTTCTACTTACCTGGCTCGCCAGCTGCCCACTTGACTTACCATGTGTTGAGTTTGCGTTGATTCGGTGGTGAGGTGCTGCGACCCCTGGTTCATTCCCGAAGTAAGCTGAGGGTCTTGTTCCCATTTTGAGCTGAGGGTCTTGTTCCCTGAATTGTTGAGTAGTGGGTTTTGTTCCCGTGGGTTTTGTTCCCATTTTGAGCTGAGGGTCTTGTTCCCTGAATTGTTGAGTAGTGGGTTTTGTTCCCGTGGGTCTTGTTCCCATTTTGAGCTGAGGGTCTTGTTCCCTGAATTATTGAGTAGTGGGTTTTGTTCCCGTGGGTCTTGTTCCCATTTTGAGCTGAGGGTCTTGTTCCCTGAATTGTTGAGTAGTGGGTTTTGTTCCCGTGGGTCTTGTTCCCATTTTGAGCTGAGGGTCTTGTTCCCTGAATTGTTGAGTAGTGGGTTTTGTTCCCGTGGGTCTTGTTCCCATTTTGAGCTGAGGGTCTTGTTCCCTGAATTATTGAGTAGTGGGTTTTGTTCCCGTGGGTCTTGTTCCCATTTTGAGCTGAGGGTCTTTTTCCCTGAATTGTTGAGTAGTGGGTTTTGTTCCCGTGGGTCTTGTTCCATTTTGAGCTGAGGGTCTTGTTCCCTGAATTATTGAGTAGTGGGTTTTGTTCCCGTGGGTCTTGTTCCCATTTTGAGCTGAGGGTCTTGTTCCCTGAATTGTGCTGATATGAGGCTTTATTCCTCCCGAGCTTTATTCCCGGACTGTACTGTCATGAGGCTTTCTTCCCCAGACTGATACTGCTGATATGGGCCTCGACCCTGGAATGCCATACCCGGCAAGACTGATACTGATGTAATGTGGGCCTCGACCCTCAGATTGATGCTGATGTGGGCCTCGACCCTCGGGACTCATCCCCAAAACTGATTGCTGAAGTGGGCCTCGGCCCCAACTGCTACTGTCATGGGCCTAGCCCCCAGATTGATGCTGATGTGGGCCTCGACCCTTGGGACTCATCCCCAAAACTGATTGCTGAAGTGGGCCTCGGCCCCAACTGCTACTGTCATGGGCCTCGCCCCCAGATTGATGCTGATGTGGGCCTCGACCCTCGGATTCATTCCAAAATTTTGCTGATGCGGGCCTCGGCCCTGGGATTCATTTCCTAGATTCATTCCAAAATTCTGCTGATGTGGGCCTCGACCCTGGATTCATTCCTGATGTGGGCCTCGCCCGCAGAATGATGTGGGCTTCGCCCTAAACCGATAATGATATGGGCCTCGCCCCCAGACTGATACAGATACGGGCCTCGCCCATGTGACTCATTTCTGAAATTGCTGACATGGGCCTCAACCCCGTGATTCATTCCAACACTCTGACGATGTGGGCCTCGGCCCTGGGACTCATCCCCAAAACTACTACTCATATGTCACTGATTCTGTTGTCTTGTGTTTGCCGCTTTCTCTTTTTCTCTTCTGAAACCTGTTATTACAAAACAGAACAAACACAAAAGGGATGCAAAATGTGTTACGTGTATGCATGCATGCATGATTGGGTTTCCTATCCCATTGAGCTAGGTCTTCTGCCAGTATTCTTGGTGGCTGCTTGGTCTTTTGACAAGTCTGTCATCTTCACTAACCAACATGCATCTATGATGGCTTTTAAATCAAAAGGGAGTTAACATGGTGCATGTATGCATGAGGTGCATGTGATGCATGATATGCATGCGATACAAGAAATATATCAAAATTTTCACACAAATCGGCTCATCACCATTTTAGAAGTTTTTGGGCCAACTGTCATAGAAGTGAACCCGTCCCAGTTTAAATGGCCCAACGAGTTCATGTCTTATGGCAAAGAGCCCAACTAAATCCAAATGATAATATTCCGAACACAATCATAAAATGGCCCACTGCTATTTAGAAGCCTTTTGGCCCAATCGTCATAAGATGTGTTCTTGTCCAGTTTAAATGGCCCAACAAGCCCATATCCCATGATAAATGGTCCAAATGGATCCAAACAACGATGTTCCCAAACACAAGCATAAAAAATGATGCAAACATGACATAATAATTTTTTTTTTTACAAAGTGGCCCATCAACATTTCAGAAGCTTTGGGCCTAATAGTCATAAGGTACAAACTTGCCCCAGTTTAAATGGCCCAGCAAGCCCGCATTTCTGACAATAGTCCAACTGCATCCAAATGAGGATGGTCCACAAGCACATACTCAAGAAAATAATTGATACTTTAGCCAACCCGGTCTATGGGTGGGTTAGTAAGAGTATAGACAAAGGCTCTCACCGGCGAAGGATGGCCCACAACTAGGTCTCCCCACTCAAGGGTTCGAGCAACCAAGTGAGCGCACCATTTTTTACACTAAGGTACGTGCCAATGAGCTATGGTGTGTGACGGACTGTCAAATGGATTTCCCGTTGTAGATCCCCCAGAGGGAAGGTGGAGCGAGGCTCACTTAAATACCCAAGCCTCTTAGGCTCTTATCGCTTGTTGTCAGGAATAAACAACGAGTCATCCAAATTAGTCCATCACAAAGGCTACGAGTAGATGGCCATATAGGTGCCCTCACAGCTTTTCCTTCTAGAAAGGTAGTGAGTGAAGGAAGACACCAACCATTACCTAGCCAAAAATGCCTTTGATTAAACCCTTACTTTATCCACTATAGACACACGGTCAATTAAAACATAAATCCAAACATCACAAGTCAATATTTCGGGGCCAATTCTCTATCCCCAGTGGAGTCGCCAGACTGTGGGACACAGGACCTGGGCGACGCCGTTCCTAGGCTTGCGGCCTAGTTGGGAAGAATTATATAACATGGAGTCGCCACCCGGTGTGAACCGGGACAAAGATTTAAGGCCGCACTCACCCCTCGCAAGGGAAGACCTCAAACCGTTGGGTTCGGAATGGTCCCTTACTCATGTCACTTGTAATGAAAGGATGTATATAATAATTTAAACAAGCTGAAGTAACACTTATTTCTAAGGGTATCATGCTTCTAAATTCACATTCATAAGATAAAATATGCGCCTAAACATACATGTATTTCACATATAAGATTACATGCTTAGAAGTACATTAAATCAACAAACAGACAATTTCATTGGCATGTTGTATTCATGAAAACGCAAGCACATACTAACCACACAAGCACACATAAAGGCGAATCAAATGATGGTGAACATGTGATTTCATAGACATACCATAAACAAATAGCCATTATATTTCCATGCACAAACAAAAGGGTCGACTAAGTACATAATGCAAAAAGACGCTTAGGGATGCAATTAGGCATTAAAGTGAGCATGCTATGACATGGCGCAAAAGAAGATAGATATAGGCATAGACGCACATATGATGAAATGACTTAATTCAGTATGTTCGCGTTCGTGTGGCGTTCGTAAACGCGTTCGAACGGAAATGAGACAGAATGCTCGCGTTCGAGTAGCGTTCGTAAACGCGTTCGAACGGAAATGGAACAGAATGTTCACGTTCGTATGGCGTTTGTTAACGCGTTCGAACGGAAATGAAACAGAATGCTCACGTTCGTATGGCGTTTGTTAACGCGTTCGAACGGAAATGAGACCTGATGCATGATAAGGCGAAATGTATGCGCGTTCGAATTGCGTTCGTGAACGCGTTCGAACGGACACGGACCTGATGCATGAAATGGGCAAAAATGCATAAACATCAAAATAAAGGGGGGCGCGGCGAAGTACTGCCGTAAAGGTGGCCTTATGAGGGCTCTTGATCTCTCAAAGAGAGGACCTTTAGACCACATACTAAGCCCATGCGCGTCACATCACATCATGCATATAACATAAAGACAATCATATTATTCTAAGTATGTCCGATTGAACGTGTCTTGCATCCAACCGAACACACATCAACCGGCGCGGCAAAGCATCGTGGTAAAGGGCTTTAACCCCTCCCCATAGGGATCTTTCATTCCACTTACTAAGCCCATGCGCTCAATTGAGTCATGCATAAATAAGCAACATGCATAATTTAAATGACGAGGAATAAATAAATGAAAGCAACACAAAACAAGAGAAGGTGCCGTTTACTCAAGCGGTACGTGGAGTTGTGGCCCGAGTACAGATCATATTACCGTCCATTCGAATCGGCTATGAAATTTATGTCCGGGTTTCCATCCTATATACCACAAGAGACGATACTCTTCCATTTCATTCAAGTCACAACATGCATCCATAAACGACTCTCATGCGAATAGAATGCAATAATAATAATAATAAAATGAATATAAACTAATGAAAAGGTACCCTCAGGTCTAACCTTTTAAATCATCTCTCGGATGTACGGTACACGATCGTCGGAAGGGGGGTGCTCCGCAACTCTCCTGGTTCACTGGTTCACTGTTCTCGTTCGTTATCTTTTGCTATTATTTCCTTGTGGTTTTGCTGCCTTTTCCTCTTTATCTTTTGCTTACTCTTTTCTTGGGTGAGTTCCTCCTGTAATTTTTATGTGTGTTGTGTATGAGTTAGGGGGGGGCTAGCTGTTTCAATGTTTTCAAAGAACTATTCCAAGTTGTGTGGGTTCTTAGTGCAATTAAAGGTGATTATTTTTAAGGTTATCTATGTAGTTTTCTAAGTTACTGTTTTTTAAGGATCTGGGCTGCTGTGTTTGTGCGGTTTTCGGTGGTGTATGGAGGTTTAGAGGGGTTGGTTTTCGGTGGTGATCTTGTGGTGGTTTCTTTGTTTTCTTTTTGTGTGTGTTTTGGGTGTGTAGAGAGAGTTTAGAGAAATTTCGAGAGAGCTTGGGTGTGAATTGTGTTGTGTGACCTGGGTGTCATTTGTGCTGTCTGAAGGAGAGAAATGGCCTTGGTTAGGGGTTGTTTATATAGAGAAGGGTTAGGGTTGACAAGGGAAGGGATTTGTGCATTAAATTAGGATATGATTTAGTTTTAAACAAGGAAATCAAGGATTGAGGGGGGACAAATATTTAATTTAGGAAGTTGTAATATTTAATTTGTGTTGGTTTAGGAATACAATATTTTATATTGGTAAATATCTTATAGATTAGGAAGTCAAATATATGATTGGCTTTAATTGGTTATGATTGATTTTAATTTAGTATGATTATCTTTTGATTTAGTATGTGATTTGTTTAATTTAGGCATGATTTTATTTAAGTTGGTAATTGTTTATTTTAATTGGTAAATGATTTAAATGTTTTATTTAATGTTTAATATTTAATTTAATATTTAATTATTTAATTTGGGATGTTTTTATGGGCTTTGGGGAGCTAAATGGGCTGGGTGTGAGGCTAGCAGCAAAACCAGACAAACTTACCGACCGACGCTCTTCGAACGCTCCCTCGAACGCTACACGAACGCCCGCAATCTGTTTCCCGTTCGAACGAAGTAACGAACGCAGCACCAACGAAGACAGTGAGCTTGCTTATTCTGAATTCCCCCTTCCGATATCCGTTTCCCGCGGCATCCGTGACTCAAAAGGTAGCTGTCTCCAAATAAGACTCCTCATCGGGTTCACATGCGTAAAAATGCAGTGCCTACACTAATATTATCGACCGAATTTCCAGTCGATATTTGGTCGATAAATATGGCGCCAAAGATTAATTTAGCGCCATTTTATAGCGCCAACAATTACCGACCAAATATTCAGTCCATAATTGATAATAAATAGCGACCGAATAAAATTCGATCGTTAAAATGATATTAATTATAAAAAATAACAAAAAAATTAAAAATTAGATATTAGATATTTTACCGACAGAATTAAGTTTCGGTCGGTAACTTATACATTGTACCGACTGAATTATCAGTAGGTCGGTAAAACTAAAAAATTAAATTAATTAAATATATATCTAATATTTATTATTATTATTTTTTTACTTTATATATATATATATATATATATATATTATTACTCTATCTGTCACACACACACACCACACACACACACACACACACACACACACCACACACACACACACACCACACACACACACACACACACACACACACACCACACACACACACACAACACACACACACCACACACACACACACACACATATGTCATACCCTAGTGCATCAATTTATAGAATTAAATAAGGGTTCAGTCACACCAATTGCATCAATTTATAGAATTAATATGAATTGTATGGGATTAGTCTAGGCTCTCCCCTCGTTGATACTAAGGCTCAGGTGTGAGACTCACCCATGGTGGGTCTCAAAAATTAGTTTTTAATGTTGTGAGTTTACCGATCGAATATAGTTCGGTCGGTAAAATCTAATTTTTTATTAATTTTTTTAAAGAAATTACTTATCGAATTATGTTTCGGTAGGTAATTCGGTCAATAATTTTACCGATCGACCCTATTTCAATCGATAATTTATCACCGATGAGTCAAATACCGATCGAAAAATTTGATCGTTATTCTTCAGTTTTCTTGTAGTGGTGATGGATTCGTATTTTATTCATTTATAAAACGAATTTTATTTTCAAGATTCGTATTCTATTTGTTTATTAAACGAATCAAATATGAATATTCGTTTAATCATGATATTATTCAATAACATAATTTATCATAATTTATTTACATTAATTTTTCATAAATATATACATATGAAATACGTAATTAATATATTTACTAAAAAATATCTCACCAAATTTCAACAATATTATTTTTTTCTATGGTAAATAACCTTAGTTTCTCGATTCTTAATTGCAAATTTTACAATAACTAGTAAATAAAATAATTAAACAAATTATAAACGAATTAATGAGCTTAATTTCATATTCTTTTTTTTAATAAACGAATCGAATCGAATTTACCATTTTATTAAACAAATTAATTTTTTCAAACCCATATTCGTTTTAAAGCAAATCAAACTTAAAGAATAAACGAATTCTAACTCAAACTGTCACCCCTATACATGGAGCAACCTCAAGGTTTTCTACTTCTCCGAAATGAAAAGAAAGTTTGTGTGCTTAAGAAGTCACTAGATGACTTAAAGTAATCACCCAAATAATGGCATGAAAAAATTGATGAAATTATTCTTGAAAATGACTTTCAACATAATGGTGCTTATATGTGTATGTACACCAAATTCACAAAGGAATTTTCAGTTATATTTTATTTATATGTCGATGACATGCTTATCATAAGCACAAATATGATAGGAATTGATACTACTAAAAAGTATCTTTCTTCAAATTTTAAGATGAAAGACTTAAATGAAGTAGATACTATATTGAGTATCAAAGTTAAGAAACATAGTGGGGGGTTTTGCTTTGTGTCAATCACATTATATTGACAAAGTGATTAGAAAATTTAATCACTTGGTTGTGAATGAGTTAAATACTCCTTAAGATATTTCTAGTAAGTTAATCAAAAATTTAAGAAGAGCAGTGGCTCAATTGGAATATGCTAGTACAATAGGAAGCGATTGAATTACTAAAGAAAATATTTAGTAGTTATAGAAAAGGAGGATGTGTTACACTGTTAATGGAGTTAAGAAGGTAAAATGTAACTCCATCTATGTGACATGAGAAGTGGTACCGCTTTTAAGAAAATGTATAAGGTTGATCTTTATAAATATTTCACTAGAAGGATATATCACAATGCCGTAAAAAATTATGGTTGATTTACGAGAATTTTTGGAAAATCAATTGTTGTTATGAGCGAACTGTATTTTCTGGTGTTAACATATTTAATATGTGTTCGATGTTATAGTCAACCTAAGATTTTGTTAATGCTTTGAAGTATTAGTTCTAGATAATAGTTCAAGTTGAAAAACACATTTATTTATGCATTGTAACATCAATTAACCATGTGGGGGATTGTTGTTGAATTTAGATATACATTCAACAAATGAATGGTTAATTTATCAATATAAAATATTATAACATATGAAGGTCATAGATATATGTTGGTTCGGTTATCACCATACGCTGACACATCAATGATTGACCTGTCCGGACAGGTTGCGAGGTTCGATCTGTCCAGACATGTCACGGTAGGTCGAAGAGGCAGCGCCCCAATAGGAAAACGAAGTTCAAAAGCTAAGTTAACTGAAATAACTGATTTTGTGTCCTTCGATGCAAAAAGGCATTCTAGCTTCCATTGTCGCGATAATTAAACCTTAAGATATAAATAGCATTCTAACTATTATTATCGTGACAATGAGACGATGATGTGAAATAGCATTTTGACTTACATTGTCGCGACAATAGATACTTATTGGCGCAATAATGAGATGCTCGTGCATATTGTTGCGACAATGGGACGTTGATGCGAAAAAACATGTTTAAAGAGTATGTCTTTTGGAGACAATTTTTGACTACCTATATATAGAGCACAAATTTGTTCATATGACATAACATTTTTCTCTTCAAATTCTCAAGTAAATATTCAACAAAGTGTTGTATTGCATTTCTAAAATTTTGTTGTATCCTAAAATAAATTTGCATGTAACTCTCACAACACATAGTGGGAGCAAATATTGTTCAAAGAAATTACAACACACACCTCAAAACTAAACTCCCCGTTGTAATTTCTCTAACATGTCTTGTGGGTGTATCCTTAAATGTATGTCTATCATTATTCTATTCTAAATTGAACATTTAAAATTTAAGATTTTCTTATAATTTGATCTTTTTTCTTGACAATATTCACGTGAGTAATTGGTAACTAATAAATAAAAATATAAAAGTGTGTACGATTTTTTAAAAACGAGTTCAATGTTGATGGTTAAATGTTGTTAAAATTATCTTTAAAAAAAGGTGGTTGTTAAAATTGATAAAATAGTGTAAAATGATACATCTTATATGTTATATCTTATATATATAATAAACAATGGAAAATAATTTTTGCATTAGATTTATAGACAAGTGAAAATTGATTCTCTTTCATAAAAATTGTCCAAGCAATCTATTGCTTTTTTATTTGTTCAAAGTTTGATCCGAATCCGGAAGTAATTTCGTTATCCCGGGTCCGGACCCGGGTCTACCCAGTCCGGATCCAGATACCCGGTTTATTATTTTTTAAATTTTTTTAATTATATTATTTTATATTTATATTTGGGTTTTGTCAATTTTATTAGTTTTATTTCGATTCTTTTATATTTTTTAATTATATTCTATTATATATATATATATATATATATATATATATGTGCATATTATTTTGTATTTTTCATTATATTTTAATTTATTTTTTATTTTTTATTTTTCCGGACCCGAGCCTGACCCGTGCGAATCCGAGTCCGGATCTGAATTTATCTGAGTCCAAATTTTTAAGACCCAAATCCGAATTTTTTAAACCCAGACCCGGGCCGGGTCCGGGTATCTTTGTCATGCTTATTTATATCGTACTCTTGGAAATGGGGTTAGGACTTAGGTGGGAGGGTATTTTAGGGTTTTACAAACGTGGAGATTTGGATTATTAAGTTTTTCATGATTACTATCACACACGTTTTCATTATAATGTCTCAATCGAAGTGGTTTGGTGGTGTAGAGTTGAGGTTCTGAATTCGAATCAAGAAAGTGTATTTTTTATAAAAATCTGAGACAGTCAAAAATTTTACATGTTCCGTTTAAGCCCGGAACAGGTGATTAGACGGTGAGATTTCCAACGATTTCAAAAAAATATTTTTATTATAATACACGATTAAGATTTATTTATATCTAAATTATTATATAATAATCATCAACAATAACAAAAAACAAACCCAATTCTATACCAAATTCAAATAATCTTAAACCATGTAGGAAGTTAAATGTGGCAGCTTTGCCTACTTTCTCCACTTGGGGAAATTGAAGAGTCGGTCTGAAACGACACCATACATCTACCACAACCACAACCACTAAATTTGCTTGTGATTGATTGATTATTTATTACGAGGCATTTCCATTACTTTTTTTTTTTTTAATCATTCGAAACCCATCGTTAAATCATTATTTATGGACTTAAATGGAGCAGATAAAATTTCGGATTGTCTCAGATTC
Source organism: Zanthoxylum bungeanum (assembly GCA_019454045.1). NCBI lineage: Eukaryota > Viridiplantae > Streptophyta > Magnoliopsida > Sapindales > Rutaceae > Zanthoxylum > Zanthoxylum bungeanum. The sequence goes on from SKCR01026576.1 coordinate 78,012, forward strand.
TTATAAGAAACGCACTCCTCTATATTCGAACTCAATATTTTAATATGAGATCATAAATTCTACATCATCAAATCACTCATGTTGAATGACACATTTCAATTACCCCACTAAAGTCTTTGGAGTGGGAACTAATGTTGTGAAAGTAACATTTATGAATTTTCCATTATAGTTCTCGTTGACTGGTGACCCTTTATTTTTATAAATTTGATGTGATAGTCTATTTATTATAGTAATAAATTTTATATTAACATTTCCATCGAATCAAAATTTTGGTTCTGTCGTGTGACTTTCCTCTATGATTTAATTATTCTTTGGATTATCTTCTAAACTAACTCCTATATATATATATATATAAAACTTGGTAATTCATTTTCAATTAGACTCGTTCATAACCTAACTACTGACTTTGTCATGCATTTCAAATATGAATCATATATTCATCACATGTGACCTAACACCAATATGAACAAGCAATCTCTATACATAAATAACTAATTCAATGAAGAAATTTGACAAACTTTGTAAATAATTAAATACCAAATGAATAATTAATCTAAATAGAGGTGACAATTTGGGTTAAGATTCGTTTATTCGTTCGATTCGATTTGCTCTAAAGTGAAAACGAGTTTGAAAAAATGAATTCTTTTAATAAATGAGTCAATTCGATTCGATTGGTTTATTAAACGAATCGAATACGAATTTAAGCTAATTGATTCGTTTAGAATTCGTTTTATTATTTCTTTTACAAGCAGGAGCGGAGGCATGTTGGGCCCAGCAGGGGCTGCAGCCCCTGCTGGGCCCAAAAAAATTTAACAAACTTAAAAAAAAATTGTTATTTTTTCAAAGTACAGCCGACATTGCCCTTCATCTTCAGTTCTTCACAGCAACTCATCAACCCATTTCAACTCAGCCGACAGCCCCTGGTATCTTTCTTTTTTCTTTTTTCTTTTTTTTTTTTTTTTTTTGTGTTTATTTTGTACATTTGTTAATTACTTAATTTAATGGCATCATTGAAATTGTGGGTTTCACTTTATTTGCGTAGAAAAAAATTAATAATAATAATAATAATAAAATAGGAAACACGTTTTGGTGCAAATGAAGTTTCATATACATTTTTTTCTTTTTTGTGCATTTTATATAGTCAGTTGCTTCTTCTCAAGTTTCATATACATTTTATTTTGTACTGTTGATTCTTAGAAATTAATCCAAACCGTGATAACCTTTTCAACTTCAAAAACTGACAGACAGGCCTTCATGGCTTCATTCTATTTAGTAGTAGCTCAACAAACTTCAATCACAGTTCATCAATGAGTGTAGTATCATTCTGCCCAAATGATTATGGTCTTTTATTTAATTTATCACATGATCATGTAATACAAGTGTAGTATCACTTCTTATTCTACATTATTCTTATTTACGATTGTCAAGAAACTGAATTATTCTTTTGTTTATTTGATATAGTTATGGAGAAATATTTTAAAAGAAAATCAACATTACAATCTTCTCCGAAGAAAACTAAGTATTGTTCAAGTGAAGATGTAGAAGTTAATTTATAAGATCTTCCTACAGATCCTGGATTAAGACCTCGAATCTCTTATTATAGTCATAATATCCGAGATGAAGTCCGAAGAGCGTACTTACAAAAGGGTCCTGTTCAACCTAAAAATCACAACTTTAAATTATCAAATTTTGGAAATAAAAAATGACGGTTTGTCTCAACTTGGTTTGAAAATTTTGGCTCTTGGTTGGAATATAGCATAGAAAAAGATGCTGCATTCTGTCTTTTTTGTTATCTTTTTAAAGAAGAGAATGGTAAACAAAGTGGTGGTGATATATTTGTTGGTCAAGGATTTAAGAATTGGAAGAAGAAAGAAAAATTTATTGAACATGAGGGAGATATCAATAGTGCTCATAATAAAGCTAGACAGGATTGTAAAGCGTTGATGAATCAGAAGCAGCATATTGAAATAGCTTTCTCAAGACATTCAGAAAAAGTCGAAGTGAATATCGAGCCCATTTGAATGCTACTATTGATTGTGTTAGATTTCTGTTAAAACAAAGGCTTGCATTTCGTGGGCATGATGAGTCTAAAGATTCAAATAATCGAGGTAACTTTCTTGAGCTTCTACATTCCTTGCTGACCATAATGAGGACATTAATGCTATTACTTTTGAAAATGCTCCTAGAAATCTTCAGTTGACATCAAATGAGATTCAGAAAGATATTGTAATTTGTGTTTCAGTTGAAACTACCAATATTATTATTAGAGAGATGGGTGATGTTTTGTTTTCTATTCTTGTTGATGAGTCTCGTGATATATCATCAAAGGAACAAATGGCTGTCGTTTTGCGTTATGTGGATAAAAATAGCTATGTGGTTGAGCGTTTTATCGGTATTGAACATGTTACTAGTACTACAGCTCTTTCACTAAAAGAGGCACTTGACAAGCTATTTTCTAGGCATGGATTGAGTATGCTAGGCTGCGTGGGCAAGGGTATGATGGAGCTAGTAATATGCGAGGCGAGTTCAATGGCCTTAAAGCACTCATTTTGAAGGATAATAAATGTGCTTATTTTATTCATTGTTTTGTCCATCAACTTCAATTGGTTCTTATTTCTGTGGCAAAAAGAATGAAGACGTTAATTCTCTCTTCAATTTAATTACTTGTTAGTCAATGTTGTTGGAGCTTCAGCAAAATGTCGTGATATTCTTCAAGAAGAATATGCTCGTGCAGTCATTGAAGCACTTAATAGTCATGAGATTTCAAGTGGACGAGGTTTAAATCATGAAATAACTTTGAAACGTCCTGCTGATACACGTTGGGGCTCACATTATGGTACGTTATTAAGCATAATTAGTATGTTTTCATCTATTACTAATATGCTTGAAATTATTTCGAATGAGGGAAATTCTGAACAAAGATTTCAAGCTACAACATTGCTGAAATTCATGCATTCATTTGAGTTTATTTTTAGCTTATTCTTGATGAAAAGAATACTTGGATTTGCATATGAGTTATCTCAAGCATTACAAAAAAAAAAAGACCAAGACATTGTGAATGCCATGAAATTAATTGGAGTGTATAAGCGAAACTTGCAAAACATGAGAGAGAATGGATGAGACTCTTTACTTGGTGAAGTTTCTTCCTATTATGAGAATCATGACATTGATCTTCCTAATATGGATGATATTTTTTTGACTAATATGAGATCACAACGCAAGGGTCAAAAGATCACAAATACACATCGTTTTCGTGTTGAGTTATTTTATGCAGTTTTGGACATGCAACTTCAAGAATTAAACAACCGCTTCAATGAGACGAACACTGAGTTGCTCTCTTTGTTTGGCATGTCTATGCCCAAATGACTCGTTTGCAGCTTTTGATAAACATAAACTACTACTGCGCCTTGCTGAATTTTATCCAAATGATTTTTCTTCAATGGATCTCATGGCACTTGAAATTCAGCTTGAAGTTTATATTATGGATGTTGGTTCTGATAATGATTTTTCAAGATTGAAAGGGATTGGTGAGCTTGCAAGAAGAATGGTTGAAACTGGAAAAGATAAAGTGTTTCCATTAGTTTATTTATTGGTGACATTAATATTGATATTACCGGTTGTCACAGCTACAGTGGAAAGAGCATTTTCAACTATGCATTTTGTGAAAAATCAATTGCGAAATCGGATGAGAGATCAATGGTTGAATGATAGTCTAGTAGTATACATAGAAAATGATATTTTTTTGTAATATTGATAATGAAGTAATTATCCAACGTTTTCAACATATGAAAGCTCGTCGATGACAATTGTAAATGTATTGAATGAAAATATATCAATGAAGTTCAAAATTTTGGTACTTTTTTTGTTGAACTTTTTAACTTAACCCCTCATGTGTTGAATCCCTGGCTCCGCCACTGTTTACAAGTTATTGTTATTTTTCAATTAAGATTCGAGAAATTATGACTAATTATCATGACAAAAATAATATTGTAAATATTTGGTGAGCTATTTTTAGTAAATATATTAATTACGTATTTCATATTTATATATTAATAAATTATGGTAATTTATGTTATTGAATAATATCATGACTAAACGAGTATTCGTATTCGATTCGTTTAATAAACGAATCGAATACAAATAATGATATTATGATTCATTTAATAAACGAATCGAATACGAATCCATCATATTTTGATTCGATTCATTTATGATTCGATTCAAATTCAATTCATCGATTCGTTTTGTCACCCCTAAATCTAAACAGAGAGCTATTTAATAAGAGAATCAGAAAGCTTAGAGAGTTTGAATATTTCAGAAATAAGCATTAATTAAATGCCTCATAGCATGCAACAAAAATGTAGCATGTTTATCAAATATTCCAAAACTGGGTTCAATATCCCCACAAGTGCTTGAATTTTCAATCAATGCATTACCAGATCTTATAGTTTTTCTAACTTGAAATGTGTAAAGCATTACCCTCCTTGATTTAGGAAGAAAAAGATTTGTAACAAGCTCAAGTATTGAATTTTTTTTTTCAAAAGTAGGAGGATGGAGCAAAGTTGTTTCTGTTTCAAGGCTTGAGAGCAATGGCAAGACCAAACTTGGGAGCAGAATTAATGGCCTTTGAGTCGTACTCAGCTGAAACGGTTACCAGTGACTTAGGTCGCCATTCTCGCTGAAATTGCATTGCAAACTTCCCACCGTCTGAGAGTCGAGTTTTTACCACTGTAAGTGGATCTACGAGGTGAGAGCTTCCAATGGTGAAACTGTTTTGATATGTAGAAAATCTATGAGTCATTTCAGCAGCAACTGAAGTGAATGGATCCACAGCATGAATGTATGATGCCTTGAGTGCCTGTCCTTTATCCGCCCTTAAATAGACAAAAATGACAAATGGTTTTGAACAAAGATAAAACAAACAAAATCAAATAGCTGATAAAACTTGATGAATCATATGTATGTATTCTCATGCGGATGTAAATCCAGTCATTTGGTAAAACTTAGAAAATTCGATCCCAAGCTCAATCTACATAAAAAGAAAACTCAAGTTCCTTTTTTTTTTCTCTCTTTTTGCCAGAACGGTTTGAATTATTTAGGACATTGGACACAGTGTAACCACATATGATCGTGAACACTACTTGTAAGTTGCAAGTTGCAAAATCTTACAGTTCACCATTTTGCGGTCATCATGTTGGACATTTGAATCCTACGTCAAACAGTAGTATAATTCCCCACTATCTATGCGTCAACCACTCCTCATTAAACTATAAAATAGTAAATTCGAGGACCTGAGCTGCTAAGTAAGACACAAACAAACAAATTTTCCACAAGAAAATTCTTACACTTACAGCAAGAGGGCAGCAGAGAAATCTGGCTTGTTCAAGCCAATCCCAGCAGTGTACTTGGTGAATGAAGCAGAAGCTGTATTCAATCCAACTTCGCCACCTAAAACAAGCTCTTTACTTCCAATTGTTGCAGAGAGCTCCAAAAGTGGGGTTGGACTAAAGCCAATACTGGAATCAATGGTTGCATGAGGATGAAGGTACTGGACATCCAACTGCAATAAAATAGTCAGCTACCTTTTTCAGCATTCTCCATGCCACGGTCAAAAAGATAACTTCAAAACAACATTTTCTACAATTTGCCAGACGTACAACAATAAACACCGTAGTAAATTTAGTGAAGAAATGTTTATTTATTTTTCCACGAACACAGAGGAACTTTTAGAAACAAGGCCTCTGAGCAGATCAATGATTATAGGCAATAAGATGAAATACCCAGCAATCTCCCCACAAAAGATGAATACATATTACAGTTACAGGCAGCATGAGCATCTTCTTTTGACACAACGGGTAAAATCACTGACCTTTCCAGACTTGTGATCCGGTATTCTGAAGCTCAATGCTGCTTTGGTAGATGGCAAGATATCGACCATAGTTACTTTTGTAGATACCTACAGAAAGGTAGATTTTTCAGAAAACGTCAACGCTGTTGAAAATATACAACAGGGAAATCTCTAAGCACTTATGCTGCAACACTAAATAATAGCATGAGTCATCAAACCCAATTATGAATGGCAAAATTTCTACTTACATTAGAATAAGTATCAACTTTCACATTTACAATAGTATTTCCACTCTTGTACACACTATTTATGTCACCAATAAAAATTCCATCCTTCTTCAAACCTGTAGCTGTAAGTCCCTGCACCATATAATTAAAAATTAGCATTCAATGACATCACCATCAAAATACTTGAACATATGAGAATAAAGACTCTAGCATGCCTTGATACTCATGCTGTAAATATACACCCGAAGCTGGAAGCACTACTGTAGTGTACTACTACACAAAAATTAGTCAACGACTGAAAAGTTTTCTCTGCGGCTATTCTTTTCCTATTTTCTTTTTCTTTTTAAAAATTGCTATTCTTATTACTTTTCCTCCATCTACTACACATTTTAATCCAGACAAGGAGAGAGAGCGAGACTTTGGATATGTTCACTTGTTCTCTACTTAAATCCATCAAGGTTTCTCTAATCATAGGAAACAGCCATGTTCTAGACTTCTAGTCAAATGAAATAATAGTTGAAAACTATATTTTAACATATGTTAGGACATGAAACCAGAGAGTATTTCGGTCAAACAGGTAATTAAAATGCAGCAATACGAAAGAAACAGCGCAAAATGTGAAAGTCGAAGCACACAATACCAGTCCAGTGGCGCTTGGCACGGACAGGGTAAACTTGTGTTCAAAATTATAATCTTTGTTCAAGAGATCTGCACACACAATTAACAAACACAGACTAATCAGCTGCACTATTATCACATTGAACAACAAAAGTAATTTTCTTGAAGATTTATCACACAAACATAAAATAATAATAATAATAATAATAATAATTTAGCATGTGAAGCAAATAATGTATCCCAAATCAAGCAATTCAATTTTCATTGCAGCATCTTCAGTGATTCATTATTAACAAAATAAAAAAATGATTTTTTTGTAATCACATATATCAATTTAAACACAAATATTTACCTTTGGCTCGCTTGCCAATATCAGAAAACGGCGCCGGACTGCTCCCCATCTCTTCTCAGGAACTATATATAAACTCTGTGAACAGATAATTACCGGAAAATTATAACATTAATATTACTCTAAGAGCTTGTCAATGCAAATATAATCTTAAATCAATCAAAATAAAGCTGCAAAAAAAAAGAATTAAGTGAAGAAGAAGAAGAAGACTAACAATGGAGAAAAGGCGGCTGTTCCGACAGCTTCAGGCGACAGCGGGCGATATTTGTAAAACACTGGCAGTATATTTTACTAAGAACGAGGCGAAGGTCAAGGGGCTCGGTGGAGGGCAGGAATTAGGTCACAGCTGACACGTGGATGTTGATTAAGGAGGAGATCTTTTAAAAGCGGCGGCTTTATTGGTCTGTTATGGATAGTTAAGTCACCGGTTGGTGAGAAGGGGCACGAGTGAATTGTTGAATTTACGGTTATGTCCCGGAATCGGGGTTTTGGATTGACTCTGGTTTCCTTGACTGCTGCGATTCTAGGGTTTCCGCTTGGTCCACGTTGATTTTTCTATTTTTCTATTTTCATTTTTAAACTTTTTCTATTTTTTGTTGTTCAAGTTAAAATATAAATAATAATAATAACAACAATCGTTTCCTTTTTTAGTGTTTCATTCTTGTAATCTAAGTTTGTATAGATAAAATTTGTTATTTATTTTTCCTTCAAAAAAATGCCATAACTACTTGATAATACGTAAGAGTTGGAGTTTATGTGCACAAGCAGACTCGACTCGGTGGTTTATATATATATATATATATATATAATATATATATATATATATATATTATATATATATATATATATGTTAAGTTTTGTCGCAAAATCGTCAAATCAAACAATCAAGAATGCACGATTTTTACCGTGGTTCGCCGGAAAGATTCCCGACTACATCCACGTCGAACTCCGGAATAGGGAGCTCGCTGCACTATAGCAATTTCAAGATTACACACGGAATCTTGAATCCGTTTACAAAATGTATTTCCCCAAATCTCACAAAGAACCCTAATCTCTAAAAGTGACAATCTCTCAAATCCCAATTGAAGACTACACTAACTTGGACTTAGGGAATAGGCTTAACACTTAGCCAATTATTTAAGGAATACAAATAATGAAAACTCTCTACTAATTCTCAACCTAAGTGGCCTTTATATAGGATGAGCAAATAAAGGCAAATGGGACAACGGCAAGGATTGTGCCATGTGTCCCTCATCCAACGGATGACAAGGGCTTCACATTTTACAATCTCCACCTTGAAGCCCAAAAACATTTCTCACTCCCAATCATACACAAAGACACACTAAGGCCAATATAGCACAGCAAACCCACCTACACACATCATCGCTCATGTTGGCTGCAAGGTCAGCCAACCCCCACCTGCAACAGCTTCATGCAGTGGAAGAGTTTGGTAGCAGCCACAATCTTTGTCCCCATGTCAGATGGGTTATCTTCTGTTGGAACCTTCTTAATCTCAATCTTACCACTTGAGATAATTTCCCGCACAAAATGATACTCCGCTTCGGTAGTTGACTTTCTTGAGTCTCTGTCACCTGCAAAATCAGAATCAACATACCCTACCAAATCTAAAGCGTTAGATTTGTTAAAACATAAGTCATAATCAACAGCAGTATTCAAGTATCTTAACAACCATTGTAAAACACTCCAGTGTGCTCCACCTGGATTAGACATAAACCTACTCAACAAAGATACAGCATATGACAAGTCAGGTCTAGTACTAATCATGGCATACATCACAGAACCAATAGCATTAGCATAAGGCACATTTTCCATTTTAATCACCACAGGTCTAGTACTAAGAGAAGACATCTCCTCTTCTATAGCCGCTTCCCATTCAAGTTTATGGGTAGACTTTAATGCCTCTCCTAAGCTAGCAGACTCAACCCCATTAATTTCATGACTTGCTATTAATGCACAGAAATACAAATCATTGGTTGAGTAATCATACCTGGTATGAGGCCTTACCTGCCTCCTACTTCTGTCTCTTGCTAGCTGGTAGTTGGCCAATGTGTCTTGAGGTGTTTCATCATGCTGCTCAGTATGATCCACTTGATCTACTGTGTCCTCTTCACTTTGGTCTTGTATCTCTGCTACTTCATTTCTGTTTTCCTCCTGGTTATTTCTCCTGGGCTGGGAGTCCTCAGATGTCTCCGTGCCTGACATGTCACCGACTTGCTCAGCGGTCCTTGATGTCCCTGGCTCCACCTGCATCTGAGCTCCACCTGCAAAATCAAAATCTGCTAGATCCTTTTCTAAGGCACCTGCATTGTTGTTAGTAGATTTACAAGGAAAACAAATTTCATTGAATATAACATCCCGACTAACTATGACTTTGACTCCAGGTGACTCCCTTTCCCATAACCTATACCCTTTTGTCCCTTCTTGGTATCCTAGGAAAACACACTTGATTGACCTCGGTTCAAGTTTACCTACGGACTGGTGAACATAGGCTTCACAGCCAAATACTCTAAGGTGTGCAAGCTTATGAGCTCTACCAGACCAGATTTCCTCTGGTGTCTTAAACTGAACTGAACTGTTAGGGCTAAGGTTAATCAAATGAGTAGCAGTATTGAGGGCTTCACCCCAAAAGGCCCTCGGAAGTTCGGAAGAAAATAAAAGACATCTGATCTTTTCTAATAAGGTTCTATTCATTCTTTCCGCAACTCCATTCTGTTGAGGGGTGTTTCTAACAGTCCTATGTCTCAGGATACCCTCACTAGTACAGTATTGGTCAAACTCAGTATTACAAAATTCTAAGCCATTATCTGTTCTCAAGACCTTTACTTTGTTACTAGTTTGATTTTCTACCAATACTTTCCATTCTTTAAATTTAGTCAAAGTTTCATCCTTTGATTTTAGTAAGAATGTCCATACCTTCCTACTGTAGTCATCAACAATAGAGAGGAAATATTTCTTACCCCCATGTGTCTGGACCTTTGCTGGTCCCCACAAATCACAATGTAGATACTCCAGACTCGCCTTTGACAAGTGAATTCCAGTTGGGAAGCTCTGTCTGTGTTGTTTGCCCAACACACAGATCTCACAAAACTCAAGTGGCTTCAACTGGTCCTTTCCAAATTGTCCCTGCTTGCTGAGTACCTGCATTCCTTTCTGGCCTATATGGCCAAGTCTCAAGTGCCATATATTAGTCATATCAACATTAGAAGTCAAAGCAGAAATGGGTTTATCCGATAATACATGTTGGCCATTTAGAACATACAATCTATTTCTCTTTATACCAGTTAGGATCAGTTTATTACCCTTAGATATGTGCATGTTTCCTTTATGTGCTTTATATGTGAAACCTAATTCATCTAGTGTTCCTAGTGATATCAGGTTTCGTTTCAAGTCAGGTACATATCTAACGTCAGTAAGAATCCTAACTTTACCATCATGGAGTTTAAGTGTTATGTCCCCAACTCCCTGTATCCTACAAGTATTGTCATTACCCATATACACAGTCCCTTGGTCAAAATTTCTAAAGTTGACAAACCAGTCCCTATACGGACTCATGTGGAAGGAACACCCGGAATCCAGAATCCATTCTCTACTAATGTGATCCCTACACACAGTCAATGCCTCAGATAGGCACATCGACTCCTTTTCGGCAGCCACAGTGGCGCTGCCTTCATTTTCCTGTTCCCTCAGGAACTTATAGCAATTCCTTTTAAGGTGTCCCATCTTCCCACAATGATAGCACTTTTTGTCACTATCTCATTCTTATCCTGTTTATTCTTTTTCTTGCCTTTAGGTTCTTGGTTACTAGTCTGATGATTATTATGACCATTATATTTCTTTTCATTTTTACCTTTCACGAATAAGTTCACTCCTCCTCTCCTACTGGTTCTAAGTTCTAGCTCTCTAGCCCTTATACCAGATATCACCAAGTCTAGCCTAGGTACAACTCCTGTGTACTGTAGAGAATTCTTAACGACACTATATTTTTCAGGTAATGCATTTAAAAGGATCATAGCTTCGCTAGAGTCTCCTAGGGCTTGGTCAGTTCCTTTAAGGATTTGAGTCATTTTCGTGAATTCATCCAAATTATCATCAATCGTCTTACTAGTATCCATCTTGTAATTAAACAAATTACCCTTTAAGAACACTAAATTTGGTGCAGAAATAACAGAATAAAGAGATTCGAGTTTACCCCATAGTTGAATGGCAGTGTCCATTCCGTCAACCTTTCTGATGACCGAATCTCCAAGGTGAAGGAAAATCAGGTTGTAAGCCTCTTCCAGGATTTCCTCCTTCATTTCCTTTTCCATCTTTGGCCACTTTTCTGGATCCGGTTCCAGTGCCAAAGCCACCTTGTGGTGAGAAAGCAGGACTTTCATTTTCTTCTTCCAAGTAGTGAAATCCCCTTTCCCGTCAAAGATGCCGATGTCGAGTCTCATGGTCGACATTTCTATTTTCCTTTACAGTAATCACCCGATGAAAATTCCGCAATCACTCTCGGCAATTACTCCCCAAACACCCTTAGGCAAATCACACCCAATTTGCCCTAACACAGTCAGTAAGATACACCACCAACCTGCCTAATTTTAATTCGGCAATACACAACCAAATTGCCTAAATCACAATCGGCAACCCACTGCCTCAATTTCGCCCAGAACACTCTTCGGCAGAGACACAGCCAATCTACCCAAACAGGACAGCAAACACAATACACACAAGCCCTCAATTAATCTGATTTCACCTTCAACCGAATACTATTTACCAAACACTGAGCCTTGAGCAACCAACAACACTTCGGCAGTGACTCTCGGCAGTTGCTCACCCAAACTGGCCCAAACTAACCCGCAGATTGTTAAACACCCACACAAGCTTGATTTCAGCCTACGACGCCCAGCCCTAATCTGCAAAACAGGGGTTTCACGCGCCAACAGGGGACACACACCCTGCTTCTCTTTGCGGCCACTGAGTGATCGGCTGAGATCTTGCTTTCTGATTTTGTTGTGTTTTTGGCTGTGAAGTGTTTTTGTTGCTCTTGATTTCTTGGTTTCGTCGATGGTTCTTCTTGACCTTCTTCAATTTTGATCTTGATTTCGGCCAAAGAACAGAGTCATGCAGGACTTGTTCTTGAATCGGCACACTGCTATTCTGCCCCTTTGATGATTCTTGTTGCGCCTTCGTCTGTGGCTAATTCTGGTCTGGATCTTTTATTCAAGGAACTCGGCAACTCAAACCTTGGGTGCCTTTTCTGTTCTTGATTCTTCTCGGCAGGGTGGGCTCTGAATCCACTGATCTTGGTCCAATTTGCGTCGGTTGCCTTCTGTGAATCTTGTTTTTGGTTGATTTTTTTTTTGTTGCCCTTCTGATATTGATCTTCACGGCCAAGATTAGGGATTTAGCTTTTGCTCACTGTAATGGACTCCTTTTTGCCGCCGAAAACAAGAGGTCTTGGCTCTTGGGCTTTCCTTTCAATCAACCTCTCACGGCCCACCGAGAAAACAGAGCTGAGTCCTCTGCTTTTTGCCGCCCAAATCAAGCAACTCGATCTTGGGCTTCTTGATCACCAATTTTTCTTCGGCCCACTGATCTTGGGCTCTGATACCAATTGTTAAGTTTTGTCGCAAAATCGTCAAATCAACAATCAAGAATGCACGATTTTTACCGTGGTTCGCCGGAAAGATTCCCGACTACATCCACGTCGAACTCCGGAATAGGGAGCTCGCTGCACTATAGCAATTTCAAGATTACACACGGAATCTTGAATCCGTTTACAAAATGTATTTCCCCAAATCTCACAAAGAACCCTAATCTCTAAAAGTGACAATCTCTCAAATCCCAATTGAAGACTACACTAACTTGGACTTAGGGAATAGGCTTAACACTTAGCCAATTATTTAAGGAATACAAATAATGAAAACTCTCTACTAATTCTCAACCTAAGTGGCCTTTATATAGGATGAGCAAATAAAGGCAAATGGGACAACGGCAAGGATTGTGCCATGTGTCCCTCATCCAACGGATGACAAGGGCTTCACATTTTACAATATATATATATATTTTACGGTAAAAAAATCCGACCCACGTACAACGGATTAGGTCTTTAATTAGTAAAAAAAATCAAATTAGATTTGTGTCAAATTTCCTCTTTTTTTTTTTTAGATTTCGGATTAAAATTTTATAACCACACAACCCGCACATAATTTAGAAAATAACTCACCTAATCCAATCCACCAAATGCTAATGCACGGGAAATTGACTCATCACCTCTAAGTACCTAGCAGTAGACATCTCAATTGAAATAAACTATTAAAAAAAATATGGGGAAAAATAAGAAAATAAAATCATTGTAGCTCGTTAAGGCCCAAAATCTATGGGCTGAGAAACTTTATTTGTGTTCATGAGTAGTAATATGGGCTTTGGAGACGAAAATATAAGAGGTATAAGGTTTAAATTCGGCTTGTATGGATATGTTGGAAATTGAGTTACTATCAAATTATAATTAAAAAAAAAATGTCACAAAATTCCATTGAATTTATGTATTACAACAATAGGGAAAAAAAAATCTACATCAAAAGAATAAACAGAATGGAGTATATAAGCTCTTCGTTAGTAATTATTAGGGCATGGTTTGGTGATGTAAGGTTGATCTGGTTTTTTGATCCTTGTATTTTTTATAAGAGTCCGGGACTGTCGGGATTTTACCTATTCTGCTTAACCCTGAATTGAGTGGTTTTACGACAGGTTTCCAACGAATCAAAAAAATAATAATTAAGCTTAAGGTATATGATATAATTTCGATTGCTTCAAATTAGCAGTGACATTAAAATAAGTCAATGTCTCAATCCACTTCTCCTGATTCTTCAACAAATGCACAGCGATGGTGTCCGGCCAAAGCTCATGTGTACACCTCGTCGGCGGCACCGGAAAATTGTACATCGACCACTTAGCATTGTATCGGTTTTTCCCCCGGTGGCCGTCTCGGATCCAATCGCCGAACACCTTATCCTCCGGCCCCTCCAAATGATTTTTTGGTACATCAGAAACCCTAATCCACTCAGCAATATCCCAAGAAATTAAATACCCCATGCCTGACATGTAATGTACAAAAGGGTCCATGCTAGGGCATGGAATCACATACCCATAATACAAATCTTCTCTAGGTAATGGCACCAATGATTTGACTAAATTTTCTACCCTAATATACGTGTCATCATCAGCTTTCATCACATAATGATAAGGAGGATAATAAGGTTTGTTTGATGAGTTAAAAATTTCAGGCAAGCTTGAAAAAAAAGTGTAGGTTTTGCCCTTGTTCATGTTTTCTTTGCAATTGAGAATAATTATATCATCATAACGCATTATCTCTAGGGCAACAAGTACCTTTTGGTCTTCTTTTGTTAGGTTACAAAACACAAACTTGACATCAACTTGTGCACCCATTGGAGATTGTGTGCCGTAGATCATACGTAAGAAGTGCCGGCGGTGGTACTGATCGGGGAGTGTCAAGATTCCGATGAGTATTCGAATATCTTCATCATATGACGAAGAAGTGTTTGTGGCGCTAACATTACTGATAGTAGATGTAGATGTAGGGTCAAGAAAAGCGCAGCGGCGGAGTTTGTGAAAGCTATTGAATCTAAGTTGGTTGATGGAAGCTAAGAGACAGAGAAACAAGATGAAGAAGAGAGATGAGATGATGAAACGGTGTTGGTATGGCCTTGAGGTTTTCATTATTGAGCTTGAATTGATTTTGATTTTGCATGTGAAGTGATGCTAATAAATTGTGAAGAGCGTTAATTTCTTGAATGGGATGCATTAATTGGCAAGTGCTAGGAAAGTGGTCAGTTTCGTGAAATTTAGACTACTAATTTGACTTTTAATCACCTTTTAAGGAAGGTGGTGGTGGCCAAAAAAAAAAAAAAAAGCATGAGTGAATGGGAGAAAGCATGAACAGACAGAATATAATAAATGAGTGAATATACCATTGTATCCCTTTCCGGGTTTAAACAAAATAGGTAAAATCATCGGTTGTCTCAGACTCTTACAAGAAACGTACTCTCTGGATTCGAATCTAGGACATGAAGATCAGTTCACGAACCCTACACCACCAAAATCGACATCCCTCAAATATATGAATCACACCAATGGCCTAAATTTTTTAGTAGATAAATTTTGTGAGGAGGTATACGAGTTTTTCCTTAATATTTTTTCCATATTTTGGATTTCCTTAAGATTACCGAATCAAATAAAATCTTTTCTCATTATGTATGTCACCTACAGTTTACATGAATCTTTTGACACCATTATATTATATATGAAAAGGTTTTTGTTCTTGTCATCTTTGGTTTTCTCACATCTCACTTGATATATGACAACGCCATTTAATCTCTTTTTCTCATCATAGTACTTACATATATGCGTGAACATGTATGAACTATTTAAGATGTGTTTCTCTCATATTCTCCTAAATCAATGTTATTTTTATAAGATTATTATGAATTCGATTTTTTATAATGAAATGAAACTAATAAATTAATTTGGTATTTTAAAGATTCATGAATATTTATTTTAATTGTGTATTATTTCTACTCAGCTGGAAATAGTACCCTTCATTTCCATAACTGAATATTATAGTACATATCTTGCAAATCATATGTGAAAATGGAAACGATAGCTTAAACCTTAAATGGTGGAATTGAGCCAAATGTTGCCGGCTATTTGTAAATTTTTATTGCATTAATTGGACCTTGCCTAAGTAAACCAAGTCAACTTTCTCTTTTATTAATTAGGTATTTTTGCATGAACATGGCCTGCTTCATGACCTTAAGTGCTTCTCAAAAAACTTTAATATAAAGCAACCCATATAATAAAAGTGCTTTTTGATTTGAACCATCCATAGCATCTTGATTTATAGTGATCCAAGAAAACGTTATTGTTAATAATAAAAATTGTCAATTATATATGTGACTTTAAGTTTAATAATAAACATTATCGTGTCTCCAATGAGTATGGTTTGGTAGTGTAGGGTTCAAGATCTCATTTTGAGGTATTGGATTCGAATCCTGGGAGTGCATTTCTTGTAATAGTTTGGGACAGCCAGATGTTTTACTTGTTCCGTTTAAATCTGGGAGGGATAATTTGACGGTGGGATTTCCAACGATTCCAAAAAAATTAAGGAGTTCTTGTCTTACTTGAACAATCATTATTTTTGTCTGAGTCAGTTTATTTCCCATTTTCTCATTAAGATTCTAAAAATTCCTAGATTCTGAAACACCACTTGTTTTCTGTCTATTATCCACAGAGTTAAGGGAACAAACCACAACAGGTGCTTCATTGGTAAATGTTTTGGGTTTGAGTGATTTGTTCTTCCTCAAATTCAAGATTCGAATCTTACTAAATATATTTCCTTGTGATCATACTTCATTGGTGTAAAAGGCCAGCGACTTATTCTAATCTATGTTGTGAAACTTCTAAGGACACAAAGCACAAGTCCCGATGATTAATCGAGGTACGAGTAAGCATGGCTTTACATCTCGGTTATAAAAAAAAATATGGTCCAGGGAACAAAAAGCATAATGTTCAATAGCAAAGCATCATAAAAATTCTTAATATATATATATATATATATATATATATATATAATATATATATATATATATATATATATATATACATGTTCAAGATTCGAATCTCACTAAATATATTTATTTGTGGTCATACATCATTGGTGTAAAATGCCAGCGACTCATCCTGATCTATGCTGAGAAACTTTTGAAGACATGTAACACATCCCAATAATTAATCGAGATGCGTGTAAGTTAGGCTTTACATGTCATTTATCCCAAAAAAAAAAAAAAAACTCCAGGGAACAACAAGCATAATGTTCAATAGCAAAGCATCATAAAGATTTTTAACATATATATATCACATTTTTGAGAAACTTTGTGACGTAATTCGCAAAGCGACACAAATTGAGAATTTATCGTTCTTTTTTGGAAGGTGATAAAATTATTCATTAATAATATTATCACAAAAGATATAGATACAAGTTTGAAAACATTATTTGAAGAAAAAAAAAACTTAACAAAATAATTATATATGTGTAAACGCTGATTTTCACCCGAGGTCTACAATCGAGATTTTTACAGGGGCACTGGCGATCCTGCAAAACAAAAAAGGTAGAGTGAGCGGGGAGGGTCTACCCACCGGTGTGGTGGATGTTGTATGCGCTCCGACGCCCAAATCAGTGATAGAATTATGGAAGTAGTAAGAGGAGGGTCAAGGTCAGATATTACCTTGATCTCCGTAGGCTGCCGTGAGGGCGGTGAGAGTAAGGTGTTATGAGCTTGAGTGAGGATGTTCTAAAGCTGTGAGTTAGAGAGCTAGAAGTTGAATGTCCCTCCTCCTGAAGCCTCGTTTCCTATATATACGAGATTTAGTAACGTGCGCTTTTATTGCCATTTGACTGCTCGTCCGTTGGGTCATGGTAACGGTCGACTTCATGAGGAGCTATTATCGCGTTTTTGCCCGTTGTAGGCTGGAGCGAATGGTTTATAAATGGTGTCTTTGAACTTGGGCGTTACGTGGGCTAGCCTTTGAATGGTCCGGGTGTTGAAACTCATTGGGCTTGGGCCTGTATTATGCCTTTGGGGTTTGGTTAGGAGGTTTTGGGGGTGCATCCAGTAGTGGTCCTGGAACAAAAGGTCGAAGTTGCTATTGGACCAAATTTGACCCGTCCAGTTTGTCTCACACTCTCTAAGTCAATGAGTCATTGGCTTGGAGAGTACTTGACGCGTGTGTCGTTTGGGACGAGGCCATAGTATGTAGGCGTACTCGAGCGTTGATGCTGCTTTTTGATTGAACCAAAAGAATGTCAAGTTATGAACTTGACTCTACAAGAGCTATTGAGGAAGTACCCAGTCGACTGAACAAGATGGTGGTCGGGATAATGAACTTGACTCTACCAAAGCCATTGGGGAAGTACCCAGTCGACCGAACCAGATGATATCGGGATAATAAAATTGACTCTACCAGAGCCATCGGGGAATTTCCCAGTCGACCGAAACAAATGATGGTCGGGATAATGAAATTGACTCTACCAGAGCCATCGGGGAAGTACCTAGTCGATCGAACCAGATGATGGTCGAGATAATGAAATTGACTCTATCAGAGCCATCGGGGAAGTACCCAATCGATTGAACTAGATGAATATCAGGATATAAGTCATACGACATGTGTATTCCATGTCTACAACTTGACTCGACATGAGTTTATGGGGGATGTCCCATGTCGAATGAACCTGGTGAAGGTTCAGGATATAATTCATACGACATGTGTAAACCATATCTACAACTTGACTCGATATGAGTTTACGGGGGATGTCCACGGTCGACTGGACTTGATGAGGCCATAAAGATATAAGTCTTACGACATGTGTAATCTATGTCTAAAAACTTGACTCGACATGAGCCCATGGGGGATGTCCCCGGTCAACTGAACTTGATGAGGCCAGAAAGATATAAGTCATACGACACGTGTAATTTATGTCTACAATTCGACTCGTCATGAGTCTATGGGGGATGTCCCCGATCGACTGATCTAGATTAAGATTCAGGATATATTTCACATGATATTTTCACGCGGACTATAGGAAGTCTATTTCCTCATTTGACTCGACATGAGTCTATGGGGGATGTCCCTGGTCGACTTAACTAGATGAAGATTCACTGTCCAAACTTGACTCCTTACTTAAGCTCACTTGGAGAGTGTTCCTGTCAACTGGACCTGATGAAGGCCAGGAAGTCGTTCACTCGTTTGGTATCTGAGATGGACCAAAGCGAGCATATATGTCGACTGGATCAGATGAAGGTCAATGAACTAACACTTGACTCTATTACGAGCCATTTGGGAGACGATCCTGTCGACTAGGCCTGATGAAGGCCATGAAGTCGTTCACTCGTTTGGTATCTAAGAGGGACCAAAGCGAGCATATATGTCGACTGGACCAGAGAAATAGGGGTCCTTAACTAGACTTGTGCCTAGATTATTTGGGATTCTAGTCGAAAATACTTTATTTGAAGCTTGGTACCCCTATTTCCCCTCGATTTCCTCACCCGCAATAAATGTATCACTGTTTTCGAGATCCCTTTTGGTGGGAAAATAAGGAGTCATTGTGAGGGAGCGTATAAGAAGCCTTAAGGGTTTTATTTTCTTCATTCGTAATAATCCTCTCTCGAGTCGCACGGTTGAAGGGTTCTTCTCTCATTCTAAGGTATTCTTCTCTCCTTTCTTCATGTTCTTCAAATATTTAAATCATTCTTAGGTACGTTCAATCTGTTCTTGGTGGGAATTAGGGTTTTGATCTTTAATCACCTTCGGGATATTTAGGATTTGTGTTTGTGTGAAACCTAGGCTTGATCTTCTGTCATGCTGGTTTTAGGTTTGATTCGTTATTTGTAGAGTGAACTGAAATATCGTCTGGAGGTTGCTCGAGTTCAGACGATTCATCTATGAAAATGCATGTAGGCTCGCCCTTGCAAGTCGTCTCCTCTTTTAGTAGATCTGGCAAGGACACACCGAGTGGAGGGGATGACGATGTGCTTACTGTCGCATCGACGGAGGCTTCTCTTGGAATTCCCAAAGATGTGCCACCCCTACGATCTATCCCTTCCGAATCGGGCGAACCTAGCACAAGTGAACCAACCAATCTTCTGACTAAACTCAAAGTAATGTAACTGAGAGAGCCATGAGGGAGATAAAAATAAAGTATAGGTTCCCCGAGTCAGTCCAAGTTAGGTTGCCTTCTTCAAAAGAACGAATCGACTAAAGGATTCCCGGGTGGATTGGGTTCTGTGAACCTCCATTTACCGATGGGTTTAGGTTCTCAATTCCACACCTTGTGTGGGACGTGTTGGATCATTATGAAATAGCTCATTCTCAACTTATGCCAAACACTTGGAGAGTCTTGATGTCGGTTGAAGTTTTGGCATATGAGTTGGGAGTCAGATTCGGAGTGAAGGACTTACTTTACACTTATTATATGAAGGAGCATGTAGTAGAGAATGTGATATACCACTTGTTCTTTCGACAAAAGAGAGAGCAATTGATTACTGAGTTGACTACAAATGATAGAGGGGGCTGGCAAAAGGCTTAATTTTTTGAAAGATGAGAAGTGTGTTTTGGGTCGACTGGGTCTGGTAGAATTTCTGAGTGTTGGGAAATTACGAGTGAGTGTTTGGTTACATTTTTTCCTTGCTCGTAGACTTAAAGTGTCTCTGATGTTCTTTTCTTGTTCTTTTGTAGGCTCAAATCGCAATCATTGCTTTGACGTGACGCCATGGGTTGTAGCTAATACGAACTATATTCTGAGTCTTCCTTCGCCTGATAGGAATTGGAGGGTGGTGTTGGCGGAGAAAAGGTTAAGGTTGACGCCATTATGTAGGGAAATTTTCTATCCCGAAGGTATCTCTTTGCCTCTGACCAAACATATACTGATAGTCGTACTAATTACCATGGCGTGTCGATTCTTATACGACAGGAGTCTCTTTTTGTGAATTCTAACCCCGGAGGAAAAATTATGCGCAGTTTAAAGAATCAGTCAATTCAGACTACCATTAGTGGAAGAAATATTGAATCGGAAGAAGAAGAAGAAAATAAAGGGGAAGGAGATTGAGATTCCCTGAGTCGCAAGCCCCAATGAAGGATACTCCAGCTATATTACCATCTGAAACAGGTCATAAGACATCGACCGGACCTGGACTTTCTTCGAAGAAGAGGAAACAACTACCGGATATTGAGGAGGACCCAGAAAATGTAATCATCAAGATCCCAAGAAGCACGACAATTATGTCCAGTCTGTCCAGTTTCACTGATGGATTACTTTTAGAGGAAGATAAATGTCGAATGCTGACATTGGGACCACTAGAGGCTGTAAAAAGAGCCGTTGCTCGAAATTATGAGGTAAATGTTCTGTATTCACGAATCTTCGTAATGAAATTATTTATTTAAAAAATTTCTTGCATTTGTCGGGTCAGACCCTGGAGTACGCCATCTTTCAACAAAGATATGTCGAATCCAGCCTAAGGAAGGCAAGAGAACTGAAAAAGTCGAACGCTGCCATACGAAAAGAATTAGCTGAAGCTAAAGCCTTCTCTGAGGAATCCAAGAAGAAAGTGAATGAAGCTGAGAAAGAAGTTGAGGCAGTGAAAGCTAAACTGGAAATGACGTCTTTCGAGCTGGAGGTTGCGAAGGAGAGTGTTGAAGAGCTGGAAGGTCAGAAGACTAAACTGCTGGATAGGTTGGAGGGAATGGCTATGGAAGTCATTATAAAGGATGAGTCAGCTCATGAGGGAATATCTATCGGGGGAACACAGCTCGTGGAATCCAGGAAGTGGATAACACTGGGGGAAAGCTGAGGGAGGGCAGGAGGTCAGTTCCAAGGAAGCGGCTGTTGAGATGATTGGGGGCCCGTTGCTAAGAGAATCGAAGAGGCCCCGACGGATGATATTGTTGAGAAGGCAGTTGAAGCTGCAGTGGAAGAACCAGGATTGGAGCCACCAATAGAGACCGGCCTTCTTCCAGATCTGGTCAAATTACTTGAGCCTGTTGAAAGGCAAGAGGATTGAAATAATGTAAATTCCTTTTTTTTCTTTTTGCCCGAAATGTCGATTCTGCCCGTTTTGTAAAGATAATATTTGATTTGTAAATATAAACTTCAATTTTCATTTGGAAATTGTCATTCATTTTCCTATCGTCTAAAATGAAGTCGCATTTGTTAATAGCTCTCCAAACAAACTTAAGTAAAATCGCACAAGTGATATTGAAATTACATAAATAAAGATCAAGACAGAAATCAAACAAATAGCAAGATCAAAACAGAAATCAAACAAACTGCAAGCAGGTCGCCTTATTGTAGTAGAATGGCGGTCTGACAAATAACGAGGTCAACGGTAGAACTTCTTGAGGTGAATAGCATTCCAGCTGTTATGGATTCGTCCCCCATCTTCTTTTTCCAATTTGTAGGCTCCATGGCCTAAAATTTTTTTGACAATGTACGGGCCCTCCCAAGTGGGTCCAAGCTTCCCATCATTAGCTTCCTTGGTATTTTGGGAGACTCGACGGAGGACCCAGTCGCCTTCCTTGAAGGTTCTACTCCTTACATTTTTTATCGAAGTATTTGCACATCTTCTGTCTGTAGGCTGCGAGTCGTATAGTCGTGTTTTCCCTCAATTCCTCAATAGTGACGAGTGCATCGGCCATGAGTCTTTTGTTCGTATCCTCATCAATCCACTGATACTGTGGTGACGGTACACCAACGTCGGTTGGAATGACTGCTTTGGTTCCAAATGTCAATGAGAATGGCGTTTCGCCTGTTGATGATCTGACTTTTGTTCGATACGACCACGAAACTCCTGGGAGTTTGTCTGCCAAGACACCTTTCGCTTTCTCCAGCCTTTTCTTCAGAGTGTTTATTATCACCTTATTGGAAGACTTTGCTTGTCCGTTAGCTTGTGGGTAGCATGAAGTAGATTAGCTGAGCTTGATTCCCCAATTTTTGCAAAAATCTGGAAGCGGTGACTGACGAATTGGGATCCATTTTCAGTGACAATCTCTCTGGGTAGGCCGAAACGACAAATAACGTTCTTTCAGACAAACCATTGCACTTCCTGATCTCTTATCATTGCGAAAGCCTCTACTTCGATCCACTTTGAGTAATAGTCTGTCAACGCGAGCATGTAGACTCGTTGTCCATGGGCGACCGAAAGCTTCCCGACGATATCCATTCCCCACTTCATGAACGACCAATGAGCTAGGGAAGGGCTGGGCTTTTCAAGTGGAAGATGAGAGACTGGTGTAAATCTCTGACACTTCTCACGGTTTCAAACATAAGTAGCTGCGTCGGCTCACATAGTGGGCCAATAATATTCAGCTATGTGGGCTCGGCATGCAAGGCTCCTACCGTCGGAATGATTCCCACATTGTCCTTCTTGCAATTCGGCTAGAACGTACTGCGCCTCTTCTGGGGAGAGGCATTTGAGGTATGGTCCAACAACTGACCTCCTTAACAATTGATTATCGTGTAGAATAAAAT
The DNA here is from genome assembly GCA_019454045.1 of Zanthoxylum bungeanum. NCBI lineage: Eukaryota > Viridiplantae > Streptophyta > Magnoliopsida > Sapindales > Rutaceae > Zanthoxylum > Zanthoxylum bungeanum. The sequence goes on from SKCR01026576.1 coordinate 101,159, forward strand.
GCGCAGCCTGATGTTTTACCTTACGGGCGATCATTTTGTCTGCTGGCAAAGATCCTTTATCCAGTTATTTGATTAAAGGTGTCATCCACGAGTCGTTTTCCGTGATATGGGAGATGGTGCCTTCTTCCATTTTAGTTATGGCTGGCCATTGCAAGTATGCTATGGGAATGGCTTGGATATTTCCTTCTTGTAGTGTGGATCCAAGGGTAGTTAGGGCATCTGCGTGGGTATTCTCGGCTCTAGGGATCTGTGAAATTTCAAAGGATTCAAAAGTAGACTGGACTTCTTTTACCTTAGACAAATATGCTGCCATTTGAGGCTTGAACCCCTCTAGCCTGGTAGGTTCCATGAAGTTGATTGATGACAAGTTGAGAATCGGATGTCGCCTCCACTCTCTTTGCCCCAAATTCTTTAAGTAGTGCAAGCCCGGCTATTAGAGCTTCATACTCGGCTTCATTGTTGGTAGTTTGGAAACCACATTTGAACGCTTGTTGAATTATGTCGCCTGTCGGAACCACGTCTACTAGATGATCCATCTACCGACAGTTTCCATACTTCTGAAGACTGGACACTAAGCACCTCTTTTTTCATATCATTTTGAAGACTGAGACTAAATTCTGCCACAAAATCCGCGAGGGCTTGGGACTTGATAGCGGTTCGCGATTGATAGGTGATGTCGTACTCCCCAAGGTCTACGGTCCACTTGGTCAATCTCCCACAGAGCTCGGGTTTATGAAGGATGCTTCGTAACAGGTAAGTGGAATATACGGTGATTGGATGACTCTGAAAGTATTGGCGGAGCTTTCATGCCTCCATCACCAAAGCAAAGACCAACCTCTCCATTTGAGTATACCAAGTCTCAGGGTCTAGCAGGGCTCTACTTACATAGTAGACTGGATGTTGTAGTCCTTCATCTTCTCTTATCAGAACTGCGCTAACTGCTTGAGGCGAAACTTCAAGATACAGATATAATCTCTCTTCGTCGATTGGCCTGGACAAGAGCGGTGTTGTGGTTAGGTACTCTTTCAATCTGGTCAAGGCTTCTTCGCAGGCCGGGGTCCACTCAAATTTTTTCGACTTTCCGAGAATAGAGAAGAATAGGAAGCTCTTGTCGATAGACTTGGATGTGAATCTATTGAGAGCTGCGATTCTCCCTGCAAGTCACATGACCTCTTTTGGATTTGTTGGGGATGGAATGTTGAGAATGGAATTTATCTGTTCCAGATTGGCTTCTATTCCTCGTCGAGTGACCAAGTACCCGAGGAATTTTCCCGAAGCTACTCCGAAGGCACATTTGGTTCGGTTTAGTTTCATCACATACTTCTTCATTACGTCGAATGCCACCCCAAGATGTTCAGGTGCTGCTTTGCTCGTAGAGACTTCACTAACATATCATCAATGTAGACCTCCATTGTCTTCCCAATTTGATGGGAAAACATCTTGTTTACAAGTCGTTGATAGGTGGCACCCGCGTTCTTCAATCCGAATGGCATTACTTTATAGCAGTAGATCCCCCGGTTGGTGATGAATGTCGTTTTCTCCTAATCATTCGGATGCATGAGGATCTGGTTGTAGCCCGAGTAGGCATCCATAAAGCTCAGCAGTTCATGCCTTACTGTTGCATCGACCGGCGAGTCAATATATGGGAAAGGAAAAGAATCCTTTAGACACGCCCTGTTAAAGTCTGTGAAGTCAATGCAGACTCGCCATTTTCCTTTCTTCTTTCGCACGACCACGACGTTGGCTAGCTAATCCGGGTACTACACTTCTTTGACCGCTCCATTCTCCAACAATTTCTGAACTTCTTCGTCGATTACTCGATTACTTTCTGGGGCAAACTTCCTCCTCTTTTGAGTGACGGGTGGGAAGAAGAATCCATATGTAGCTCGTGAGTCATCAATTCCGGGTCTATCCCTGTCATATCCGCATGTGACCAAGCAAAACAATCATGGTGCTTCTGGAGGAATTCCACCAGTTCTGCCCATAGTATGGGATCAAGGTCGGCTCCAACTTGGGTTTTGTGGTCTGGGTAGTGTGGGTGAATCTGGATCTCGTCGAGTTCCTCCACTTTTGGTTTATCAACTCGTTCTCGTGAGCTACCATGTAATTGCTATGCTGACTGGGTTTTAGGCTTCAAGGTGGTTTGATAACAAGCCCTAGAAGCAAGTTGATCCCCTCTAATCTCCTGGACCCCTCATTTAGTCGGAAATTTCAGTACCTGGTGGTACGTAGATGAAACAGCTCGCATCTCGTGGATCCATGGTCGTCCTATTATCAGATTGTAAGCTGAAGGGCTATTAAGGACCATGAACGTAATCATTTTATTGATATCTCATGCGTATACTAGGAGACAAATTTTCCCCATAGTGAATTTCTGCTATCCGCTGAAGCCTATCAAGGTTGTAGACCGACGATTCATTTTCTCCAAGCCTCATCCCATATCATTGAGAGCTGCCAAAAAGATAATATTAGGTGATGATACAGTGTCGACCAACACTCTCTTGACTATAAAGATAGCCACTTGTAGAGATATCACCAAGGCGTCATGGTGAGGGTTCACATGATTGGACATTAGGTCGCTTGAGAACTCAATTACCAACCCTGTATAGTCTCCTGTCACAGTTGCCTCGTGATCCGAGTCGACTGATGAAATCATCCTGGTTTGTCATTTCGCTGCTGAATAGGAAACTCTACTTACTTCTGAACCACCTAAGATAAATTTGACGGTGCTGTCGATTAGAGGTGGAATTGGGGCTCCTCCCCGATCTTTTCTTTCTTCCTTCCGGGCCAAAGTAGCTTTTCCTTTCTCCGTTAGCAAGTCTTTCAAATGACCTTTGTTTAGTAGTTCCAGGACTTCCAACCTTAGGGCTATGCAGTCAGCCGTCGTGTGCCCGTAGTCTCGGTGGAATTCGCACAATCTTGTGGTATCTCTCTTTTCGGAGCCTTCCATGGAGCGAGGTGGCCACTTCACTTCACTCCTCATATTCCTGAGGACTAAACGAGTCCCCCTGGTGAAGTAGTGAAGTTGTAGCCCGGGAGTTTTTGCGCACCATTGGGGGTTCTTTCTCTTCTGCCGTAAGAGACTGGCCCACGATTGGATAGTCTGTCGTAAGGGCAGGAATCCCGCTGGCAGAATGTACTTCGGTTGGTTGTATGCTTGGACCTCCTATAAAATTCTTTTGGTCGTCTAGACGGACTTATTCTCTTCTCTCGTAGATTGGAAGTACTTTCCTTACTTGTATTACTCATATCCTCTTCCCATCTGATCTCCGTTGAGGCTCTTGTCAATGCCTGATCCATGGAGTAGCATCGGTTTTTTGTTAGCTTCTTATAGAGGCTGCTACCTGCCAACAACCCATTTTGGAATGCTTCTATCGCTGTCGGCTGGTGGAGATCTGAGATAGCTATTCTCTCTTTGTTGAAACATGAGACGTAGCTTCAAAGTGTCTCTCCCTTACGGTGCTGAATCAAATTGAGGTCGTCTGTAGTTTTTTCGAACTTCCACGAACTAGCGAAGTGTCCCACGAACTTGTCTACCAATTCTTTGTATAATCCAATGGATCGATATGACAAATTTATAAACCACGTAAGGGCTAGACCGGTCAACGTTTCTCCAAACCCTCTACACATCTCTGCCTCTCTTTGGTGTGGAGAAATGCCTGTGGACATCATTTTGTACTTGTAATGAATTATGTGGTCATCGGGGTCAGTTGATCCATCGTATAATTTCATTTCTGGATGGCTAAAATTCTGTTGGAGTTCGACCAAATTGATCCCTTCATCGAATGGAGTATATATCAAGGTTCATGCCCTACTCTTTCTCAAAGGTAGCTTGGCTCCAGGTAAGCTAGACAAAATTGCTTCCTTGAATTCCTCCATTTCCTTGCGTATTGTCGTAGCTGTCATTGCTTCGACCGGGTGGTCTTGTTGGTTATTTCCGTGTCCGATTGGTTGATCTTCAGGGCGAGGGCCTTCGATTCTTTCAACGTCCGGAGCCTCCACCGAATTAAGCTGGCAGTCTAAAGTTTCAAGGGATTTATTGATTCTACTCGACCACGTGTGGAGGAAAGGCAGCTGTCTTTGGAGGTCGCCATTGGTACTCTTCATGGTCGAATTCTCCTCTTCTAGTATGCGTAGGCGTTCCTGGAGCATGGCCAACTGGTTAGCTATTGGATCTGAAGGTTCTCCGCCCGAAGTCATGTTGATACTCGCGAGTTCGTCGTTTAGCTGAGTGAGAGCTTTGTTTGTTATGAATCGCTAGGGCCCCACGGTGGGTGCTAAACTGTAGATGCTGATTTTCACCCGAAGTCTACAATCGAGATTTTGTGATGGGCATTGGCGATCCTGCAAAATAAAGAAGGTAGAGTGAGCGGGGAGGGTTACCCACCGGTGTGGTGGATGCCGTAGGAACTGCGACACCCAAGTCAGTGATAGAATTATGGAAGTAGTAAGAGAACGGTCGAGGTCAGATGTTACCTTGATCTCCGTAGGCTGCCGTGAGGGCGGTGAGAGGAAGGTGTTATGAGCTTGAGTAAGGATGTTCTAAAGCTGTGAGTTAGAGTGCTAGAATTTGAATGTCCCTCCTCCTGGAGCCTTGTTTCCTATATATACGAGCTTTAGTAACATGCGCTTTTATTGCCATTTGACTGCTCGTCCGTTGGGTCATGGTAACGGTCGACTTCATGAGCAGCTATTACCGCGTTTTTGCCCGTTGTAGGCTGGAGCGAATGGGTTATGAATGACGTTTATGAACTTGGGCGTTACGTGGGCTGGCCTTTAAATGGTCATTTGGTTACGGATGTTGAAACTCATTGGGCTTGAGCCTGCATTATGCCTTTGGGGTTGGGTTAGGAGGTTTTGGGGGTGCATCCGATAGTGGTCCTGGAGCAAAAGGTCGAAATTGCCCTTGAACCAAATTTGGCCCGTACAATATATATTAATGAAAAAGACATAACAACATAATCATGAAAAATGCATGATAATTTCCCCAGTTTTATCCAAACATAAAAAAGACATATATGATGTGATGTTAAAAATAAGAATAGTAATAATGTCAGGGCCCAATTGATACAAATAGGAAAACTAATTTCTAATGTGAAGATATACACAGTGAGGAGCCGGTTCGATATTGCTCTTTTTTTTATTTTTACCCCTTGATTTTTTTTTTGGTGTCAATATTTTGACCCAGACGTTTCACTTATTAGCAATTATTCCAAACAATTGCGTGATGCAAAGTGCAAACCCAGTAATTAGATCTAACATAAAATCAAAAATGGTACAAAATTAGCCCCCCAAAAAAATAATTATTTGCCCAAATGAGTCACAATATTTCAAATTTATGAGATTGACTAACTTCTCCGAAGTATAATTCGGAAAATCTAGATTCTTCAAAGTACACACCAAAATAAGTGTGTGATTAAATTCAGATCTCCTAAGTTTCTAATTTATATATATTTTTATTTAATTATTGAAAACTGCGGAGATCTGACGTCATTATTCGGATCTCCGTATACGTACTTCGGATCTCATAATTATTTCTACGGATTTCCGAAATATGAATTTTTTTTTTATTATATAAAATCAGACATTCTCCATTTGTTCTCATTACAAAAGCAAATCATATCATGTGATACGACATAAATTTTGATGGTCAATGAAATAATTTACTTTTTTTATTGATAGATATGATTTTTTACATATAAGATCGAAAACATAAGTCCAAAAATCATTTTCTCGAATATCTGTATCACATGTTGATAACTATGAGTTTGAGGTTTGTGGTAGTGACATGATTGAAATTGTCAACATAAGATAGAAGACTTGTACATGCAGAAAGTTTGATTTAGAGCAACTTCCGTGTGCACAAGTATAGGCTATATGTGCGGCTGATAGGATCAAACGCTATAGTTTTTGGAGCAAGATGTTCACAACAAAAACCCTTTGTGCTACGTTTGAGGACATTATCCATTCTATTTATGACCAATCGGATTGGGTCTTATCAAAATAATTATCAAGTATAATATTACTTTGTTTTATTGAACAAGCATTTAGAAATAATTTTAACTAATGTTTTGATTCTCAATGCAGGATTGAATGTATTGCCACTAAATGAGCGTGTTTCGGTGGGACGACCGAAAATAAATAGAAGACATTCACAGGGCGAACAAACAATGTATGTCTTATATGATCGATGTGGCGAACGCTGACATAATAGACATTCATGCATGACTCCTCTTAACCAAAATCCAAGTCAACATTAATTTAAAATTATGTAATCGGATTTGATATATTATAAATTGATGTTTATGGACTTATGTTTTCGATCTTATATATAATAATCAGATCTATAGATAAAAATAGTAAACTATTTCATTGAGCATCAAAATCTATAACGTATCACTTGTTATGATTTTCTTTTGTAGTGATAAGAAATGGAGAATGTCTAGATATATAAAAAAAAAAATTCCTATTTTATAAATCTGAAGAAATAATTCGGAGATGCACGTGTTCGAAAATCCGAATAATGACTTCGGATCTCCGTAATTTTCAATAAACAAATAAAAAATTTAAAAAATACTTGTTGACGGCTGATTTTGGTCTCAGGGTAATATGTGAATATCACCTCCGAGGTAATCCTCCTTCAACGGTGAATTTGTTTGGTTATGGGGGACCAAAAGCAATTTAGCGAGAGACGGAAAAAACACACCAATCGACAAAGAGATTTAACGTGGTTCGGTGGATTTTGGGATCCGATCTACATCCACGGACAAGAACATGGTGGTACTTTTTATTGCTCAAATATGCCTCTCGGGTCTCTTTTTTGCTTTTACAAATCAGAGCTTGATGATTCTGATTACTAACCTTGATGATGATTTTTTTTTATGCCTTTTACACATGCGCTGCCCTCTTATTTATAATAATACAGAAAACAGACTCCTATTAGCATAAGAAATCCTAGTTGGATTCAGTCTTCTCCTCATGTGAGGATTCTTAGTCTAATACTGCTTCCTTCTTTCTTATTCCTTCTTGGATTCTGGCTCATTCTCCTTGTGAGGATAGGATAATTTGCTTATTTTATCCGTAAGAATAGGGTGTCGTTATCTTGAACACGACTCGCTGTCTGGTCGGTCTTCATGAGGTTTGGTCATGTCAATCTTTTATGCTGAGAATGTCTCTGCCGTCTTTATAGTGCTCGGTCACCGGGCTAATATGATCTCAACCGGTCGGGGAATTACCCTTTTGTCCTTGTCGTACTGTCTTAAATGTTATAGTGCCTGAAAACACCATCAACAATACTAAAAACTTAGAAGATCCAAAATCAAAACTTCGGATCTCCTAAGTACACACTTATTTCGTTGTGTATATTGGAGAGTCTGAATTCTCTAAAATATATTTCGAATAAGTTTACCAATTTCACAAATCTCAAGCATTGTGGCTCATTTTGACAAGTGACCAACTTTTTTGGCTAGTTTTGTAAATTTTCCAATCAAAAACTCCCAAAATGCTTCCACTGAAATTTTTTCGCTAGTTTTGCAAATTTCTCAATTAATCATTGATTGAAAATAGACACCAATAATCCTACAAAATGAAGACAAAGAGGGAACGCATAATGACTGACCACCGTTGTGGTGGTTTTCGTAGACACTCTGACAATCAAGTCAGTGGTGGTGACAGTGGGTTGAAAGAGTACAAGGCAATAATAATACCTCGTATCTCAATTTGTGCACTGTGAGGACGGAGGATAAAGCGTGTCTGAGCATAGTGAGGGCAAGGGCTTTAGGACTCAAGTTTGTGAGTGAGAACTTCAATTGTTCAATGGTCTCGTAGGCTTGGGGGGACCCCTCTATTAATAGATTTAGGTATCATAATTCTATGAGGATTCACCGATTCAGATTCCTATAGAGGAGTCTGAGCTGAACTCTAATTATTTATTTCCCTTCTAGGAATCTGAGTAATCTTAAATTTCCTGTGCGTTATCCCGTAAAAGTAGGGATTTGAGTCGTAGTAGAAGTATGACTTTGTTGAGTGTGAGTTGGATCGTGTCGACTGGACAACTGAGTAACATGGGGATGGATCCCTGGAATCTCAGCCAGTTGAGTCGATCCTAAATGTCTCTCGGATCCGTCTGGAAAAATGGAATGTACCCATATGACGTAACTTGACTGGAATCCGAATCGGTTGGAAATCGAATAATTCGAGTCAACTGTACACTCGGCTGAAATTCGGACCGACTGAAATTCTTATACGGGCCAATATTAAGTCTAATCGATTGAATCTTTAATGAAAGCCTTGTTGACCAGGCCAAGCCAGACGAATGCCTTTGGGCCATATTTCACCATTACAATCTCTCTTCCTCGATCTCGCAACTTTCCCGATAAAATAAACAGACCATCCGAGAAAATGTCGCACTCGCTCAGCGATACGATACCTCTCCACGCGTCATCCCAATCAGACATCGACGAGATCGCCGATACCGGCGACGATCCCGGTTTCTTCCGCTCCTTTCATCCAATCAAACATCCCTCCACCTCCTCCTCCACCAACCTCCTCCCATCAGAAGGTGCCACCTGTCCCCGCCCACCCCACTATCTCTGGCGGTCACCGCCCCAATTTGGGCCCAACCGGGTTCGGTTCGTCACCCAACACGCTGACCGAACCGGTTTGGGACACTGTCAATAGAGACCTGTCGCGGATTGTGAGCAATTTGAAGCTCGTCGTGTTTCCGAATCCGTACAGGGAAGATCCCGGCAAGTCGCTCAGAGATTGGGATCTGTGGGGTCCCTTTTTCTTCATTTTATTTCTGGGTCTCACCCTCTCTTGGTCCGCCTCCGTCAAGAAGGTTAGCTTTCTATCCTTTGCTATTTAGTCCTATTGCTCGTTTAGCGTAGATGCTGTTTAGTGGATAGTTTCAGTTTATACAGAAATTGGCATTTTTAAATTTTGGCTTATTTGGAAATGATCATCTGCATTGTGTGATTGTTTTGGTTTCTCGCTCTTTGTTTGATAGTCGCCGCCAATTGTATTGTTCGAAAGATTTGGATGACTTTAAGCTGATGGCTGTGGACATTAGTGACTGGAAAGAGTTAGTTTAATCCGATTCTTGCGATGGCTTGACTGAAACAATTCAATTATCCTCATATGTAGCTTTTTGTTATCCCATGTTTCTCACTCGCTTCACATTGTGATACAAGAGAGATTATTTGGTGCAACAGTGGTATGGGTGACGTGGTACCACAAACGAATTAAAAAATGACATGTAGAGTTTCTTCACCTATTTTTTAGTTGTTTTTTAATTTTCTAGCACGCGTGGCAGTGGATGATTGGCTTGTTGCATGGATGACGTGGTACCACTGTTGCATAGAAGATTTTCTCGTGATACAAGTACAACTTTCAAGTGGGTTTTGCATTGTGGTGAATTTTGACAATTGAGTCGTTGAAAGTATAAATTGAATATATTTGTGATGATAAAAGCAGCAATAGGAACAAGATGACAGACTGTTGGCTTCGATATATGTAAAAGCGTCAAGGGGTTCAACTATAAGGAGTGATAGTGTTTTTGTATGATTACAGCATAATGTGTTTAAATAATTATAGGATGAATCTTAAATGATGTTATCATTAATATTTCCTTAAGAGACATTTGGTCTTGAATTACACAGCTCTAAGTTTTTGATTCAAATGCGACTTTAGGATGATTTTTGTTTCCTTTTGGAAAAAAAAAGATGATTTTTGTTTCAGAAAAACTGTTGATGAGTATCTAACTGGACAAAGAAGATATGGCTGCGTTTGGAGCAGCGGTGCCGGTGACGAGCGTTAACGCTAGTAACCAAACGCGACATTAACGCTAGCATAACCCAACTCTATTAATGGGAGATTATTTTGAAACGCTTGTGTGGATTTTACAATTTTGCCCTCCTGATACACAAGCTTGTGTTTATTAATTTTGTTTATATGCCCTTATTTGTAATTTGACAGCTTATACTCTAGTTTATACTTTGTATCTAACCAAACACTTACAGAGCTTATAAGCTAGCTTATACTCTCAGTACAATACTCTCTACCAAACGCACCCTATATGTACAAGTAATATGTACCTGTCTCAATTCAATCCCAGTTTGTGATGTAGTTCTGTGGCCTAAGACAAAGTTGTGATGACATGGTTTTTCCCACCGAGGCTTAATCAGATTGAGTCACTCCCCCAAAAGGTGCGGTTTGGTGGCAAAAGGTTTTGCATTTGGTTGTCAGGTCCTGAGTTCGAGTCCAGGGGGTGCATTTCTTGTAAGAGCCTGGAGCAGCCGGGGGTTTTATCTGCTCCGCTTAAGCCCGGGTAGGGTGGTTTGGCGGAAGGGTTTTCAACGTTTCCAAAAAAAAATTTGAGTCAGTGGTTCCGCCCTCTGTCTGTCTGTCTGTCTGTTGTTTTTATTAATCAATTGTAGTTATTGTGATTAATTATGATATGGAATAGTATAATGTATAGTAGAAAATTACTTGGCTGAATCCTCCTAAAAATGTTTGCTTTTATCTGTTTTTTGCTCTGTGTGATAATATGTTGGTCTCATCTCTGTTGAATGAACTGGTATTTTTTTTTAAACATTACCAGGAAATCAGTATGATATATGTTACGAAATTGCAGTCATCTTAACATGAGATTTGGCATCGTTAAATTGTATGTTATAATACATTCTGTATTATCAGAAGAATCGTATGACTAACTCCATTATGTTCACCGCTTGGATTCTTTATTCGGCTTATCTTATGTCATAATCATCCATTCATTACTCTATTATAGTCAATATTCTTCAGTTGATATTTGCTATATAGGAAATGCATGATATTAGCAAGTACCCTTACTGAAGGTTTCTTGTCGTAGGCCATCACTAAATAGGAGTCCTACTTTTTAGGTTTTTGGGTTAAGGGGAGAGAGCTTAACCATAAATTATTTTATAGATGTGTGAATTTTTGTTAGCATATGGTAGTGTGTTTGCTATTTCAATTTGTTCTTCTTTCTGTTTGATGATTGCCATATAGTTATTGGTATACAACGATCTTCCTTATCTAAATCCGATAATGACATTTCATTTCTTTATATTTAAGGACAGATCCTGAAATTTCATTCATATAGAAAAATCAGTTACCTTTCTTTGTCGACTGATTTTGTACTTCGCCCTAATTATCTCCCAGTCTGAGGTATTTGCCGTTGCATTTGCACTACTTGCTGCCGGTGCTGTGATCCTGACACTGAATGTACTGCTACTGGTAATAGTCTCCCTCTCTCACACACTCTTTCTCTCTTACCAGTTTACTTCATTTTAGGTGTTGAAAGTTATTGGATTTTAATCTCATATTATTCTTCATGTCAAAATGAAACTCAAAAACACTGAATACCCATTACATCAAAATCTTCAAATTTGAAAGTCGCATACTTGTTGAGCAGACTTTGAATCAGGTGAACATTTACATTGTTTCAGGGCGGACACATAATTTTCTTCCAGAGTCTGAGTCTTCTGGGTTATTGTCTATTCCCTCTTGATATTGGAGCCTTAATATGCATGTTGAAGGACAACGTGCTAGTGAAAGTGATTGTTGTGTGTGTTACACTGGCTTGGAGCTCATGGGCTGCCTATCCATTCATGAGTTCAGCCGTGACCCCGAGAAGGAAAGCCCTCGCCCTCTATCCTGTCTTTCTGATGTACGTCTCTGTTGGTTTTCTCATCATTGCCATTGATTGATATGATGATGGTGCCCATTACAGGGTATTCGGTAGGTATTCCCATACGCAATTGTAGTTATATAGGAAATTTTGTGCCTCGGTGGTTTATTCGTGTCTCATGTTATTCAATTTTTTGACACTTGTGCTTGCTTGATATGCTCGGAAACTTTCCGTATACTGCTATTATTAAACTTCACGGATCTGTGCATGTATCATAATCTTTGAAGTGTCAATCTATAGCTGGAGATGCAAATTTTTGTAACCAAATGACTATTTTTGCATAGCCAAGAAATTGTTGAAAAGAGATTCCGACTTTGATCCCTTCAGCTGGCAAAGATCATATAAAACCAAACCCCAACTTCTGAACTTTCTTTCAACTCATTACTTAGTCTCATCTCATCAACAATTTTATTTTTCACTTTATTCTTTTACCATTCAAATTTTCACACTCCTGTCTCCTGTTACTGCCCTGCATTTGAGTCAATCTGCATAGTGTCATTTAGGAATGTGAACTTGTACGGCCTTTTACTGAAAAGTGATATGTGCTTTGCTTATTGGGTGAGCTTTGCTTTGCTTGTAGCAATTGTGTGCACAGATTTATTTTTTTTGGGAAATTATCATTTTTGGTATATTCAAAAATTATTCTATCAAATTTTGGCACCCAAAGCCTTTTCTCTTTAAAAATCAGTAAACTTTTGCGAGTTTGTTTGTTTTTTTTTTAAAAATTTTGATTAAAAACCTTTTGTTTTATTCTATTTAATTTTTTTTTTTGTTGCTGAAAATTGATAATTTTCCTCATTTTTTTGGGCATGTGAAAAAGAAAGGACACCCCCCCCCCCCCCCCTCCAGAAGGATTCTCTCTTCAGGGTTCAGATAAAAGTGTAGGACAATGTGCCCCTACAATCAAATGTCATGTGTAGTGTAGGGTCAGTTGTCATAATAACCAAACAATTTCAAAATATGATCAGTGAAGTCTGACACAGAATTTCTGACAATTTTTTTTTTTTTTTTTTAATCTCAGGCAGAATGCACTTAGATTTCTATTTTCTTTTTAATTATCTAATGAGTTTCTATAGGATTAGCAAAAATTCGAATTCCGATCGAATTTCCGTATTCCTTACCTAAAATTATGAGATAATCAAAAAATTAGTTGGATTTCGAGATAAATTTTTGTCTCAGATTATAATTGAGATGAAATATCATGATTATTATCTCCTATTATTATTTTAACAAAAATAATATATAATGCAGCAACATTGATCCTTTAATGTAAACTAATAAAGAGTAAGATGAATAATTATGGACTTAATAAGCAGTTGTGAAAATTTTTCTTTTATTTTAAGTTTATTGCAGAGTTACTTTTTATGAGCTGGCTAGAGCAACAATTATAATCTAAAATAAAAAATAATAAAATAAGAAAATTACTACTCCCACCTCCCCTGACACACACCCCCCTTTTGTCTCTCCGGAAATCTCAAAATTGCCCATGTGTGAGTGAAAAATTTCCTTCCTTATGCGCCCTTGTTTTGCTAGGGCGCAAAACTATGACATAGTTTCAAAATTTATTTTATATTGTTAATTAAAGTAAAAAAATAATCAAAAAATTAAATTAATAAATAATAAATAGAAAAAAATACAAATTTGAAACTATGACATAGTTTTCTTTGAGATTTAAATTTCAAATTTGTATTTTTTCTATTTTTTATTTGTTTAATAAATATTACAAATTTACTATTTATTAATTTAATTTTTTGATTATTTAAAAATTTACAAAATCAGTTTATAAAATAAATTTTGACATAGTCTATTGATTATGATTATGATTTTATTTTTACTTTATTAAAAATTGTTTGTCTTATTTAATTTCGTGAGTCAGTGTCCATTCTTTAGCATAACTCAAAGTAAACGTATTTTGCTTGTTATTTGAGAAAATTTAGGCAGACAGAGTAAGCTAAAGCAAAGTAAACGTACTCTGCTTGCATTTTTGAGATATTTTTTTGTCAAAAACACATATCTTCTTTACTAGCACTAGTAACTTGTTTAATGGTGGTGGGAACATTCATCATACGAAACTAAAGAATGAGCAACTCATTATATGATTCGTAATCAATTATGGTACGAAGTATTGAGTATCTCACCAAGTGCGTTAGGATGAGACTTTGGAGGCAACATAAATTAGAATTTGTGTTTTTATATTTTTAAGTGTAATTTTTTATGTTGTTATTTGTACTATTTTTTAAATATATATTTCTCTAATATACATGAGAATATTTTTATAATACATAAGTAGTGTTGAATAAATTAAAAAAGAATTACAAAAATTAAATGAATAAATGAACACAAAATAATTAATAATAAATATGAAATTTGTAATATTTATTAAACAAATAAAAAAGATTAGATATATAAAGAACAAAAAAATATAAATTTTAAAAAATAAACAAAATTAAAAAAATTAATTAATAAATAAAAAAATATAAGTTGTGTGAAATTAATATATATATATATATAAAAGTAGTGTTAAATAAGTGTATATATATTGGGGGAATGAATTTTTATAAAATAGATGGGTAATTTTGACATTTTAAGTAAGAGAGAGAGGAGGTGGGAATTTTGGGGAGGTGGGAATAGTAGCCCTCATAAAATAAAAAGCATCCTCAATCTTTAAAGATTTTATCAACTATATCATCAAGTAATTTTGACAGACCTTTTCAAATTTATGTAAGCTGTAACCAACAAAAAGAAGAGAGTTTTATATAACTTTTATTTGATATCTGGATTATATCAAATAAATACAAATTATTTGTTCATATATTTTTTTTGTGAATGGAGGAGTTAATGGCATAGAGACAAGCACAAGAGTTGTTTCTAAGTTAATACAAGTGAAAGATTGTGAAGAAAACTATTAGTTAGGGATCACCGCGGGAGGATTTTGATACGAATTTATTTATAGTCATAAAATTAAAAATTAAAAAAATCTACCAATTTATTATTATGGGTTTTATTTAATATTATCAAACTCATCCACATTTAAGAAACAACATACTAAACTCGTATTGATATTAGATCGAATTTAGCGGGTTCTTAAATTCTAAACACTTAAATGAATAAAATATATTTGATCGAATTTAATTTTAAGTTGAGAATAAAAACTATAAATTCATGACATTTCGCTAAAAGAAATAGTATTTGGGAAATTAGAATTCAACATTAAAACAATACATTTAATATATAAATCCATCACAAGTATTATTTTTAACAAATAAAAAAAAATCCTAACAAAATGGCATGATCCAAAAACAGCAACCATAAGACACTCAACATGAAGTTAAGATCTTCATCTCATAACTTCATTCACCTTTAGCACCCATTCTAAATTTTAATATAATAGAAAAATAAATCTAAATATAATAAGAGATTAGCGAGTTGGTAGATACCCAATGCGAGTATCCGTTGGGTTTGTCCATTTATCAAATCTGCTCACTATTTACGATAAATTTTGATTTATAATATCAAGCTCACTCATTACCCGTTAAAAGAAATATCAAATCCTACTCAGGTGGGCAGGTAGTGGATTCGCCAGGAAATAAACTAAGATCATTAAAAGTTGTTTCATTTTGAATTTTGCAAAAAAAAAAAAAATAAAAAATAAAAATAAAAATGGTGAATCAAATATTGGATCCCCAAACACTATAGTATTGGCTATATTATAAATGTCTGCTATTTATTATTATTATTTTAAATATTTCGTTGCACATTTTTTTAAACTCACTTTGGTAAAAATAATATGATCAAACCAAACAATTTTTGTTTTCACTAAGTGTGGTAAATGGATCCTTTAATGCTATTTTATTATATTTGAAAGCATTTTCTCATTAAATTTGGTGTAATATACGTCTCTCTTTATGGTATATATTCATATCAATTTAGGTATTTTTCGATCTTAATTGACATACGATAATATCTATTTTTTTCCTTCATTTCCTCATAGGATATTTAGAGATTTACGTTATACACATCTTAATAATCTTAGTAATATTTCTCTCATTTTCTTCTCCAATGGTGCTACATTTGCTTTCTTCGAAATTTCTTCATTTCTAGCATAATCCTATATATCATAGTTCACTCACACATCTATCCAAGCATCTTACCTCAACTACCTATTTTTTTGACATATTGATGCTTTATTGTCCTATCATTTGTCCCATAAAATATTGGATCTCAAGATCATCCCATAAATTTTTTCTTTAAATTTTTATGGAACATTATGATCACACAAGACTGCATATCCATATTACCATTTTCTTTACTTCGATTGAATTATATGAGTAACATATCTCGATATAACTTTAAGCGCATATTTACTAATATTGGTTGCTACCACATTACCTCAACAACATTCGTTCAACTCATATAATATAATAATATATGTTCAATTTTAACATACTTAGTAGGAGTATTTAAATTCTAAAATTTTTCTCCACATCTCAAGTTTATTCTCTACACATTCTTTAAACTTATATTAGTACCATATCTCAAGTTTATTCTCTACACATTCTTTAAACTTATAAGGTTTAAAACCTGTGATTGATGCAAGTTCTTACAAATATATATATATATATATATATTATATATATATATATATCTTCTGAACTCGAATTCTTAACCTATCGTTATACATTGATACATGTTGTAATGTTAATGCCTAGATTTCTTCAATTGGTTGATTCGACTAATCCTTAAATCAATTGTCAATTCACAGAACCCAAACAAAGAAAGGAAAAACAGAAGCAATCATTCACCAAGAAACACGCAAGATTTTTACCGTGCTTCACCGGAAATAATTCCCGACTACATCTACGTTGAACTCCGGAATAAGGAGCTCACTGCACTAATCAATCACAAGATTTCTCAAGAATCTTGAATCCGTTTACAACATCAATTTCCCCAAATCACAAGATAATCCATAATCTCTAAAAGTGTTAATCTCAACTCTCTAATTGAAGATCACACTAACTTGGACTAGGAATATGGCTTAACAATTAGCCAAACAATAATTGGAGAAATTTGAGAAGCAATTAACAAAATCTATATATTTTTAAATCCTAGCATCCTTTATATATGGTGAGAAAAATGATGTAATAAAGGCAACGGCAGGGATTGCGCCACGTGTCCCTCATCCAACGGAGGATATAAAGGCTTCAAATTTTACAATCTCCACCTTGAAGCCAAAAACACCCATCACTCATAACCATATACTAGAATACATTAGGGCCAAGCTAGTACAACAAACTCACTTACTTCCATCATTGTTCATGTCGGCTGCAATGTCAGCCAACCCCCACATGCAACAGCTTCATGCAGTGGGAGAGTTTGGTAGCAGTCACAATTTTTATCCCCATGTCAGATGAGTTATCTTCAGTTGGGACCTTCTTGATCTCAATCTTACCACTTATGATGACTTCCCTCACAAAGTGGTACTTTACATCCACATGCTTGGTTCTCTCATGATGTACTGGATTCTTGCTCTAATGTATTGCACTCTGACTATCAGAATACACAACTGTCTTACCCTGCAGTTGTTGTATTTCGGCTAAGATACCCTGAAGCCAAATGACTTCCTTGAACACATCAGTTATGGCTATGTATTCAGCTTCAGTAGTTGAGAGTGTAACCAACGGTTGCAGGCTTGACTTTCAGCTGATGCAATTTCCACTAAGTGTGAAATAGTAAGCTGTAGTTGACTTTCTTGAGTCCCTGTCACCTGCTAAATCAGAATCCACATACCCTACCAAGTCTAAAGCGTTAGATTTGTTAAAGCATAAACCATAATCAACAGTAGTATTTAAGTATCTTAATAACCATTGCAAAGCACTCCGGCACTACCTGGATTTGACATAAATCTACTCAACAAAGATACAGCATATGACAAATCAGGTCTAGTACTAATCATGGCATACATCACAGGACCTATAGCATTTGCATGAGGTACATTTTACATTTTAATCATCTCAGACCTATTGGCAGAATTTTGTGATTTAGACAAAATAAAATGACTCGCAAGCGGTTGACTAACAGGCTTACAGCCACTTACCCAAAATCTAGATGCTACCTTTTGTAAATATTGAACTGATGTATTTTAAGGCAATTTTTACTTTTATCTCTATCAATGGTCATACCTAGGATTCTCTTTGCACTACCTAGGTCTTTCATGTCAAACTCACTATTCAACTGCTTCTTAAGATTGTTAATAGCATTCATTGATTCAGAGATTAGAAGCATGTCATCAACATATAATAACAAATATACAGGACATTTATCATCAAGCATGAAATAAAAACAACTATCATATTTACTTCTTATGAATCCAATACTATTCACAAACGTATCAAATCTTTTGTACCATTGCATAGGTGACTGTTTAAGACCATATAAGGATTTATTAAGCAGACAAACATACTCATGATGGTTTTTATCTATAAATCCTGAAGGCTGAGACATATAAATTTTCTCTTCTAATTCACCATGTAGAAAGGCAGTTTTCACATCTAACTGTTCCAATTCGAGATTATACTGCACTACTAGAGCTAACATCATTCTAATAGTTTTAAATTTAACTACAGGTGAGAAAATTTCATTATATTCTACCCCTTCCCGCTGAGTAAATCCTTTAGTTACAAGTCTGGCTTTAAACCTAACAGGGTCACTAGCCAGTAGTCCTTCTTTGACCTTAAACAACCACTTACACTCAACCAACTTCTGGTTTTTAGGTTTAGGAACTAAAGTCCAAGTTTAGTTTTTCCTAAGAAAAAAACATCTCTTCTTCCATGACCGCTTCCCATTCAAGTTTATGAGTAGATCTTAGTGCCTCTCCTAAGCTAGCAGGCTCTATTCCATTTATTTCATGATTTGATATTAATGCAGAGAAATACAAATCATTAGTTGAGTAATCATACATGGTAGGAGGTCTTACCTGCCTCATACTTCTGTCTCTTGCTAGCTGGTAGTTGGCCAATGTGTCTCGTGGTGTTTCATCATGCTGCTCAGTTTGATCCACTGTGTCCTCTTCACTTTGTTCTTGTATCTCAGCCACTTCATTTCTGTTTTCCTCCGGGTTATCACTCATGTTGGGTGTCCTCAGATGTCTTTGTGCCTGACATGTCACCAACTTGATCAGTGGTCTTTGATGTACCTGGCTCCACCTGCATATGAGCTCCATCTGCAAAATCAAAATCTGCTAGATCATTTTCTAAGGCACCTGCATTCTTGTTAGTAGATTTACATGGAAAATAAAGTTCATTGAATATAACATCCTGACTAACTATGATTTTGACTCCAGGCGACTCTCTTTCCCATAACATATACCCTTTGGTCCCTTCTTGATATCATAAGAAAACACACTTGATTGACCTCGGTTCAAGTTTACCTATGGACTGGTGAGCATAAGCTTCACAGCCAAACACTCTAAGGTGGGCAAGCTTCTGAGTCCTACCAGACCAGATTTCTTCTGGGGTCTTAAACTAGACTGAACTATTTGGGCTAAGGTTAACTAAATGAGTAGCTGTATTGAGGGCCTCACCCCAAAAGGGTCTCGGAAGTTCGGAAGAAAATAAAAGGCATCTTATCTTTTCTAATAGGGTTCTATGCATTCTTTCCGCAACTCCATTTTGTTGAGGGGTGTGTCTCACAGTCCTATGCCTCACGATACCCTCACTAGTAAGTACAGTATTGATCAAACTCAGTATTACAAAATTCTAAGCCATTATCAGTTCTCAAGACTTTCACTTTGTTACTAGTTTGATTTTCTACTAACACTTTCCATTCTTTAAATTTTTTCAAAGTTTCATCCTTTGATTTGAGTAAGAATGTTCATATCTTCCTACTGTAGTCATCAACCATAGAGAGAAAGTATTTCTTACCCCCATGTGTCTGAACCTTTGCTGGTCCCCATAGATCACAGTATAGATACTCCAGGCTACTTTTGACAAGTGAATTCCAGTTGGGAAGCTCTGTCTGTGCTGTTTGCCCAACACACAGATCTCACAAAACTCTAGTGGCTTCAACTGGTCCTTTCCAAATTGTCCCTTCTTGCTGAGTACCTGCATGCCTTTCTGGCCTATATGGCCAAATCTCAAGTGTCAAATATTAGTCGTGTCAACATTAGAAGTTAGAGCAGAAATGAGTTTTTTCGAGAATACATATTGGCCATTTAGAACATACAGTCCGTTTCTTTTTATACCAGTTAGGATTAGTTTCTTACCCTTAGATGTGTGCATATTTCTTTTGTGTGCTTTATATGTGAAATCTAATTCATCTAGAGTTCATAGTGATATCAAGTTTCGTTTTAATTCAGGTACATATCTAACATCAGTAAGGATCCTAACTTTACCATCATGAAGTTTGAGAGTTATGTCCCCAACTCCATGTATCCTACAAGTATTGTCATTTCCCATATACAATGTCCATTGGTCAGAATTTCTAAAGTTAACAAACCAGTCCCTATACGGACTCATGTGAAAGGAACACCCTGAGTACAAAATCAATTCTCTGCTAATGTGATCACTAGACACAGTCAATGCCTCAGAAAGGCAAATCGACCCCTTTTCGGCAGCCACAGTAGCGCTGCCTTCATTTTTCTGTTCCCTAATGAACTTATAATAATTCTTTTTAAGGTGTCACATCTTTCCACAGTGATAGCACTTCTTCCCACTGTTCTTATTCTTATCCTGTTTATTCTTTTTATTCCCTTTCGAATCTTGATTATTTGGTGGATTGTTATTCTGCCCATTATATTTCCTGTCATTTTTTCCTTTCACGAATAGGTTCGCTCCACCTCTTCTACTGGTTATAAGTTCTAACTCTTTAGCCCTTATCCCAGATATTACTAAGTCTAGCCTAGGTACAACTTCTGTGTACTGAAGAGAGTTCTTAACGAAACTCCTGTGTACTTAAGAGAGTTCTTAACGACACTATATTCTTCAGGTAGTGCATTTAATAGAATCATATCTTCGCTAGAATCTCCTAAAGCTTGGTCAGTTCCTTTAAGAATTTGAATCATTTTCGTGAATTCATCCAGGTTATCATCTATAGACTTATTTGTGTCCATCTTGTAATTAAACAAATTTCCTTTTAAAAACACTAAATTTGGAGCTGAAACAACAGAATAAAGAGATTCGAGTTTACCCCAGAGTTGAATGGTCGTGTATATTCCATCAACCTTTCTGATGACTGAGTCTCCCAAGTGGAGGAAGATCAAGCTGTAGGCCTCTTCCAGGATTTCGTCTTTCGTGTCCTTTTCCATCTTTAGCCACTTTTCTGAGTCCGGTTCCAGCGCCAAAGCCACCTTGTGGTGAGATAGCAATACCCTAATTTTCTTCTTCCAAGTGGTAAAGTCTCTTTTTCGGTCAAATATGCCAATGTCGAGTTTGATTGTCGACATTTTGATATAACTCAGAAATTTAATCGGCCACCCAACAAATCCAAGATCGGCACCCACAAATCACACCTTGCAATTTAAACTTAATACCCACAATCTGTAAGCCATAAGCTTAATATCCCAAACTGCACCTTGCAAAGTATCGGCAACAGGGGTCACTCTGAATGATCAGCAACTACAAATTTCTTATCAACTCACACAGACCTATTCCAAGCGACTATATGACAATTCAAAGTCCAAATCAGAAGACTCAGACTTGGTTTGCAACTTTCAGTGCCAAGTCTCAAAGGACAAGCGTTCGTCAAACTCAAATCTTGATTCGGAGACTCTCTTAGCAACTCAAGTTGATTCGGCGACCTGCAACTCAGGCTTGGTCTTTCAAACTCAGATCTTGATTGTCGGTCAATCTTTGATTTTGAGTCTTTGATTTGAATCGGCAGCTTTTATGGGCTTGATCGGCTCTGTTAGGGTCTTGTTTGGCAGAACATACTCTTTAATCTCGGCACCTGAGATCTTCTGGAATCGGCTTAATTTTGGGCAGGGATCTCAATTGACAAACTTAGGGTTTTGATTCTTGGTCAAGAAATCGGATCTTGGCGTTCACAGGCTTTTATCTTGGTTTGCAGATCTTGATCGGCCAAAACAGAATCGGCCACCCAGCATGAGTCTTCTTGATCGGCTTAGATTCTCGATGATCTTGATCTTGAATCGGCAATCCTCAGGCGCCTATGGTCGGCAGTTTTGTGAATTTTTCATTTTGGCAGTAATGGTCTTAATCGACCAAATGTTATTTTCTCCTTGATCGACAGCTCTGTGATTTTTTATTTGTTCCCTTGGATTCTGCTTTTTGATTTTTGTTGCTACTAGTTCTGATATCACTGTAATGTTAATGCCCAGATTTCTTCAATTG
Source organism: Zanthoxylum bungeanum (assembly GCA_019454045.1). Classification (NCBI taxonomy): domain Eukaryota; kingdom Viridiplantae; phylum Streptophyta; class Magnoliopsida; order Sapindales; family Rutaceae; genus Zanthoxylum; species Zanthoxylum bungeanum. Next base: position 123,215 of record SKCR01026576.1, read on the forward strand.
GTTGATTCGACTAATCCTCAAATCAATTATCAATTCACAGAACCCAAACAAAGAAAGGAAAAACAGAAGCAATCATTCACCAAGAAACATGCAAGATTTTTACCGTGTTTCGCAGGAAATAATTCCCGACTACATCCACATTGAACTCCGGAATAAGGAGCTCACTGCACTAATCAATCACAAGATTTCTCAAGAATCTTGAATCCGTTTACAATATCAATTTCCCCAAATCACAAGATAATCCATAATCTCTAAAAGTGTCAATCTCAACTCCCTAATTGAAGATCACACTAATTTGGACTAGAAATATGGCTTAACAATTAGCCAAACAATAATTGGAGAAATTTGAGAAGCAATTAACAAAATCTATCTATTTCTTAAACCCTAGCATCATTTATATATGGTGAGTAAAATGATGTAATAAAGACAACATGAGGGATTGCGCCACGTGTCCCTCATCCAACGGATGATATAAAGACTTCACATTTTACACATGTTTTTAATGTTTTTTAAATATATAAAAAATATAGTAGAAATATAGGAGATGGATCTTTACCATTGTCATTGTGGTAAAAATAAAAAATGAAAAAACAAAATTATCTTTGAAGTGTGCACTGTGCAATCGCTTGCTTGTAAATTGTTTGTACTCAACAGTCCTGCTACTGCAAACCCCCCAGTTGCCGCAGAAGCAATCTCTCTCATTATTATATTCTTATTTTTAAAGCTCATTCGTTGTCACTTTCCTTCCTAGATCTTCTTGAAGTTGAAGCCTCAAAAGCACTTCTCTCTCTCTCTTCCCTCTCATATTTCACAATCCTAGAAGTGCTTTTTTCCATAGAGCAGCAGAAGCTGAAGCAGAAGCAGTAGCAGAAGAAGCAGAAGCAGAACTTAACTTATTATTAAAATCCATCCTAATAATAATAATAACAAAAAAGTCCCACAATAAACACCTATAATTGACTCAAATTCCAAACCCAATTGGCCCCATTAATGATCTTCCCCCCCTCTCCTTTTAAAACACCCTTTTCAGCTTCGGCTTCTGCTACATTCCCCCCCACCATTCATATTCATCTTTAAATTCACCTAAAAAATACAAACTTTTCTTCAACCCACTTCCCATTTTTCTTCATTCATCACAAATCTCCATTCAAAATCGAAACTTTCCTTCGAACAAAAAAAAAAAGAAAATGAGAGAGTATTGGACTTCACTAGCTTCATTGCTAGGCGTTTTAGCCTTCTGCCAAAGCCTGCTTCAAGCCATTTTCCCACCGGAGCTCCGCTTTGCTTTTCTCAAATTCTTTAACAGAATCTTCAACGTCTTCTCCTCATACTGCTACTTCGATATCACAGAAATCGACGGCGTTAACACCAACGAGCTCTACAACGCCGTCCAGCTTTACTTAACCAGCTCCGTTTCAATCTCCGGCAGCCGCTTGAGCCTCACCCGAGCTCTCAACTCCAGTGCCATCACCTTCGGCTTGTCCAACAATGATTCATTAAATGACAGTTTTAACGGCGTTAGCGTTCTCTGGGAACACGTTGTGTCTCCGAGACAAACGCAAACGTTTTCCTGGAGACCGTTACCTGAAGAGAAACGTGGGTTCACATTACGGATCGAGAAAAAGGACAAGTCTTTGATTCTCGATAGCTATCTTGATTTCATAATGGAGAAGGCTAATGATATCAGAAGAAAGAATCAAGACAGGCTCTTGTATACAAATTCAAGAGGTGGGTCTCTGGATTCAAGAGGCCACCCTTGGGAATCCGTGCCCTTTAAGCACCCAAGCACTTTTGAAACCTTAGCCATTGATCCTGAGAGGAAGCTTGAGATAAAGGAGGATTTGAAAGATTTTGCAAATGGGCAGTCGTTTTATCAGAAGACTGGGAGAGCTTGGAAGAGAGGGTACTTGCTTTATGGCCCACCTGGTACTGGTAAATCTAGCATGATTGCTGCCATGGCTAATTATCTTGGTTATGACATTTATGACCTTGAATTAACTGAAGTGCACAACAATTCTGAGCTGAGGAAGTTGCTGATGAAAACAAGTTCAAAATCAATTATTGTGATTGAAGATATTGATTGTTCTATCAATTTAAGTAACAGGAACAAGAAGAGTAATGGGTCAGGTTCAGGTTCAGGGGGTAATTGTGGTAACAATTATTATGAGCCTGAAATGAGACGTGGGTCTGGTAGTGGTTCATTTGGTTGTGAAGATGGTAATAATTCAATTACCCTTTCTGGTTTATTGAATTTTACTGATGGATTGTGGTCTTGTTGTGGAAGTGAGAGGATTTTTGTGTTTACTACTAACCACATTGAGAAGCTTGATCCTGCATTGCTTAGAAGTGGCAGAATGGACATGCATATTTTCATGAGCTATTGTTCTTATCCTGCATTGTTGATTTTGCTCAAGAATTATCTGGGGTATGAGGAGAGTGATGATTTGGAAGATGAAATTTTGAAGGATTTGAAGGATGTTATTGGTAAAGCTGAGATGACTCCTGCTGATATTAGTGAAGTTTTGATCAAGAACAAGAGGGATAAGGGCAAGGCACTGAGGGAATTGTTGGAGATATTGAAGGTGAAAGCTGAAAAGAAAATGAAAAATGGTGGAATTGTTGAGAAAAATTCAGATGAAATGGAAGAGGTTGAAGAAGAAGAGCAAGAAAAGAGAACTTTGGAGAGTCCTAAAGAAGGCAGTGACATTGATGACACTCATTGCAAGGAAGGTGATGATGACCATGAAGAGAAAATAAAATGAATTTTTTATTTTTCACTTTATTTTGTTGTTACTTATTAAGGGATATTAAGCTGCAAATTTTGCTTGGATGGGAGGCAATAGTGAAGAAATTAATTATCAAATATTGTGTCCAATTTATGATTGATTGAAATATCCATGGATGGATCTTATGTTTAGTTCAATAATGTAAACTATATTTTATATGATCTATAAAGATAAGCTTATTGGCATGTGGGTTAGGTTTGTCACGTGGGATTTTCTTTTTTGTGTATTTTTTTTTTGAATCATTGGAAATTCCGTCGTCAAATTATCATTACATTCCGATCTTAAGTGTAGTTGATAAAACCATCGACTATCACAGGTTCTTACAATAAACACATTCTTTGTGTTCGAATCCAAGATCTTAAAGTGAAATTTTAAGTCGTACATCAACAAATCACGTCCATCGGGGACATTACTTTAATTTATTATTTTTCCTAAGTTGACATGTATATATATTTTGTATTATATGAATTGTATCCTGGCACATGGTATCACTACGAATCCTCTTGGGCATTGTACTATTATTATTGTAACTAACTTTAACGTACATTTTTAACTAGTTGGGTGTCTATGTGCCATTGAGAATGCACATGTGATGATTTTTATCCAAATGGAACATATTCGTAATGGGAATATTAAAACTAGAGGCATGCGGGGCCCGATATATTAGCGGAGCGTGATGAGATTATTTTTTTATATACACATCAGTTGGTGATACAGGTATTTGTATCTATATTTTAATAGAAGTAAAATTCTCATGTGAACAGGAACCGGTAGGGACCTGGTACGTTAGAGTTGAAAACAAGTTAAATTTTCATAAACGTTAATTAAACGGATATGGTATGAATATTGACACTCATGGATCATATTTGGCTCGTAACTATCCCTAATTAAAATTATTTAGGTATAAAAGGATAATGAGAAAATACAACTCTCTATATTATTTTATACCAAGTTTAAAACTGCATGCTCAATCTTATAATCGCATCCCTCACGACTATATATAATTGAATTTTTTGATCTTATTTATTTAAAAACATCTCTCGAGAAATAAAATAAAAATGGAAATATTTTTATTAGTATTAGGATCTCGAGACTAAAATTAGTAATGATTAGGGTGTCCGAATATCCAATGTTTAGTCAAAAAATAAAAATTTGTTATACATATCCATATGTGAAATATCCAAATTCCAAAACATCAGTACATTCGAAATATCCAGGAAAAAAAATATCTAAATATTGGATACCTAATAACAAATATTTAATACTAGATATATAATTTTTTTTTTTTTAAATTATTGGAAACCACACCACTAAATCATCCTTTCCGAACTTAAGCGGAGCGGGTAAAACTTCCGGTTATCCCAGACTCTTACAAAAAAACACACTCCCTGAAATAGAACCCAATATCTAAATATGAGATCTTGAATCCTACATCACCAAATCACGCATATGAGGGACATTTAGATATATGATATTATACCTAAACTATAAAATCACATGAGTTCAAAGTTATAGCTAATAAATTATATCTAAATGGATATTCTTGAATCATTGGAGAGAAGTAATTAAAAATTTAAGTGCAAAGCACAATAAAATACATTCAAAAATATAAAGTCCTATAAAGCACACAATAAATTATAAAATTTTGAATAAAATACACTCGAAAGTACTAAAATAAAACCTCATATCATCCTTGGACATTAAAAATAAAATAAAATACATTTTCTTGCATATGACTCATTATTTTATGTATTTATTTATTTATTTAGAGTTTCAGATATTTGATATCATATATATAAAAAAAAATACTAAAAAATTTCGAATTCTTGTGTCCGAAATAAAAAATATATATCAATTTTTGTCAAATTAATAAATTACATGACGCACTCACTCACTCACTCTATCATGTTCATGAGGGAGTGGGTTCGAGTCACCATTCTGTCCCAAATAAAAAGGTAATATATTCTTTAATATATGAGTAGTATCTTAAAACGCACCACACCACAATAATAATTGATCCCAATAATTTACTGATTGAAACATATCATTTTAATTTTTTAATTCTAAATAATGCAAAATTGCATGCAAATGTTGATGAATAATGCAAGGAACAACTAAAATTATTAAAATAGTTAAAGTTTCTCTACCTTTTGCAATACCACATGCAAAAAACTAAAGTGTTAATCTCAATTCAATGATGTTCTTGAAAGGAAATAATTAAGAAACTTGAATACAAATTTCCAAGTTGTCCTCTACTTGAAAAAGATTTCTTAGCCCTTCTTGAGTTTTTTCTTACAATCTTACTTGAAACTTGGGGTACTTTAATTTTGTTACTTTCTCCATGCATGTGCTTGGTTCCTTGAAACTTATCATTAGTGTTAAAAAGTTCAAATGTTCAATTAATTTTCACCTTTTGAAAATTCATCCAAATTTGGTGTTCTTTCTAAAGAGAGTAATGAGAAAATACTAACTTTAATTATTATAAAATTGACTACAATCATGTAGATCCGGCCATCATTTCAGTTTGGAATCAAAACCGAACAAAAAGAATCAGATAGTGTTGGTTCCTTTCGATTCTGATTCCGGAACTGGTTCCTTCCGGTTTGGTTAGAGTTCCACCCTAACCGAACCGAAGAAACCAGACAGTTCTAACCAGAATTGTTGGAACCTTCTGATTTTAAGGAACCAGATCTGAACCTTACAGTTCAAAAGAACCGTAAAGTTCCATGGTTCCAATCGGAATTGTAACGGTTTCGGTTGGAATCGTTGCCAATGCCAACGGCTACTAGCTGTTAGTTTTTGGCAGGGACCCAAATATTTTTTTAATATATTTTAAAAATATCTAAATTACCTTCAATAACAATAATAAAATGCCTACTTTTAGGGATAATTTATGTATCACAAAATTAATGAAATAATCTATAAATAAGAGCCACAATTCATTTATCTACACACCAATAATTCTCTCATTTTCAATTCTCCAATTGATTTAATTTTGTAATTCTTCAATATTAACAAAAAAATGACAAGCTCTTATGAGAACACCATGTCCAATGTCCCAACCCAAAAGAACGTTTAAAGTGTCGGTACACGAAAAAGATAAGTTAAGTATCGATCATCTGATTTTTTAAAATTCATTTTCATTTAGTCGAAACTGAAAATGAAGGTTTAAGAGCAATATGCAACTAATGTGGTATATCCCAATGATTTTGAATATTTGTTCGACAATGCCCTGCAAGCTGAACGATAGCTGAATGATCAACAACATAAATAGATAATGATAATGAGTAAATAATTGTAATATATATGGTTAACTATCTAAAAAATATAATGGAAGTACGTGAATTTTGATTCCTCTCACCTTAAGATAATATGTAGGCAGCTTAGGTTTTTATAAATTTAAGTTAAAACAACATGTTAAATTTAATATAATAAAATTCAAATTAATAATTTATTCATTTTTTTGTATTTGACAATATTAATAAAATCCTATTTCTATTTTTATTTTTTTAAAAAATGAATCGGAAATGGGAACCAGATTGATCAGATTCGGTTCTGGTTCCACAAGTGTGGAGATAGGAACCGTTCGGTCCGGTTTCGATTAGGAACCGAATCAAACCGGTGGCCGGATCTACAATCATGTGTATTTCGAGAATTTAAATTCGTATAATTTAATAATTTTATCGTAAGCCCAAAAGTTTATATATATATATATATATCAGAACTACAGTAACATGTTCGATTATATAAAGATCCCAATACTTTTTCATTTCAAGTACTATTTATTATTTCCTAATTTATAAAGAAGTGAAATGATATTATCCCTTTGAAAAATTACAAATCTGTTCTAATGCTCATCTAAGAAATCATTTTTTCAAAATCAAAATTGTGTTTTTGAGCATGAGTAAAATAGTTAAAAGCAAGAATCTTTTTCGACCTTTCTCAGTAACATTTTTTTTTTTTTTGAGAATTAATAAATCTATATTGATCAATGAAAAAGTTATTTTAGATCTTCTGGAGTTTCCTCAATATATTTTGATGAAATGACATGATAATTGGATAAGATTAGAGGAATAGTTAAGTAATTAGACAAAGTGCCAAAAAAAAAAAAAAAGTTGAAGGAATTGAACAATCCCAAGATTTTGTGTTGGCAAAAAAGAGATTTTGAGTAATAAAAGGCCAAAAAAGGGGAGATCAAAGTCTTGTGATTGAGTAAATCTACAATATAACGGGTACCACATCATTCGTGCAACAATATAATAATCTATTATTACGCGTGTTAAAATATTAAAAAATAACTAAAAATATCGATATTAAATCATACATGTCATTGTCTAATTTATTGATGATAACACGTCATTCATATATCCGTTATATTAAATAATTACTACTTGTGATGTAGTGTGAAAAATTTGACCTATTATTATTGGTTATGATTTTGTGGATACGTGAATTGGTAAAGGCCAAAGCAAAAGATGTAATTTGCCTTGAGTTCTGACAAGTCACAGGAGAAAATGCAAAGCAAAACCCTAAAATTAAAAACAATTTTGAATTTCAGAATCAAATTCAAACCCATGTTTTCCATTTAAAGCACGTCTTGTAATGTACAACAAAGATATATCAACATCAAAAAGCAGAGACTTTTTCTGAGTGCATACAAACAAAACATAGTTAGATACTTCGATAAGAGAGATGATAGACATACATATATTCTTATCGAAAATTACTACACCTTTTTTACTGTAGTTACAGTGATCGCTACAGTGATCACTGTAGCTATAGTGAGAGATGTGTAATAATTTTATGTAAGAATTTATGTATGTCTATCATTTTTGCTTAGATAATAGAATTGGTAGTCAATTTGTGTTGAACATTATGATATATTTTAATTCATATTTTATTTTCAATATGTGTGGTATCAACTTTCTACTATAGACTACTTGAATGATTAGATTCATGTAGTTTATCACGGCCGGTCTTGATTATAGACGAGTTAATAATCCGCACATAATTTTTTTAATTATTTAATGGTAGAGAGTTTTTAATAAGATTATAATCGGCCCTCATAATTATGAGGGCCGACTTCATATATACTAGTGTAACTCAACATAGGCTGAGATTTTAATATTACCCATTACGAGTTTAAGCAGAGTATGTAAAATCTCTAACTGTCCCAAATTTTTACCAGAAACATATTTATTGAATTCAAACTCAGAACCTTAAAATGATATCCTGAACGCTATACCACCAAACCACGTTTATTGGGGACCAATACTTCATAATTATGTTGTAACTAATACACTCATTCAAACTCTTTTTTTGTTTTTTTTTGAAACGATGGAAACCCCGCCACCAAACCACCCATTCTGGGCCGCGGCGCAGGTAAAACCACCGGCTGTCCCAGGCTCTTACAGGAAGTGCACCCCCTGGATTCGAACCCGAAACCTCAATATGAAATCCTGATCCCTACACCATCAAGCCACACCCCTTGGGACCTTCATTCAAACTCGTTTCTAATAATATCATAACTCGAGGATCGATCGAGCATTGTTATAAAATCTGATTATATAAATGAATTTTAATAAACTCGTAATATATTTTTAGTTCATAATTAGTGCTCCTTCCACGATGAGGATATGTTTCAATGAAAAAGCAATTATGGGAGGGGACGGTCAAGATCTAAATGATTATCACCAACAATATTCCAATGAATGCAATAAATAAATTTCGTAGATATGAAGTGACAGACTCAAGATTAAAGCATGCATATATTTCTGATGGGAACTTCGAGGATCCCACATATATATTCGAATTTTTTTTTGTTTGTAAAGTTACAAATTCAGTCGTCAAATCATCCGATCTGAACTTAAACGGAACATATAAATCTCTCAGCTATCTCAAGTTTTTACAATAAATACACCCCTTCACTCGAACTCATGATCTGTCAATCAAATTTCAAGTCATTTTACCCTCAAACCACACCTATTTGAGACAGTATATATTCAAAGATGGTCCTCAAGGGGTGTGGCTTGGTGGTGTAGGGTCTATGATCTCACCTTGAGGTTATGAGTTCGAATTCAGGGGGTGCACTTCTTGTAAGAGCCCGGGACAGCCGGTGATTTTACCTGTGCCGCGGCCCATAATGGGTGGTTTGGTGGCGGGTTTCCAACGTTTTAAAAAAAATAATAATAATAATATTCAAAGATGGTAATCCACAACTACAAGCATATATCACTATCCATTTTTGTTGTATCTTCTTGTTATTCAATAGATACAATCAATTTTATTCTCATGGTTTCCACCATTGAATACATGTATTGGCCCACGAACAAAAATTATTTGGTAGGTGAGTCAATGGCCAACAATTCATTGGGATCTTAGACTAGCTAGAGCTACATTGGCCAATGCCTTCAACCTATAATCCAAAATATGAATCAAGAATAATGACTTGTATTTCATCTATTTTCATGGGCCAAACATTGGGAGTAACAAAATTGGGATATAATTTATTTTTCAACATTGATTTAATTGGAATAAAATGATAGAATCTCTTTATTTTAGCGGATAAAGTAAAATTACATTATTAATATATTGGATTTTTTTTTATTAATCTAGATAATCATCTCCGCTCACCTATATGTAGCTCCACTATTGATGTTAGTTCAATTGATAAAATTTTTATGGTCGATGGTACGAGTAATTTTTTGGTGCAATAGAAGCATGAGTGACGTGGTATCCGTATCACTACAAATTAGTAAATGACATGTATAATTTAATATCAGTTTTTTAGTTTTTTTAAATATTTTAGCACACTTGGCATTATATGATTGAATTGTTGCACGGATTACGTGGTACCTCCGTTGTATTGTAGATTTTCTCAGATGATACATATATTTTAGGTTAAATCTCGCTCAAATGAATATTTCCTATACAAATTCATTTAAAAGACTTCTATGTATTGTTTAGTTTATATAAAAATACATATATAGCCGTAAAAAATTAGAAAAAATGATGGCCATTCTTTACAATAATCTGTCGTTTATTAAAGAATCCAATATTTGTTTTAATTTGTAAAGAAGAAACAACTGAAAAAAGCATATGATCACATGAAAAACGTGTAGAATCATTGGGGAATATATGCAATGCAATTTTTTTTTAATTCGACTCTATAGTTCATGTAAAACGTTGCATCTAATTTGAAGCAACACCTAATTGGTCCAATTCTTGAAGCCCAAAGCTCTAATCAGCCTCATAAGATTGTCATTTAGGCCCAGATTTCTTGCAAAATTGGCCCAACTCATTTATCAATGAGTGGAGTTCAAAGATCTACGGAGGAGGATTCTCTCTTCAATTTTAACTTCATTTTCTGCTGGTCGCAACTTGGTTGAAAATGAATTATATAGATTTATTTCCGAGGAAAGGGATGTGAGTTTTTTAAAATGTGTGGCCATCTCGATAAATTTTTCGATAAAAACAAATAGTAAATTACGACTGACATTAGACCTGAAAACCTTAATTTTAATATAAGTTTAGTATCAATCAGCCGTCTGTATGGATTGTTCTCAGGACTTACTCTACCCGATGAGAGAATACATCCTTGACTAGATAGGCAAAAGTTACTAATATAGGGATAGCAATTTCGGTAGCACCCATGTCGAAATTTGTTTACAAGATTAGATAAACAATTAGATGCATATATTTGAATATCTCTATCAGTGGCGGTGCCACTTGGGGCTCAGGAGGGGCTTCAGCCCCTGCTGGCCCAAGAAAAATATTTATTTATTTTTTTATAAATAAATTATTATTATTTGATTTAACATAAAAGACCCTTTTAAAATTTCAAAACTTTAAAATATCAAATCTTAAAGTAAAATATTTTTATTTTCTTACTTTTTATTTTTGTTAATTTTCTTGGTCACCACTTTAAATCAATCAACCAACTATTCAGTCAGATGGGTCCCAAAATTTTATCTAAAATCTAAACAAAATGTTAAATTTTATGTGTAATGACTTTTTATACTTTTTATTGTTTATGAATAGGGGTCTCGTTTTAGGAACTCCCCTATGTCATCTCAAAATTTAGGACAACTCGTGAAGCCCTTGAATTTAGCACTGTTGAATTTTTTTTTCTAAATATGGTGTATATATATATATATATATATATATAATGAAATGATAAAATCCTTAAGTGAAAAAGACTAAACCTTTGGGTTTAAAGGAAATAATATGTTTTTTAATGGGAAAGAATATAACCCTTAGGTTGAATGGACCCCATGGAGGATTATAACCCTTCAAGAATTGCCTTCATTTATAAAATGATGTGTTTTCAAATGAAACCCTCCATGTCTATAAAAATGAGTGCTTGAATTCATTTTTTGATCATCGAAAAGAATCAAAAAACATTCATTCTAAAAAATCTGAAGTATAGAAATAGTTTTTCCCATTTTCAATTTCAAGTTCAAGTTCTTGGAGAAATGAGTGTCCCTTTAACATGAAGCAACCAAGTTATCATGAAAGAATGTTAGCCACAAGCCCACAAGTAATCCATTGAGCAAAGACGCGGGGGAAATAAGTTATAAGGACAGAGACAACTCAACTTGATTCGCATTTATCATCTTCTAAATAAATTTTCAGGTTTTTCTAAGTTTCAATGTTTATGTTTTATTGAATGTATCACAAAAAAAAAAAAATTTGATTGAAAGTTGCAAGTTAAAATTGATTAATAACATATTATAGATAACAAGCCCCTCCTGAATCAAATTTATGGCTTCGCCACTGATCTCTATCTTGACACATCATGAACAAAATGATGATGTTCTACTGAGAATAATGCATATATTAACATAAAATAATTTTGTTTTTGTATTGGTGTCATCCACGAGGTTCATGAATGATTTAAATCTTGATTCTCGCATAATTTCTCAAATGTCTGCAGAATATGAGTATGAAAATCTTGCAGAATATGAGTATGAAAATCTACTCTCAACTAGCGGATGAGAAATCTAATCTCACCTCTCAGGTGAGATCTACTCATATTGTGAGAATTTGTGAAAAAAATGTATATTAATATTTTATTGAATTTGAAACTACAATGAGAGACCTTTATATAGGTATCATACAACTACCATATTAAATAATCTAACATCCCCCCTTAAACTCAAGATGGTAGTGAGGAAACCATATTGAGTTTGAGAATGAAGGTTGTGTAACGACCAGGAAGAAAAGACTTGGTGAAGATATCAACTATTTGATCATCGGAACGTAGATACACCTGTTTGGGGACAAAGACAATGAGATAAGACCTGTTTGGAGACAGAGACAAGCAGATAAGACATGCTTGAAGACGAAGATAAGGAGATAAGACATGTTTGGAGACAAAAATAAGGAGTTAAGACCTGTTTGGAGACAGAGATCAAGAGATAAGACCTGTTTGTAGACATAGACAATGAGATTAAACATGTTTGAAGACAGATACAATGAAATAAGATATGTTTGGAGACATAGATATAGAGATATCTAGAGATCAGAACTCTGGCGTCTGATACCATGTGAGAATTTGTGAAGAAATTATGTATTGACATTTGCTTGAATTTAGAACTACAATGAGAGGTTTCTATATAGGGATCATACAACTACCATATTAAATACATAATTACACAACTACCATATTAAATACACAACTACACAACTAACATATTAAATAATCTAACATTAATAACCTAACACGTGTATTTACAATTTTTGAAATAATAAAATTTGTGTTAGTATTCTAACTCACGTCCTCAATAATATATGAATATCACATGACTACTATAAACCCAATGACAAATTGTCAATTTGTCCTTTTTCATGCTGCAAGCGACATGAAAACACGGATTCTGATTTTTTTTAACACCACAATTGAGTTATTTATATTTTTAATAGCATTTTGATAATGGGAACCAAATATACCCACTCTTTGTGATTGTTGATTAAGGTCACCAAAATGAATAGTATTATAAAAAGGAATATCCAATTAATACTTTAAATGTGTGGTCAATATGCTCTTAAGCAATTTTTTAGTTGTTGTGGGGATACCAAAATCTTTTAGGTATGATAAGTTCCAAACGTCAAATGGGGAAATTTTCATGACTCTAATCAATAATCTAGACTTTGAGGGTCTATCAGCAAATTTTTTTTTTTTGGCATATATGAGTCATGGAGCATGAGGATTGAATTATTTATTCGAATACCCACTTATTGAAAATACAGATGCTAAATCCCACAAGACTCTTACAAGTGTCATAAGCAAAATTTAATTTATAGATTCATGTCTAAATTGTGATTATATTTTGTTAACTTCAATGTTGTACCTAACCCAACAATTTATTAAGAAATGGTAGTTGAAGGAGGTTGTGACTCGAAAAGGGATGACAGAAAATTTAGTATCAGTGAAATATAGTTGGGATATATCTATGTATAAATTTGAATTCGGGAAAAAAAATTCGGATCATCCCGATCTAGCCCAGACTCTAAGAACACTTTATTTATGTTTTATTAATAATAAAAAAAGATTAATAATTCATTATTATTATAATAATTGTGTCGAATTATGTTGTCATGATTATTCTCCATCATACCAGTATTAAAACGTCATCTAATAGGCGTGGGTCGTCGGATGAAAATCCAACGGCCATGTGCTAAACCATAAAAAAAAGAAATTTTTCGATTGAAGCTCCCATGCCCTTGATACTAACCACCAATCGCCAGTAGATTTGAAAAATTCATATCCAAAAAATATCGATATACATACTTTAAAAATCAAGATCCAGATTTCTTAATATTTATCTGTATTATTTTTTATAAAATTATATGCTAATCTAGATCTATTTTTTTAAAAAGAGATAAGATATTTGTATGATAACTATATGTTTATTTTTACTAATTGAACTGCGGATGGAATACAAGTTATACAACCTTACTCGAATTATTTCTTATTAATTGTATAAATAATTTTTTAAATTAATGCGTTAATTTAATTAGGTTGTTGTTTGTGGCAAAAAAAATTAGGTTGTTGTTGGAAGTTGGGACCCACGTGACAATCATACTCTGGCAGTGCCACCTCATCGGTCGCCGTTTTCTTGTCCGACGACGCCGTTTTTGCTTTCCCTTGTAAAACTCACTTTATCCAACAAACCAGTACATGCCACGTCACTAGAAAAGGAGCCCATATGGCTGTGGCGAACATCCATTGGTTACTTAAAACTCAGTTTAAAATAGAATCTTTAACAGACGATAGAACCTCTTATCGCTTAAGCCAAGCCTGGTCGTTGAAGCTTGCTTGCCTTCCCATAAACAAAAGGAAGAAGAAGAAGAAGTGAGAGAGAGAGAGAGAAATTTCAATCACGTATCTTTCTCTCTCTTCTTTTCTCTCTCCTAAGCCTTTATCCATCTTCATTCCTTGCTTCATCTTAGCTTTGAAGAGAGAAGAAGAGAAGAAAAGAGGAGCCTTTTATTATTATTAATTTTTTTAAAAAATTCAAATTATTGTTGTTGGTGCTGTGGGTGAAGATGATGGTAGCTAATAGCTTTGATCTTTGGAAAAATGACTCATTTTTTCCCGCGGCTGAGGAGGTTCAAGAATCTGCAGATATGTATGTTTTTTTTTAATAAAATTTTCATTTTTGCTGCCGTTTCTGGGAATTTTGGGGTTTCTGTTGAATTTTAGTGCTATAATTTGTGGACTTGTTTGTTTCATTGTGTGTTTTACTGGTTTTTGTGATGTGGGTGTGAATTTATTTGGATTGGATTGCTAGTAAATTGGAGATGTGTGTGTAAATTTGAGATTTTGTCTTGTTTTGTGATGTGGGTTTGGTGTTTTGAGGTGGGATTTAAGGGAATTACAATTATTAGGCTGTATTTTTCTAGCTATGGTTTTGTTTATTTGTTTTGCTTCTGTGTGAGTTTCAGGAGAAACGTGAAAGCTTTTAGTTTGGTATTAGTTTTCTGTTACTTTAGTTGTAGTTCAGGCATACTGTTTGTGCCATTAAGTTGAACATATGTTGGATTGTCTTTTAATGATGTAAAACAAACAGCTTTGTTGAAGTTCTGAGGAATTTTAAATTTCTAAACTTCCATTTCTGCTATTTGAAGTATTTATTTATGATTGTTTTATGTTTCCAGTATGGAATCAGCTTTCAGATTGTGGCTAAAACAGAAGAGAGAAGGACTAAACCCAGTGGATTTGGATGAGCTCTCAAGGGAACTGCAAACTGCTCTTGGTACTGCTAAATGGCAGGTATATTTTCTCTACTCTGCTTCATAAACTATGATTAAACTGGAGGCTTATAAAGAAAATAAAATCCGCAAATTATCTCAGTAAGATAACTACCTTCCAGCTAAATTTGCTTTAAATTTGTTCATTTTGAATTGATCATTTACGCGGACCAGAATACTGTTTACTTTGTTTTCTTGGTTTCGTTAAGTGCATTCAGCTCAGTTTTCTTGGTTTCATTGAGTGCATTCAGCCTTCTAATATGTTTTTGTCCGCTACATATTCTTTTCATTGAAACGGAACTTATAGAAATATCTTTAGGTTTTTACTTGAATCCCTTTAGCTGGCCCATCAACTTCTGAGAATTTAGTTTTGTGTTATTTGATTGTGATTGTTGAATCAGCTGGACGAGTTTGAAAGGGCTGTCAAGTTGAGCCATGGACATCATCACAACGATTATACAAAAACTAGGCATGGGCAATTTATAGAAGCCATTGAGAACCAAATTTCTCGTGTGGAAGTAGCATTAAGGGAAGCTTTTAATGAGGAAGGGAAGCAACCCCTTCGATGGATACACCTGGATGAAGAAGAACGTGATGATTTAGCCATGTTTCTTTCTGGAAATTCCCCCCCTTCATCCACAGGGAAAGAAGAACGTGTCAAGGTGATTCCTTCCATGACAGACTCACGTTTGGAGAACAATCACAAGAAAAGAGATGCAAGACTTAATCTTGAGGCTACCTGTGCCATGCAAAGTTCTGATGAATTGACGAGTTTCGAAGATGCTGTTAGTGTTGATAAAAATAGAGAGTGTGTCATAGAAATAGAAGAGGAATCTCCTGGATCAAGAGATGATATCATTTGTAAGTCGGATAAAGCAATTGGTACAAGAAGAACTTGGGGTTCACCAAATTTTGCCTCCTTGAAGATTGCAATTGCTAATGAAAATGGAGAAGGTAGCAGCAAAATGGCATGTGCTGAGTCCACGCCTAAGGAAAAAGGGTCCAAGCTTGTTTTCTGGAAGCAGAGGTGTGCCGAGCTTCCTCAGGCAAAAGGAGCTATCAATATGTTCCATCAGGTCAGACTTAATATGGTTCTCTGGTTAAACTCAATAAAACTATAGCGTTTTCCGTATAATGATATATATTTCTATAGTTTGTGGTTGAACATGATTAACTGATTAAAGTCCCAGAAATCTTACAAGCTTAATATTCCGCAGGTCTTTGGTGGGTTACAAAGACGGCGGCAAAGTCCTGGCCACATGCAGTTTAATTGCTCTTTCCAACTTATGCTTGTTTTGATGCTAACAATTTTCTTGATTGGTAAGCTCTTGACTGTTGAGTATCAATCATTGGTAAAATCAATAGTGGAGGACAAATCATTGACTGGTACTGCATGTGTCATTTTGCCTATGAAATAATTATTTACCATGCTTGCTCCATTCTTTTCCCCTCATTCAATCACATGAATTATCAATCTTAAACATACTTGAATTTTTCTGATTTGCTGATTCGCATTGTAAGTGTATAAACTAGAACCTAATGAATTGTTTTATCATGTGCTTTGCAACCTGGGTGGTTGGCGAAGAAATATGCAGAGATCATAACTACCACGTAATAATTTGGACTATTGATGATTTTCCATTTTTATCGTAATGTGCAACTTTGAACTGTGTTTAATGTTGAGGGTTGTTTTGTTCCTTCTTTGAGAAACAATGCTAATGAGGGATTCTTATCTTTTCTCCTGCAGTGCCCTTTGTTTTCTTTTCAGAATGAGAGCCTGTGGTATTATACTGTTCGTGACAAAAATGAAAGGTGATTTTATTGCCCTAATTACCCTATTTTTGTTGCATATGAATGTAAAAATGATGTAGCGGAGCAACTTTGCTTCTCGCTTTCCTTCCCTAGTATCTGTTTCAGAAAAATTCTTTACTGGATTATACTAAATAGTGGGAGGTGCTTCTTGCACCTTCCTACTTTAAATTACAAAATTGCTTTCGCAATCATGAAATGAAACTATAAGAGTCTCTGTTGTACCTATTACTTAAAGGGTGGCTATGCAATTTCCCCAAATTACTGTTTGTTAGTATATACCGGATAGTATTTCATTTATTGTGTTCTGCTTCTCTCAAGTTGTTATAGAATCAATTCCGCCATCTGTTGAATTTGCAGGAATTGAAACCTATTGCTGAAATTGTTAAAGCCAGCGGATGGAGGATGCTTATGATTCCGAGCAGCTTCCCAGTTTCAAGTTCCGGGACTATCCTAAACCAAACTAGTAATGGGAAGAGGTTGTCATTATAGATTCCCATGCCACACAAAGCTGTAAATTTATTCATGTAGCCTTAAACCTCATGTTTTCAAGACCATTTGATAGTACTTACAGTCAGTCCCATTTGAATTAAGCTCCAAATTGAACATGGATGAAATATATAGGAAGCTTATCAAGCTTCACAAGCTTAGGGACAAACCCCATGATTTCGCACGTACACTTTGTATCCTCTCAAAATTTGTAAAGATCTTTTGTCTTAATATTTAGAGGCAGTTCACAATTGCATTTTTGTTCAATTATCTGTTCTTCAGGACTTGATTGCCTGGAGATTGTGAATCCCAAGTGTTTATCAAAAGTGGGATGATGACATTGACTGGAGAAAATCTTCTATGCAACAGTGGTACCACGTCATCCATGCAATAAGCCAATCATCCACTGCCACGCGTGCTAAAAAATTAAAAAACAACTAAAAAATAGGTGAAGAAACTCTACATATCATTTTTTAATTCGCTTGTGATACCACGTCACCCATACCACTGTTGTACCAAAGAATCTCTCCATTGACAGGCAATCGGTCAAAACCCTTTTGAGCCACGATTGAATCATCAACTGAAACGTTACAGGTGACAATTACGTTATTCATGTAACAATCACGCTTACAAAATTATTAAATGAAATTATATTCTTATTATATAAAAAATGATTCATATATGTCTAACGTAGATATTTAAGTGCATGTTTAGTATGATTTTTAGTAGTTGTAAAAGAATTTTTTTAATCTCAAAAATTATTTTATGGTATTTAATTGTATTTTAAATAAAGTCTTTGAGGATTAAAAAAATTATTTTGTCTCTACTAACAAAAGCTCAAAATGGTGGTAGAGCTTTGAAAGCTTTTTTAAAGTGTTAAATCGTCTATAATACACTTATTTAATTTAATAACACTAACTCATTTTTTTCATAACACAATTTTAAAATTTGTCGTAATTTTATAATTTTTAATAAAAATTCACACTCATAATCTCACACTCAAAATTTTTTTTTAAACAAAAGCTCTATTTCTATAAATTCTACCAGACGAAATTCTATTTGAAAAGTTATATCAAGCGGATCCTAAGTATCTTGACAAACAAACCCTAAATTTCTCGGTAAAAAAATGAGAAGAAATAAAATAAAGACTTAAATTTTACTCAACTTAATAAAATAATTAATTATTTTGAATAGAGCTACTGTATGTAATCGATCCCACCGAGTGGGAAAAAAAGGCTGACATTAAATCTCTTATTACAAAAGTTTAACGACCAAAGTAGCAAAGTGAGGTTCATATCTGAACCCAATACATTGGCCAACACTTGCTGTCATCTTCTCAAACAATTCAGTAGTGTCCTTTCAAATTGCAGCATCAGTTGATAATTATCTTTGGTATCATCATCATATGTTGAAATATTTACAGCTTTACCGTCCTTCAAATCTTGAAGATCAATTTTCTTCAATCCTGGAAGAATATATTTATCAGCATCGCTTTGAAGAACTATGATCTCACTCTTCACTTGCAAATCAGACTCACAAATTATTCTCTGAAACTGCCAATGTTCAGCTCCAAACATTGCTTCCAATGCCCTATCACTGCGTTCAAAGTTCATTGTGTGTGTTTTTTTTTTTTTTAATCCGCCGTCAAATCACTACTCCCGGGCTTAAGCGTAACAGGTAAAACCCTCGATTTATCTCAGATTCTTATAAGAAACGTATTTCTTGGATTCGAATCCAGAAACACGAGATACTGAATTTTACACCACTAAACAACGTAAATGACCAAAGTTGATTGTGTTATTAAGTTTAATGTAAGAATATGAGAATGAAAAAAGAAAAAAAAAAAAAAAAAAAAAAAAAAACAATTAAGCGAAAGAGAAAGAAACAATCACTTTTTTATATTCACTCTTCTTGTTGCTGCATTAATTGTATTAATTTGCATGGATTTTCAGTCTTTGTAAGCTTTGAGTTTAAGTATAGGTATGGCGGTTTTCAAATAATTATATTTAATTTGCTATTTATATTCAAATCCTGGGAAAGTAAAGTGATAAAAATTAAATTTAAATTTTGCCCATCTGTTATCGAAAAAAAATCATGATTAATTACTAAGTATTGGATTAATAATGAGAAACAATTAATTCAATATTGAGCACCGGATTTAGCATAAAAGTGAAGTGGCATGCATGTGAAGCATTAAAACAAGAACCATAATGCATAATTAATAATTATATGATGGTTTAATTTGAATTTAATATTGAGTTAAATTGTATTAAATTTTTCATAATTTTTTTTTCTTTATTAATAATAGATGGTTAAAATTTAGTTATTTTAAATTAATAACTAATAACTATCAATTATAATTTATATATAAAAAAAATTGTATAAAATTAAGTTTAACATTGAATTTAAATCTATTAATTAATTTGAAAGTTTGAACGTGTCACATTTCATAAACGTTTCATTATATCTCAATTAAGAAAAGATATTCAACTTTTACATATCATATATTTTGTTGATATCAAGTTCTCCGAATCCACATGGTTGGTTGGCTCTCATTAAAGAAAAGATATTCAACATAAAAATTAACTACTTTCATATCTACACAATCATATTATGTATCTCTAGTATATTTTTAAATAGATACATAGGCATGTAAATTAGGGGTGTTCAAGGTGCGGTTCGGGTCGGTTTTTTCGTTTTATACTTCAAACTGCTTGAGTTGGCGGTTTGAGAAATTAGAAACTGAAATCGCAAATTTGATAAGGAAAATCGCGACGGTTCGGGTCGGCGGTTCAACGGTTTGGGCGGTTCGGGTCGACGGTTTGGATTAGAAATTTTTTGAAGAAATTTTTGTATGTTTTCACATAATAATTGAAGAGAGATTACATAATTTTCATTTATACATTGCATATTATAATATGATAATTAAATATCTTAAATTTCATGGTTAAAGAATAAGAAAAATAAAAAATAATGTCTAATTTGAACGCGGGTCGGCAGTTTAGGCTGTTCGGATTGGGCGGTTTGGTTCAGGCTGACCCGAAATCATTTTCAATATTTTTCCAAACCGCGCAGTTCATGTCAATACCGTTCGAGTCGGGTTGCGGTTTGAACCGAAACCATGGATACGTATAATGTCAACTGACATGACTTGAGGAAACCCAACCTAAATTTAAGTATTATTTATTAATATTTTTAAGATTTTGAAAGAATAATATTTAAATTGTGTCGAGTTTTTCCAAACCCAATCCATTTGCAAAGGGGATTTCATCACCATTACAAACATTGTATTTTGGAAACCCCACATAAATTTAAATATTGTTTATTAATATTTTTAAGATTTTAAAAAAGCAATTGATGTTTTTATTATTTTTCATAGGCCCATATTTAAATAAATAATATTTAAATTGTAGTAGAATTTTTCCTAACCCGATCCATTTGCGAAGCGGATTCATCAGAATTACAAACAGTCTATTTTGATCTGTTGGGCATCGTCCCATCTAGAATAAGTAAATAACCCAATCCAATCAAGTGGGCTTGAAGAGAGTTTTTATGTTTGCTCATGTACTGGCCCAGGTCCAAAGAGGACTTTTGTTAAGAAAATATATAAATTACTCTATTATTTGTATTTTCTCTATACATTAGGGACTGAAATGTTATAATGCGCTTTGAATCTGATTCTCAAAACTCAAAAGCACTGGCACTCAGCAACTAGCTAGCAAAAACGACCCTTCTATAAAAGTTCATTTACGAGCTCACGTGAGAAGAACAAAACCCAAATCTCAAATGGCGGCTGTTTCAGACAAGAAGCCGGTGACCCACGTCATTTTCGACATGGATGGTCTCTTGCTCGGTAATTTAATTTAATTTCATCGAACACTTTCAGTTTTTTCTTGTTCTTTCATGTCAGTGGCATAATTCAAGTTCAGATTTATATAATACTGTAAAAAAATTTCGGATTTGTATAATTCTAAATGCAGTTAAACTCTTGCAATTTATTTTATTTATTTAACTTTAAAATGTAATTAATTTACTAGTACTACACCTTTATTTTTTTTGAAATTCTGCCGTCAAATCACTCTACGGTCTACACTTTAGCGGAGCAGAATAAAACCTTTAGTTGCCCCAGACTCTATATAAGAAATGCAACATTGGACTTGAACTCAGAACTCGACAACCAATTCCTAAGTCCTTTGCCCCAAGTCATACCCCTTGAATCATATTGTATTTGATCTGAAATCTACTGAAAGCTCTTATATCTTAGATTAATTTTGTGATAGCACAGTCCGGGTATCTGGGTCTACTTTCGAATATTTGAAAGAAAATCTAACCTTGCCGGCCCACGTAGGAATTAAAGTTGTGCTATTGGATAGTTCCATACAGACGGTCTCTTGCAAGTCATTGCTTTAATGTGAACTCTTGTGTTCCAATCTTTATTTTGTAAATTGAGTTACCAGCAATGCTTGATATTTTAGTTCTTGTAGAAATTAGAAATTAAAACTTGCCGTGCATGTTCAAATTCCAGAGAATGGGATGGATATCTTTCATTTATGCACTCTTTACATCATGAAGTTCGATTGTACATTGAGCATATTGTTGAAATTTGAAGTTCATACATCAGTTGGCTGGATGGTGACGATAAATGTCAAATCCTAGTAAAGATTTATGCATCTGATGGATTCTGCTGCTGATGACTGCAGATACGGAGAAGTTCTATACTGAAGTTCAGGAACTCATACTTGCTAGATACAATAAAACTTTTGATTGGAGTCTTAAGGCAAAAATGATGGGGAAGAAAGCTATAGAAGCTGCTCATGTGTTTGTTGAAGAGACTGGGATTAGTGACAGACTTTCGGCTGAAGACTTTCTTGTAGAAAGAGAAGAGACCCTGGAAACCTTGTTTCCAACGAGTGAGCTAATGCCAGGTATTAGTTTTTACGGCATCACATTATTTACTTTTCTTTAAAAACAATTTGTTTGTCTCTGCCTTATCATTATAATCCAAACCTTAGGAGAAGCTGTATGATGTGGCTTTGTAAGGAAATATTCTTGCAGTGGTGAGGAGAGAATTCGGTTGCCATCATGCTATAATTAGAAAATTAAAAATAAAATAAAATCCATGCCATATCTTGTGATGAATTGGTAACTGCATCTAATCTCTATAAAGATAATTGCCCACGTTTCATCTTTTTATGTTGATCATCTGGTTGGAGAAATGTCTCGGGGTTAATATTCTTACTCATAACTTTCCTTGATGCATTATTTCTCAAAATAGATTCCCCCCGGGGATAAAGCTCAAAATTTGAAGTCTCATTGCTGGAACTATCTGTCAACTAAGACTACATTAGGGTCGAAATATGAAGTCTCAGTTAACCTAGGCTTAAATGTGAAGTCTCAATTAACCTTAAAAAATTCTGAGTCTTGTTGATGAACCAGAGGGTAACATGTGAAGGGCCTTAAATAGGTCAAATATTGATGGCTTACTAGCAAATCTCTTAGTTTTTCATATCTTGTTGCACTAACAGGGATTTGATGCAGATACACGTCCTAGTAGGGGAAATGATAAGACAAATTTTTATTTTTATTTATCAACTTTATTGGATATTTGAATTAGTTGCATATTAAACATTGTTTAGCTGTTTCCTGTCGTAGGGGCTAGCCGTTTGATCAGACATCTCCATGCCAAAGGAATACCAATGTGCGTGGCAACAGGGTAAGGCCTCTCCCATACTTTCTTTCTTACCCGGTTAAACTATTGTTTTATTCACTGAAAAATCCAAAGCATGTCTATCTATGAAGTTTCCTCTACCCTCCAGTATTTATTTTGCATTAAGGATCTTAATATGATATACTTTTCTTAAAAATGTTTTGCAGTACTCATGAGCGTCATTTTAACTTGAAAACGCAAAAACATGGTGAGCTTTTCTCATTGATGCATCACGTTGTTCGTGGTGATGATCCAGAAGTTAAACAAGGCAAGCCATCCCCAGATATATTCCTAGCAGCTGCCAAAAGATTTGAGGTATAACCATCTTGTATGCTCTCTTCTATGCTTCAAGTTGCATTATTAGCATTTGTTGAAATATATGTAAGGCCTCTTGTCAATTCAGTTCATTAGTTTTTGGTCAACACTATTGCTCATGACAATTGGTTCATTAACAGGGCAGCCCTATAGATTCACAAGAAATTCTCGTGTTTGAAGATGCACCTTCAGGAGTGATGGCAGCTAAGAATGCTGGGATGTAAGCAATTCTTCCACACGTACAGTTTTGATTATCTTAATACTGACGATTTTACTCGAGCTACAGTATGCCTTTTAGTTGTGTTGGAATAAAATTTCTCCGAGGCATCAATGATTTTTGAAAATCTACTGTAAATTCAAATTGTGTCATGTGTCAAGTGGTGTACCTTATGATTTGCGAAGTTGCTCACTTGATTATTTCAAAGTAGGTTTGTACATTTAAGAAATTGTTATCTAAGGAAATTTAGGCCCATGAGATTTAATTATTATACTACTTGCCTATATTAGTTTTGAGAAACAAGAGAAAGCAACTTTGAAAGTCTTGTAGGTTTTGGTGTTGAACGTATAATTGAGCATGGCAATATTTAATGATGACAGTTAACTCCATCTACCGTGCAGGTCCGTGGTTATGGTTCCAGATCCGAGGCTGGATAGCTCTCATCATTCCAATGCAGACCAAGTCCTGAGCTCATTATTAGAATTCAACCCGAAGGATTGGGGTTTGCCGCCATTCGAAGATGCACAAAACTAGATTTTCAAAGTCATCAACCTGGGTATGCATATCCATTGATTCTTGATGATTGAAGTCACTTAATTTAACTTCTTGCAGAGGTTAATTCTTTCCTATATTTGATTTTATTGCAATTGTTGCAAGAACCACTTTTGAAGCGAGACAGCCAATTTGATATGCAAAATGTTAGATTGTAAAAACTGAAATATTCTGAATTAATAATGTAAAAGCCATCTAGTGAATCATTGAGTAAAGATGAGCTCTTCAAATTTGCCACTATATTAGTTCTTCAAGTTCTATATTTTTAGAAGTCTTGTGCAGTTTATATGACTATGTGGTACTTGTAAAAGCACTTGAAGAGCCTTTGGAGAAAAACACTTGTGAATGTCAATGATATGCTTTGTAAAAGTTCCTTCAAATTAAAGAAATTCATGTAAAATCATCTTTACCATTTATAAAAATCCACTCGGCATAATTTCAGTTCAGCACCGAATCGTGATATATTAGAAAGGAATGTCAATGGATTTTTTTAGAAATTAAAAACACAAGTGAAGCACCTAAAAGATGTTGCTAAAAAACACAGAGTTGCAAAGCACTACCACTAGCTAGTAGTGGCTAGCAAGCAAGCAACAATCCTTGTTTAAAGTATTTTTATTTTAAAAATTGACAAGGGGTCGTTGCTTGCTTTGCAAGGCACTGGCTACTGGCTTTGAAAGCTTTTATAAGAGCATGATCAAGTTCAAGTCATACCAAATAAGTTGATCAAAATCTCTCTGCTAACATACACATTTACAAAATCTTCAATGGTGACTGTTTACAAAAGGAGGAATTTGCCCGAGAAAGTACTCGTATCTGATTAGCTAGTTGGTGAGACAATAACTTATAAAGGATCAAAATCTCTTACTAACACACATTTTCAAAATCTTCAATCGTGGCCCTTGAAATTTTGCTTGTTTAAACATATCACTCCCAAATTTTCATACTTTCTAATTAGGAGTCTAAAAAGTTTACTCCTATGACTTTGAACCTTCTCTGATTTTCAATTTTGGCTTTCAAGACTCATCCTCATTTTTACTTCATAACACGTTGACAAAGAAGTGGTCTAAAAAATTTATGACTTGCACAACTAAATCTTAAGCCTTTTATTATCATCAAACCTTAGAGGCTTTTAAATCATAAGATGTTGACAAAGAAGTGGCTTATTAAAAACTCTCTACCACCAAAGCCACCCACAAAAAAATGTAGTCTATAATCCGCTCACGGTTCTAAGAGTAATAAAATAAAAAATTATTGAGATAAATTTGTGTTGAACACTATTAAATAAATCTTGATTGAGATAAATACTTATTATTAATTCAGTTCTCAACACGGAATTTGATGACTAAATATCTTCATTTGTACATCTAAAAAGTAAACAATAAGGTCATTCTGTTTTATTCATTTTAGGGTTCGTAACTTTTCCCATCCTGTGAGATAATTTTATGTCTTGATTTGTAAACGGGAAGAGACGAGACAAAAAATATCCCAAAATTTCGAGTGGGACAAGCAGCATGACAAAATTTTAACAGGATATTACGGAATAATATTTTTGTCTCGAAAAATATAACATGACAACCAGAATAATTTTTCATCTTGATTGTATAAATAGGACGAGTCCAAGATTGACAAATCTCGGTTTGTCGATCCCATTGCCAATCCCAATCCACTGTTTTGTTTTGGTTCAAGTACTATTTTTTTTTATATATATATATACTAGATATGGCACGTGCCTACGTCACAGTGTTGCAGAATTTATCGAATGATCTACCATTGTCATTTGACGAACACTAAAAAATGTGTATTTATTAAAAGAAAAATTAACCATTTTACATTTATAGTTTCATTAATCCCCTTAATTTAGCATATTTGTGAAATAATAATTAAATTTATGTTATATATATTTTTATTGTGATTTTTATTTTGTGTAGACAAAATATTACTTTGGAAGCTCAACATGAAAATATTTTATTAAATCTATTTCTTGTAGATCGACCCGGACTTACCGGATTATTTTATTACTTCAACATCATTTACAGGGAAATTTTATAATGAAATGGTTTTGTTCTTTGATTTGTTTGGTATTTTTCAAAAAGATTTTATAATGAAATGATTTTGTTATTTGATTTGTTTGGTAACCTATAATTACCATTTTGAGATAGATTTTATAATAAAATGATTCTATATCTGCCATTAGATTATAATGAAATGATATGAGCCGTCAATTAAGTTACATAAACATAAGTATTTAGATACATTATCTCTTAATCCTAACCATTGATTGCATTCTCTTTCGCCCACTAAATGACACACACACATATATATATTTTCTTGATTAAGGTCGAAGGAAATGCAAGAAAAACTTGCACTTATATTATCCATACAAGAGAGTTACAAGTAAAGGTGTAACAACATTTATAAGCCATTTGAACCATTTTTGATTCATACTAGGAAAATCTGAGTTCTTATTGCTATAATGCCTAACAATAATTACAATACACTTTAATTATAAATTACATGAACAAAAAAAAAAAAAAAAAAAAAATCCATCATATGGCACGTGTAAGAAAAAAATCACATTTTCCTTTCAGGCCTGAGATAAAATATTTCTGTATATATTAGGCAAGTTTGGAGGGATGCTCACCATACATCACGTAGATACCTGCCAGTCATTTGCAAATTCTTCACCATGCTCTCAGCTTTAGAGCTGTCGAGATATCCCTGAAATAGACAAGATCAGTGCAATCGAGTTAGAGAGAACTGCGAACTCAAACTTAATAACTGATACGGACATAAGCATATGCAACATGAGTAAATCTTTGGTGCAACAGTGGTATGGGTAACGTGGTACCATCAGCGAATTAAAAAATGACATGTTTAATTTTCTTCCTATTTTTTAGTTTTTTTTTTTTTTTAACTTTTTAGCACGCGTGGCAAATGATGATTGACTTGTTGCATGGATGACGTGGTACCACTGTTGCACCAAAGATTTTCTCATGCAACGTGGCTAAAAAAGGCGACAGTTTGCCAGGGGGACCAATCAGCTGCCACATTAGAGTCTTCGTTCCGAGTCATAACACATTTTGTTTTCTCTTCATACAACACCAGAAAGAAAAAAAATACAGAGTCTATGTATTCTCAACTTGCTTCCTTTTAAGTTATTATTTCTAACAATAAGGTAAGAAACGGCCTAAAATGCTTTGTAACTTTCCAAGCATGTTCAAAGCAAAGCCATATCCATTGAGTTCGTAACATTCCAGCCAAAATGACGATATTTATATTAGCGTACCTGCTCTTGTACAATGGTGTGCAGAGTTCGGTGGACATCTCTAGCCATGCCTTTGGCATCACCACAAACATACAAGTAAGCTCCCTGAGAAAGCATATTCCAGATATCTGAAGCCTGGATTCAGAGAAAACACAAGTTTTTATTTTCATATTAGCGAATAACTAAACCCATAAACTTAAAAGCTTTTTCCTACAATGAATACCTTCTCCATCATTTTATGCTGCACATATTCCTTGGTGGGTCCCTCACGTGAGAAGGCAACAACCAACTCTGAAAGCGCACCATTTTGAACAAAGTTGTTGAGCTCATCCTCATAAATGTAATCCTGCAAATTGATCAAAATTAGATGAAGTTTCTGAATCCCCACACCCACCTAAACCACAATGGCATTCAAGAGGCCAACACTTACCATCTGACGATTCCGACATCCGAAAAATAATATGGAGGGTCCCAGTTCTGTTCCAGCTTCCTTCAGAGCAAATCTTTCCTGAAAAAAGACAAAAAGAAAAACATAAATATGCATAATCAAACTTAAGAAATTATATCTAACGCGAAGAGTGACCAAAAAGTGACTTGAGTATCACAAACCTGCAGGAAACCCCTGAAAGGAGCCAAACCAGTGCCGGGGCCAATCATAATGACAGGCAATTTGGCATCTGCTGGGAGTTTGAAGTTTGATTGCCTAACAAAAATGGGTGCCCAGCTGCAGTCATTGCTTTTCTCCATAGGTACAGAATTCTACAAAAAGAAACCAGCGAGAAACGGTAAATACAGTGAAAAGCAATTTCAAATAAGCGATGCAATGTGCACTTGCCCAAGGCTAGAAAGAACCACTTAAAATCAAACTACATACAGGCTCCTGCTCCAGCTTGCGCAGATGCACACATGCACATGGACATAGCTATCTTCTTTTCCGTGAGTGGGTTATCCAGAGTTGGTAATATTTTTATAAAGCCCAGAAAATTAGAGAGAACTTTATTCACTCATACCCAGCTCTTATATGTTCCATTTTACAAAATAAAAATAAGGACAAACATATGAAATCAAGTACCTTCATCCAAGTGGAGCAGATTCCTTTGTGAACACGTCCTGTTGGTGTTTTCTCATAAACCAGCGCACAGGTAACATGAATTCTAGATGGTGCTACCCTGCAGAACATAATTATAAGAGCACGAATTATATATAATATCTAAAGGAACACCTTACAAGAACCCACACAAATCAAAAACAGCAGAAGAAGAGAGAGAAAATTGAAAGGTAGTAATTTCTACAAAACTCTCCTTAAAAATCCAAATTTCTTTCTTCATATTTACTATGAGAGGGACCTTTCGCCCTCGTTCAAGGAAACGCTTCAATTGAGGAATTCCAACAGCCAAAAAAAGGGGGAGAGAATCATGTGTAAAGATTCACCTTGGGGAAGATGAAATTGAATAATATCTTGGTTGCAAACGTGGGGCAACTGCTGCAAAGAAGACACCAAGTGGGGGCTTGGCAGAAGGAAATTCACTCATGACCTCCAGGAGGCTTCTCTGACTTGCAACAATCCATCGTGCAAATTCATCCTGAAGAAGTGCACAACACAGAGTTATAATGACATAAATTAAGCAGCAGAAAAAATAGGCCAATTCAATGCTAAATAATGTATACTTACCTTTCCAGCAGGTGATGCAAGATGTCTCAATCGATCAGCTTCAGTGGGATTAGATGCATGAGCTGCTAAGGCGAGTAATGCAGACTGGCAAGAACATATAATTAGACAATCATTTTTTTGATGCATGACATCAAAGTATAATCAGAACACGCAAAGAAAAATGCAAAGGCATGACTCAATACACAGAGAAAACAAACTACCTTCTTTGGGGAACACAAAAGATCAGCATATTGTGTCAATGCTGTTCTTAAAGAGCATGGTGGGAAAGGAGGCGGCAAGGAGCTTCCTCCTAGTGGTGTGCCGTCCTCTTTATCAGTATGGATGGAGAAATAAGTATTTGGTGATAATCCTAATAAAGACAATGCCTCCTCCACAACCTCATATAGATTCTCACAGCAAACACCAACATGGTCCCCTGTTTCATACCTGAGGAAGAAAAAGAGGATTACTTTTCATTGCGGATCCATATTTATAAACCTGGTTTTAGACATAAAAACTAGAAAAATTTAAAACCAAAAAAAATATGGCTTACGTAAGTCCAGTGCCAGCAATGTCAAATTCTAGATGGGTGCAAGAGCGATCAGATAATGGAGTATGAAGCTCCTTCCTTACCGCCACATTAGACCTTATAAGCAAACAAAAAGTATTTTAGGGGAGAATAAAGAAGAATGCTGAGCTAAAATACATTTGGATAGAATAAGTAGCTATTATATTTTACCTGCAGGGGTGTTGAGCATCATAAACAGAATGGCCATTTGCATTGCCCCATCTCTTCTCCCCCATCGATGCATCTGCACTGTCATAAAATACAACCCGATATTCTGATATGGCAGCAGTATAAGGTGTAGAAACACTTGTTGGATCATCGTCATTCCGGAGCAAATTATCCAGCTCAGGCCACACCAATTCTCGCCTAGCATAGTAAAAATCAATAAGATTTCTAAGAAGATCTTTAATTATTTTCATGCTGCAAACAGGTATAATTCCAGTAATCAATACCATGCAGTGAAGTCATCTTCAATGCATTGATCATCATCACCAAGACCCACAGGGACAAGGCGTTTCGCACCTGCAAATAGAAGGGGGGGAAAGGTTATACCGGCTGAAAGGAAACCAAAAGTGGTGAAAAGAGAAACTAATCAATGGGCAACGTGACACCATAACTGCCATCAAATAGAGAAATAAAGTCCACATGCAAACAAACTTTGTGTGAATTAATTAACGTGCAAGTATGCTCAGTAATTTGCAAATTCAAATTGACAGACTGAGTCTGCATTATAAGTAAATTAGTATAAACTGCAATGCAGCACACGTCTTTACCATTTCAAAGATTTTCATAAAAATGATTCCTTTAGGTGTGCAGAAAACATCTCATAATCACTTATAAGAATTAGCCACTTAAAGAAAATCTCTCAAATCATAAACCTGATTAATAACATGCATATAGATGAACCTAGCCAATGCTAACCATTAACACAGGCAAGCTTTGATATTCTCCATATTCAAAAGCACATGAAGAATCACTAACTATCCTCAGCAAATTGTGATAAAAGTTACTTTAGAACGGTATTCGAAAATAATATGAAGTATACCCTGATCAGCAAGAATCTCATCCACCACCTTCGCAATCTGTTAAGAATCACATAAACAAATAAGCATTACAAACGGAACATGTAATTCTTCCGTAAACAACTCAAAACTAAAAGCTACACAAAATGCTCTTCGGTTAATCATTGAAATCCAAACAAACCTTGTTGAAATGTTCATATTGCTTGTTTCCAAGACCAAACACTCCATACTTTAGGCTCTGTAACCACTCCCCTCTCCCTTTTTTCTGTACACATAATCATATAATACAATCAATAAACCAACAAACCAAATTCTGCTCTAATAATTATAAAAATCTAAAAAAATGAAATAAAAATTTACCTCCGTAAACCATTTATAGAACCTAGCTGCATTGTCGGTTGGCTCACCATCTCCATATCTACAGTCAAAATTATAAATTTTTAGTTATTTTTCTTTCAAAAAAAAAAAAAAACAAAGACCACAAAATTATGATTAGCACTCACGTAGCTAAGAAGAAAAAAACTAAATTCTCTTTCTTCAATTTCTCCTCATATTCATCTTCTTCGGCGACGTAATCATCCTATTTTCCATCACTAATAAATATTAAAAACATGAAAAAAATATAAAAAAAATATATATAAATTTAATAATTTGGAAAATGAGGCTTACTTACGATATCAACGACTTTAAAAATGGCCTTATCGTATCGAGCTTTCGCCTCGTCAGCTAAGGCCTTAGCAAATCCTTCAGCTGTACCAGTTTGAGTACCGAAGAAGATAGTGACCTTCTGCTTTCCATGATCGACGTCAACTTCCGGCTCTTTGACAACAACCAACGGCTTAAGCGGCTCGAGCTTCACCTTCTTCGGCTTGGAGTAGTTACTGCTAGATCTCCGCCAAATCAAAACGACGACGCAGCCAATCAATACGGCAATAGACGTGGCCAAGATCATAACGAACTCCTTATTCTCAATCACAATCGAGCCTGACGACGCCAAATCGAACGGCGATAGCTTCATATCGCCTGATCCTGATGATGATGACGATTGCATATTAAGAATTGTAGGAGGGTGCTGAGTGAAATTGTCACCGGTAGGTGAAGTGAGGGGCTTCACATACAAGAGAGTGAAGAAGGCAGTTTTATAGTTTATATGGTTGGTGATTAAACCAACGGCTACGGCCACCAAACCCCACCTAACCCCGGGATGCTTAACCACGGTTGAGACACTAGGAAAATCACATTCAGGTCCCTAATATTTTTCATAATGATTTTTTATGTCTTCAATTAAATTTTTTAATAATCTCTGTTATTCTATTATTCTAATGGTAAATGATCGTTGGTGTATTATATAATGTTATTGTTAGAATAGTAGTATACATGGTAATTGAGACATCTTGATCTCATCCCGATTATGATTCGAATCATGATTGATTTTATGAATTGGAACATAAAATTGTTCCGAATTATGATCAAAATTTTTATTTAGATTGATTTTTACCATTCAGTATAAGATATTGAGCCACAAGCCCACAACAGGGACTTAATAGATAATTATGAAAAAAATAAAAAACTTAATAAATAATTAAAAAAAATTAGGAACCGAAAGGATAATTTTATTTTAATGAATTACTTCAAACAAAGTAATAATTGATGGGGTAATTTTTTTACGTAAGTCCTTTATGTTTACCAAAAATATGCATTAGTGTCAATAATTTCATTATTTATTGGGTAAAATCATATTTAGACTTCATCGGTTATGTCCCAACATTGACTTTGTTTTTTAGTTTTTCTAAAACATTATTTTGAAAATTAAAACGAAAACCAATTATAAAATCATTTAAATTTATATATACTTAGCTAACTTGAAATAATTATATATGTAATCAATTGTATTCAATGTCTACGTACGAGACAATTCTGCCTAAGATTTGTTCAAAAATTTAGCCTATTAAATTATCTTTAAGAACCAACTAATGTAGTTGAGTTCCTTGTGTTTTTGAAACTCGTCCTAGAAGTTTTACATGTTTATATTAATTCATAAAAGTTCTTAAACGTTTTGAAAGACATCATATTGGTCCCTTGACTAGAGGAAATGATTTGGGTGTTGAAAATATAACATACTATGTTAAACATAGGGACCAATGTGTCATTTTTAAAAATATTTAAAGAATCGATTGCATTTAACTCAAACATGTAGCGGATAAAATTGACAATAATAATACTATTATCATCCAGAGTTATACCATAAATAATTTATATGAGATAAATTCAATATATTTGGTCAATAAATATATGATATATGTTAATAAATATTTTTCTTATTTAAAATTCTATATATATCACAAAATATTAGTAATAAATAATTTTCTGCCAAAATATTAGTGGCTTCAAAATATTTACGATAGTCTTAGAATTCAATTAACGATTCCGAAGATGTCATTGTGGCATACAATTTGTATTTGAAGATATTTAATTGCAGCCATTGTATTCTTTATTTTTAAATGTTGAAAAAAAAAAACTAGTACCACGAAAGAATAAGAACTTATTTAAGCTAAATATTAGGTTAAATTTAAATATTTAAAATATTTTTTTTTTACTAATGTAGGGCCCGTATTTTGTGTGGGTTGAGCACATTTTTTTACTAAAATTTAATATCATAACAAAAATCTTAATAAAATTGTAGGTATTGATCTTGTAAATGATCCGAATTTAGTTGGTTTTATAATTTAAATAAAACAATTGATTTACTTATATTTAATATTTATGGGTCATTTGTTTATCTATCAATTCTCAAACAGTGTTTATAATTCACATTAAAATTTATCTCTCGTCTTACTCTCTCATTTGAAATTGTAGACCCTGGATTTCGCCTTAGGTCCATAATCGATAATTTATATGATGGGACACTAGCGATACTGCAAAATAAATGTAGAGTGAGCGGGAAGTTTCTACCCACCGGTATGGTGGCTGCCGTAGGCACTCCGACGCTTAAGTCAGTAGTGAAGACGAGTAAAAAGTATTTGAAGAACAAGGTTCGTAGTTACCTTGACCTATGTTGGCTGCCGTGAGGGCGGTGGGTTGGTGTTTAGATAGTGAGAGGCTTTGAGAGCTCCAGTATCAGTGCTTAAGTTTCAATGAATCGTGACTCTGAATTATGCTTCTTTTTATAGACTGTTATGACGTGAGTCTCATTAATATATTAAAAGCTTAACTTTTTGGTGCCCGAACGGCTAATCACGTGGGGGTAATTAATCATGACAAATACGTTTTTCGGTTTGGCTGCTGGGAAAATCAAGAGGTTGTTTTGTAGGCTTCTCATTGTATATGGGCTTGAGAAGTATTCGATCATTTGGTCTTGGCTGTTTTTAAGGAATTGAGCTTTAATTGAGAATGTCTTAAGTCTTGTGGGCTGAATACTATTAGGTATTTTGGGTTTTCATTGAAATGGGGTCCGAGATGAAATGATAATTTTGCCTTAGTCCAAATTTGGCTCGTACAAAAACATATTCCTAATTTTATAAAACTTTAAAAAAATTTAATTTTATTTATGATAAACTCCAATGAAATTTGATATAATTTATTAAATTTAACCTTAAATTTTCCTATAAACTTGAAATCTTGACCGTCATGATGTAAGATCTAATTATCATAGTTTGCATTATGAAGCACTATAAATAATTAAAAAAATTCATGAAAAAACTTTTACAAATAATTCAAAGTAAAATAACAAATAACAATAAACCGAAAAACTAAAACTAAAACTAAAAAAGGTTGACAGTTTTTGTGGACGACTGTTATTTATGTATATTATTTTAGTAGGAGATTATGTTTTAACATTGTAGTAGGTTTTTTATTTTAATTTTATAAGTTACTAATAAAAAATTAATTATAAAGATTATGTGTCACTTATGTTTTTTAATTTTAATATGAGATTCAAATATATTTTTATTGTAATATGTAATAAAAAAATTAATTAGAGATTTGGTACCACATATATTTTTATTTTATCTTATTGAAACTTATTTTTACCGTTCAATAATAAGAAATTAAATTATTAATTAATTAAATTAATATGTTTCTTATTTAAATAGGAGATTATGTTTTTATATCGTAATATGTTTCTTATTTTAATTTTACAATTTAATAAAAAAATTATAGAGATATTTTAATTTTATAATTTAATAATAAATATGATATTTTGTTTCTATATTGTAATATGTTCCTATTTTAATTATTATTATCATTTTAGTTTTAAAATTTTAAAATACAAAATTAATTTTAGAGATATTTTAATTTTATTATTTAATAAAAAATATAAATTGTAGAGATTATGTGACACTTATTAAATTAATAGGTTTCTTATTTTAATGAGAGATTATGTTTTAATTTTATAATAGGTTTCTTATTTGTTATTAATTAATTAATTAAATTAATAAGTTTCTTATTTAAATCGAAGATTATATTTTTTATATTGTAATATGTTTATTATTTTAATTATATAATTTAATAATAAAAAATTATAAAGTTATTTTAATATTATAATTTAATAATAAATAGGAGATTCTATTTTCATATCGCAATAAGTTTATTATTTTAATTTTATAATTTTAAAATAAAAAATTAATTTTAGAGATATTTTAATTTTATAATTTAATAATAAAAAATTATTATAGAAATTAGGTGACACGTATTAAATTAATAGGTTTATTATTTTAATAGAAGATTATGTTTTTTATTTCATTATATGTTTCTTATTTTAATATTAAAATTAATTTTAGAGATATTTTAATTTTTCAATTAATTATTGACAAACTTATTACCGTCTATATGACTGGTTTTATTTATTTGGCATAATTTAGTACCTAATTGGACTTGTTATAGACAAATATTATCACCGTCTTTATGACTTGTTTTATATGTTTTGACATAATTAATTCATGAAATAAATTAACTGGGTAATAATGATAATTTATATATTAAAAAAAATAAGATTTCTAAATTTGAAATATAAAAAGTGGATCTCATAGCCCCAATATTTTATTTTATTGTTGCAGTCTAATTTAAAATTATCAATCACTTCAAATAATTCAATCTTTTTATTTTCACTCAAATTATTATTTTATTTTACTAAATCTATTCCATGTAGATCGATCCCAGATTTTTCGGGTTATTTTATTACTTCAACACTCTTATATTTATGAGTAAAAAACCACTTTATAAGCGTGTCAACTCCTCTTGTCCTTAGGGTTTGAGTTAATTACCCAAAAATCTTATTGTTTATCTATTTTCACAAAACTTTATTTTATTGTTCTATATTTTTTAACTAATATAATTTAAATTATATTAAATAAAAATACAATTTTACCCTTAAAAAATTAAATACAACGATATAAATGTTTTTGGTGATTTTTAAAAACATAATAACTAATTAGATAATTAGTATAAACTTTAAGGACGAAAAAGAAAAGTATGCGTGTTTGCTAAAAATTAGTGCGGGAATTTTGAATAGATGTGTAAATATTTGATTTATAATTTAACCCATAAATAGTCATATTATTCAAAGTTTTTTTTTTTTTTTGGAAACGATGGAAACCCCGCCACCAAATCACCGGCTGTCCCAAACTCTTATAAGAAGTGCACCCCCTGGATTCGAACCCAGAATCTCACCTTAAGATTCTGTTACACCACCAAGCCACTTGGGAACTTATTCAACGTTGTTAATTTTCATTTCATAATTAAATTTTTACAAAGCATAGGGGACTGAAACATCAGATCTATTGAGTGCAGCTCCATAAATCATTTGTTTGTACAAGACAGCAAAACAAAAACTTTCAAAACACCAACACAAACTAAGATTTGGTTGGATTGTAAACAGACACCATAAAGGTGGAATCAGGCATCACAAAAGTGGAACTTATGTTCACTATAGGGATGACAAAACGAATCAACGAATCGAATTTGTATCGAATCCTAAACGAATCGAATCAAAATATGATGAATTCGTATTCGGTTACAGTTCCATCCGATTCTGGTTCCAAAACCGGAATTGAACCGAACCCCAAACGGTTCGGTTACGGTTCCACAAAATTTGGAACCGTAACCTTAAGGTTCGATTCGGTTCCGGTTCCGAACCAGAACCGAACTAAATTTTTTTATTTTCCCCTTAAAAAATAGAGAATGCGGTTCCAGCAACCTGGAACCGTAGAACCGAACCCTGACCACCTCTGGATATAATGACACAAATTTTTGAATCATGTTAAGTGGGAAAATCAAACCCAAATACTTGGTAAATTATTGCAATGAGACTTTAGTCTTTATAGTTTTAAAAATATAAATTTTAGTAAAATATTTTCCATTAATTTTGAGTCATTTTTTATCGAATTAAAATTAAATGACTTGAATATTCAAAAAACTGATCAATATAAAAAAAATTATGTTTAAAAATTAGATGAAAAGTGTCTTAATTAACAGAAAATAATTAACGATATATGAATTAAAATTTATAGATTCTAAAACTGCAGAGACTAAAACGTATATTTCTATAATAGTATAAACTAAAATATCATTTAATAATAATTTGTAGGATAATTTTCCCTAAAATAAAAAAATTTAACTTGTCATGCATATTTAATATTTATTCCAATGGTAATGGTGTCATAAATTAAGGAGAAAATCTACCATGATATTTTCATCTTACTATAATTTGAATTTAATATGCGTATCATATCATTTTCTATATCATGTATTTTAAATACGAAAATAATAATACCATGTTTGTTAAACAAATTAAGATTGATTTATTTATTTAATCTACATAATTAAACAAATTATTCAATTAAATATAATAATTTCTTTATATTAACATTGACTAATAAAGTCTAGCATTGTCTTTATACTCGATCTCTCTCTACTTAGTTCTCAAATACATATGACCTTTATATGCCTTCCAAGATGTTTTCCATAGCTTTGAAAATGCAGGAGGCTAAATTTTCATCAGCAGCACTTATGACACTGCCGGCTGCTGTGACTTCAATCAGAGCTTTTTTGGGATCTTGGATATTTACAATGAAAGCATCTTCAGATTCAGCATCTTTCATGCCTTGTTCTACAGATCCTTTAATACCCATTTTTGATAACTCGGCCAAAAGATTTTCTGGATTTGGTGAACCCCAATGTATGAATGGCCTAGTCTGCGAGGAGCCTCCATGGTCGTTTCCAGAGAGTAACTGATGTTTGCCGTGATTGATCAACAGTTGTCCCTTTAGTCTCGTGATATTCAGGTTTTTCTGTTTCAAAATTCTCCATTGGAGTTGGGAGGCCAAGTCAGCTGCAATCTCTAGCTCTGCACTTTTCTTCAAGCTTGGTATGCGTATTGTTTCGTTTTCAGAATAGTGGGAGACTGGAAATGAGCTTACATTTGAAAAACTGACACGAGTCTTCAATTCATCGGGGAACTGTTATGAGCAGAAGAGAAAAGGACAGAAAAACTCGCTAGTTCCACAAAAGGGATCACATGTAACTTTCAGTGAATGAAATGTGAAAGTAAATGAATAAAGAAGTTTGGTTGATACCAGAACTAACTTCGGTTGGAGTGTCTTTAGCAAAGGTTGAATTTTCTGCACCCTACAAAAGCAGAGATAAAGTTGCAGTGAAATTGCTAAGAAATGTTTCTATGACATTACTTGTCTGTATTCTGTAGTAAGAAGAGCATCTACATCCTTTTTCCTTCAGATGTTAGAAGAAAATAATGTAATTTTACAATTGAAAACATCAAAGATAAAATATGAAAGAGGAAAAAAACAAAGGAGAAAGATAGTATACTGTACTTTATTCCAGAGAGAAAAGAACATTGAAGAACCTTCATTGATATTGGTTTGAACGGCAGAATGGCTAAATCAGCGTCCACTTCATTCTGCAAAATATAAATTCAAAGCAGTTACCATACCCTAGTTCAAGAAAAAGCAACAAACAGAAAATGCACACTTCCTAAGCAAGATAGACCATGGAACAAAATAGTACCTCGAGAACAAGTAGAGAGTTATGATCCCCACTCCAACGTCGAAGCAAATGAACAGTGGGTCCAAGCCGCAAACTCCAGTGAGGAGAAAATATGATGCACGGTTCCTGCCAATTCATTCTGTGCAAATAATGTCAGTTGCCATGGTAAACACATTACTGAATTACCACACAGATTACGTTTTTGAATATCTTCCAAAGCGACGCCTAATTGATGTCCACATACACTCAAGAATAATGATTAGCAGACACTGATATGTGTATAAGTTCTGACACTGTCAAGATGCATTTGACACACTGTATGACTGATCAGAAATAGTCTAACACAACGATAAGTTCATATCTTACAACAGTTCAGGCGAATGGACTGCAGGAAATACTTGGATCGTCTTCTCTTTTATGAGCTTGACATGAGCAAACAATGGCTCACCAGAAAAAAGCTGTCACAAGAAAATAAAAACAATGTCTAAATGTCTAACACTATAAGTTACAAGAAATTTTGCACCAATAAGCCTATGAAAAAGGCGTACCTTCTCTTGCCGCAGCTTGCATAGCCACTCTGGTAGTATATTGGTGTATTCCAATAATTCTTTTGCTACAGAAGAGAGAATATATATTGGAATCTGCAGAGTGGATTTAGATAAGTTTGCAAGTTAGACTATGTAGATGAAATTTTCTTCTAGATGTCTCTCTCACTCTAGCTCAATCCATATAAAGATAACTTTAAACTACAAGTGTATCTTTGCATATGAACGTATATAGAATAACTAGAAGGAAAAAGGTTGATTATACACCTTCAGACTTGAAGACTCCAGGAACATAGCAATCTGCTCCAATAGCTGTAGAGTTACTCCAACCCGATTAATAGGAAAAAGGACTGAACCACCAGCTTTAACAGAATCTATAGCACAGGAGCATATAAAAGCTAGTTTCTCCATTTCCTCTGAACTCTCATCATAATTGCTTAAGGATTTGGTCAGTTCTTCCCAGTTGTTGTTATCATCACTACGTGTTATTTAAAAAGCCATAATTTTCAATCAACCCATTCTAGGAATTGTAAAAGATAAATGAAAAAGGAGGTTCAAAAGCACCTGAATGTTGACTGGACAATATCTTCTGTTGAGTCCCGACCCAGAGATGAGAAGTCTGAATACAGTATTAGATCACTACCTCGAAGTGCATGGTAATCAAAATCCATTGCAAGACCAGAAGAAAAAATGGAGCCTGAAATGTAAGCTACATTTGCTTTTGGACCATTTATCATCCAATTGCAAGCGCCTATTTCTAAACCATTGCTGAATGCTTTTATTATCAATGTTCCATTGTAGCAAGCTTCTTCTGCATATCTAAGTGTTTGAACCTTTGACATGCAATCCTTCACATGAGCTGCACTGAAAAGAACCCTCCATCATATCCTCACATGTATAAATTGTGTATCATTATCAGTAAATGAAGATATAAAAGTAACTTGATACCACTTGCACACAAATCATTCATGATAACAGTTTCCAAGAACGCTTGGCCATCAATTCACGTCAATTCAAGACAAATATACAATGTGAATTTGGTCGCAAAAAAACATTGAATCATGAGACGACTTCAATGTTTAAAAAGTAAGCATCAATTACCTGTATAAGGGCATCCAGCCTCCCAGCTCCGATCCCTCTTTGCCTAAAGCAATCTTCCTTAACACCGATGGAAGCAGTTCAAGCTCTTCCCACTTCATCCATTGAGGGGAACTGAACTCCTCAGGTCCATAGAACTGTCTATATTCCATATGCATTGAAATCAGATCCTCCATAAGTAGCTGCCCAATTCTTGCTGCTGCTTCAGTTACATATATCTGATCACAATTGAAACTAAACTAAAACTGTTTACGCAGTCTAAACAAATTGAGATAAACTTCATTTACCTAGATACCATTCTAAAAGCTGACATTACCTTTGCAGAAAAGCCCTCCTTTCGAGTAAGAAATGGCAACCCAATCATACCCATTGGGCTTGATATCAATACAATATCAATAAAAGAAACATTCCACAAGTGTAAATTATTCAGAGTTTTATACCACGGTTCTGCATATATTAAACCATTTGCATCAAGGGGTTTTTCAACTCTCTGTCTCTTTGGAGAATCAGAAGTTTCTTCATGTATAATTTCATAAAACTCAGTAGGCACAGGAGAGAAGATTGTGAGAGCTGAAAGGTCCAATGGACAATCAAATAAAACCTGAACCCCGCCAACACTGACCATGTGACATGGTGGGAAGTTGTAACCCCCACCTTTGCTCAGACATGTCTGCAATAAATTAGAAGCAGAATAAGCAACTATTAATCAAAAAAGAATTTTTTTAACGGCTAGAAGAGACAGAGAGAAACTTACAAACTTCATAAACGGAAAAAAGGAAGAAACTTTTCCACTGCAGGGAGTGTGAGACTCCAATCAATTGTTATTGGCCTACGAAATCAAAACCATAAAATATAATGAGAAGAAAATTAATACCCAGATGGATTAAAATGTAGTACAAAAGACATTCAAGACAAAAAAATTTTTTGAAAAAAACCCATAAATTATTAATTTAGTGAATAAAAAAAAAAACTGTAACATACACAGAAACGTATAGCGCGCAGGCCGGCATCTATAAGGAAAAGAACATAAAAAATATTGAAACTTTCGCGCTGATGGAGATGAAACTCTGACAGAAGCTATAAATTTAAGAAACCCACCTGTTAACAATCAAGTAAAATGGAAACCCTAATTTTTTTCATAGAAAAAGCGAAAACAAAAGTAGGGTTTTACTTAAAGGTAGAAGATGAAGATGGTAATGCAGTAATACAAAAAGCCGCCACTGCTCTGATTTCTTCTTTGGAAGAAAGGGGTTTCCGATTTGTTATTTGTTATTTAATTTTTGTATTTAAATAATAAAAGAATATTTTTTTTTTAAAAAAAAATTTCATTTTTTTAATTCAAATTATCCTTTAAGTTCCCTCAATTCTCTGTGATGAATAATTTTTATTTGTTGAAGACATTCACGTGGGATTACACTTAAAAAATAATCATCATGAATATACATTGTTGGACATTAATCTTTTTTACATTCTCGATATATGTCATTTATGTTCTTTCATTTTATAAGAACTAGGATGATTTGACGATATGATTTCCAACGTTAAAAAAAATATATTCTTCGATATTTTATTGCAGGATTAAATGATGTATAAACACTTAACTAAGTCTAAGAAGCCAAGGTATTATGCTTGCATACTCACAGAACAAAATCATTACATATATATGTTATGTAAACAGGAGACTGAAGAATCACCATTTTATTTCTGAAAAATAAACTCTGTTCTTGAGATCGTCAATTCTTCCCATTGGAGTTTCTTTTGATTTCGAAACTTAACTCACAATCTTTTACTCCTTTTCTTTTAGTAAATGTCCTACATTTCTCACATTGAGGTTATGGGTTCGAATCCAGGAGGTGCACTTCTTGTAAAAGCCCGGGACAGCCGGTG
This sequence comes from Zanthoxylum bungeanum, assembly GCA_019454045.1. Classification (NCBI taxonomy): domain Eukaryota; kingdom Viridiplantae; phylum Streptophyta; class Magnoliopsida; order Sapindales; family Rutaceae; genus Zanthoxylum; species Zanthoxylum bungeanum. The sequence continues at coordinate 165,379 of SKCR01026576.1, forward strand.
GTTTTACCTGCGCCGCGGCTCAGAATGGGTGGTTTGGTGGCGGAGTTTCCATCGTTTCCAAAAAAAAAAAAAAAAAAAAAAAATGTCCTACATTTCTATGATGCCAATATCTGTAACATGTCAATTAATATTAGAGGCAATCTTTGTGTAATTAAATATGAAATTTCACATCAACATAAAAAAAAAAAAAAAAAAAAAAAAAAAAAACCAACTTCCCTCCCTCCCTCCCAACCAAATCCTAAGATTTTATGTTTTTGCTCATGTTGCCACCTACTCTTGTGGGTGGCGGCATGAAACCCCCTCCCTTTCATTTTTCCCTCTCCATCTTCATCTTTTTTTTCCTCTTTTTTTCCCCTTTTCTTCTCACTATATGTTATAATGTCTCCTAAGCTGTTATAGTTCTCCGATTTCTTCTCAGTCTTTTCTCATCTTTTTTTTTTTCGATTTATTTTGTGATGTTTTTTTTTTATTTCTCAGATATGTAGATATGTAGATCCACTATTTGTAATGGTTTTTGTCCAATTTTGTGTTGGTTTATTTTGTATTTTATGCACGAATAATAATCATTTCGTCAATTGAGTTGATCTGGTGGTGAAATCGAGAGTTTTTTTGTGCTTCTTGATATTTTGACCGCCACATAATTTATTAATCGCTTCGTATTAGATTGATTGTATGTTGTTCTAAAAGTTTTTATGTACAATGTATGTATTATGTTGTTTTACTTTTAGTTAGGAATATGTAGTCACCGACTTTGCACCAATGTTAAGGTAGGGAGACCAGACTGATCTCGTAATTCCTCCAGCTCCTAAATAGTTTTGAATCATGTTAAGTAGGGAAAATCAAACCCTGACCACCTCTGGATATAATGACACAAATTTTTGAATCATGTTAAGTAGGGAAAATCAAACCCAAATACTTGGTAAATTATTGCAATGAGACTTTAGTCTTTATAGTTTTAAAAATATAAATTTTAGTAAAATATTTTCCATTAATTTTGAGTCATTTTTCATCGAATTAAAATTAAATGACTTGAATACTCAAAAAACTGATCAAATATAAAATAATTATGTTTAAAAATTAGATGAAAAGTGTCTTAATTAACAGAAAATATTTAACGATATATGAATTAAAATTTATAGATTCTAAAACTGCAGAGACTAAAACGTATATTTCTATAATAGTATAAACTAAAATATCATTATAATAATAATTTGTAGGATAATTTTCCCTAAAAAAAAAAAATTAACTTGTCATGCATATTTTATATTTATTCCAATGGTAATGGTGTCATAAATTAAGGAGAAAATCTACCATGATATTTTCATCTTACTATATGTTGAATTTAATATGCGTATCATATCATTTTCTATATCATGTATTTTAAATACGAAAATAATAATACCATGTTTGTTAAACAAATTAAGATTGATTTATTTAATCTACATAATTAAACAAATTATTCAATTAAATATAATAATTTCTTTATATTAACATTGACTAATAAAGTCTAGCATTGTCTTTATACTCGATCTCTCTCTACTTAGTTCTCAAATACATATGACCTTTATATGCCTTCCAAGATGTTTTCCATAGCTTTGAAAATGCAGGAGGCTAAATTTTCATCAGTAGCACTTATGACACTGCCGGCTTCTGTGACTTCAATCAGAGCTTTTTTGGGATCTTGGACATTTACAATGAAAGCATCTTCAGATTCAGCATCTTTCATGCCTTGTTCTACAGATCCTTTAATACCCATTTTTGATAACTCGGCCAAAAGAATTTCTGGAGTTGGTGAACCCCAATGTATGAATGGCCTCGTCTGCGAGGAGCCTCCATGGTCGTTTCCAGAGAGTAACTGATGTTTGCCGTGATTGATCAACAGTTGTCCCTTTAGTCTCGTGATATTCAGGTTTTTCTGTTTCAAAATTCTCCATTGGAGTTGGGAGGCCAAGTCAGCTGCAATCTCTAGCTCTGCACTTTTCTTCAAGCTTGGTATGCGTATTGTTTCGTTTTCAGAATAGTGGGAGACTGGAAATGAGCTTACATTTGAAAAACTGACACGAGTCTTCAATTCATCGGGGAACTGTTATGAGCAGAAGAGAAAAGGACAGAAAAACTCGCTAGTTCCACAAAAGGGATCACATGTAACTTTCAGTGAATGAAATGTGAAAGTAAATGAATAAAGAAGTTTGGTTGATACCAGAACTAACTTCGGTTGGAGTGTCTTTAGCAAAGGTTGAATTTTCTGCACCCTACAAAAGCAGAGATAAAGTTGCAGTGAAATTGCTAAGAAATGTTTCTATGACATTACTTGTCTGTATTCTGTAGTAAGAAGAGCATCTACATCCTTTTTCCCTTCAGATGTTAGAAGAAAATAATGTAATTTTACAATTGAAAACATCAAAGATAAAATATGAAAGAGGAAAAAAACAAAGGAGAAAGATAGTATACTGTACTTTATTCCAGAGAGAAAAGAACATTGAAGAACCTTCATTGATATTGGTTTGAACGGCAGAACGGCTAAATCAGCGTCCACTTCATTCTGCAAAATATAAATTCAAAGCAGTTACCATACCCTAGTTCAAGAAAAAGCAACAAACAGAAAATGCACACTTCCTAAGCAAGATAGACCATGGAACAAAATAGTACCTCGAGAACAAGTAGAGAGTTATGATCCCCACTCCAACGTCGAAGCAAATGAACAGTGGGTCCAAGCCGCAAACTCCAGTGAGGAGAAAATATGATGCACGGTTCCTGCCAATTCATTCTGTGCAAATAATGTCAGTTGCCATGGTAAACACATTACTGAATTACCACACAGATTACGTTTTTGAATATCTTCCAAAGCGACGCCTAATTGATGTCCACATACACTCATGAATAATGATTAGCAGACACTGATATGTGTATAAGTTCTGACACTGTCAAGATGCATTTGACACACTGTATGACTGATCAGAAATAGTCTAACACAACGATGAGTTCATATCTTACAACAGTTCAGGCGAATGGACTGCAGGAAATACTTGGATCTTCTTCTCTTTTATGAGATTGACATGAGCAAACAATGGCTCACCAGAAAAAAGCTGTCACAAGAAAATAAAAACAATGTCTAAACGTCTAACACTATAAGTTACAAGAAATTTTGCACCAATAAGCCTATGAAAAAGGCGTACCTTCTCTTTCCGCTGCTTGCATAGCCACTCTGGTAGTATATTGGTGTATTCCAATAATTCTTTTGCTACAGAAGAGAGAATATATATTGGAATCTGCAGAGTGGATTTAGATAAGTTTGCAAGTTAGACTATGTAGATGAAATTTTCTTCTAGATGTCTCTCTCACTCTAGCTCAATCCATATAAAGATAACTTTAAACGACAAGTGTATCTTTGCATATGAACGCATATAGAATAACTAGAAGGAAAAAGGTTGATTATACACCTTCAGACTTGAAGACTCCAGGAACATAGCAATCTGCTCCAATAGCTGTAGAGTTACTCCAAACCGATTAATAGGAAAAAGGACTGAACCACCAGCTTTAACAGAATCTATAGCACAGGAGCATATAAAAGCTAGTTTCTCCATTTCCTCTGAACTCTCATCATAATTGCTTAAGGATTTGGTCAGTTCTTCCCAGTTGTTGTTATCATCACTACGTGTTATTTAAAAAGCCATAATTTTCAATCAACCCATTCTAGGAATTGTAAAAGATAAATGAAAAAGGAGGTTCAAAAGCACCTGAATGTTGACTGGACAATATCTTCTGTTGAGTCCCGACCCAGAGATGAGAAGTCTGAATACAGTATTAGATCACTACCTCGAAGTGCATGGTAATCAAAATCCATTGCAAGACCAGAAGAAAAAATGGAGCCTGAAATGAACTACATTTGCTTTTGGACCATTTATCATCCAATTGCAAGCGCCTATTTCTAAACCATTGCTGAATGCTTTTATTATCAATGTTCCATTGTAGCAAGCTTCTTCTGCATATCTAAGTGTTTGAACCTTTGACATGCAATCCTTCACATGAGCTGCACTGAAAAGAACCCTCCATCATATCCTCACATGTATAAATTGTGTATCATTATCAGTAAATGAAGATATAAAAGTAACTTGATACCACTTGCACACAAATCATTCATGATAGCAGTTTCCAAGAACGCTTGGCCATCAATTCACGTCAATTCAAGACAAATATACAATGTGAATTTGGTCGCAAAAACATTGAATCATGAGACGACTTCAATGTTTAAAAAGTAAGCATCAATTACCTGTATAAGGGCATCCAGCCTCCCAGCTCCGATCCCTCTTTGCCTAAAGCAATCTTCCTTAACACCGATGGAAGCAGTTCAAGCTCTTCCCACTTCATCCATTGAGGGGAACTGAACTCCTCAGGTCCATAGAACTGTCTATATTCCATATGCATTGAAATCAGATCCTCCATAAGTAGCTGCCCAATTCTTGCTGCTGCTTCAGTTACATATATCTGATCACAATTGAAACTAAACTAAAACTGTTTCCGCAGTCTAAACAAATTGAGATAAACTTCATTTACCTAGATACCATTATAAAAGCTGACATTACCTTTGCAGAAAAGCCCTCCTTTCGTGTAAGAAATGGCAACCCAATCATACCCATTGGGCTTGATATCAATACAATATCAATAAAAGAAACATTCCACAAGTGTAAATTATTCAGAGTTTTATACCACGGTTCCGCATATATTAAACCATTTGCATCAAGGGGTTTTTCAACTCTCTGTCTCTTTGGAGAATCAGAAGTTTCTTCATGTATAATTTCATAAAACTCAGTAGGCACAGGAGAGAAGATTGTGAGCGCTGAAAGGTCCAATGGACAATCAAATAAAACCTGAACCCCGCCAACACTGACCATGTGACATGGTGGGAAGTTGTAACCCCCACCTTTGCTCAAACATGTCTGCAATAAATTAGAAGCAGAATAAGCAACTATTAATCAAAAAAGAATTTTTTTAACGGCTTGAAGAGACAGAGAGAAACTTACAAACTTCATAAACGGAAAAAAGGAAGAAACTTTTCCACTGCAGCGAGTGTGAGACTCCAATCAATTGTTATTGGCCTACGAAATCAAAACCATAAAATATAATGTTAAGAAAATTAATACCCAGATGGATTAAAATGTAGTACAAAAGACATCAAGACAATTTTTTTTTTTTTTTTTAAAAAAAACCCCATAAATTGTTAATTTAGATTAAAAAAAAAAAAACTGTAACATACACAGAAACGTATCGCGCACAGGCCGGCATCTATAAGGAAAAGAACATAAAAAAGATTGAAACTTTCGGGCTGATGGAGATGAAACTCTGACAGAAGCTATAAATTTAAGAAACCCACCTGTTAACAATCAAGTAAAATGGAAACCCTAATTTTTTTCATAGAAAAAGCGAAAACAAAAGTAGGGTTTTACTTAAAGGTAGAAGATGAAGATGGTAATGCAGTAATACAAAAAGCCGCCACTGCTCTGATTTCTTCTTTGGAAGAAAGGGGTTTCCGATTTGTTATTTGTTATTTAATTTTTGTATTTAAATAATAAAAGAATATTTTTTAAAAAAAAAATTTCTTTTTTTTAATTCAAATTATCCTTTAAGTTCCCTCAATTCTCTGTGATGAATAATTTTTATTTGTTGAAGACATTCACGTGGGATTACACTTAAAAAATAATCATCATGAAATAATCATGAATATACATTGTTGGACATTAATCTTTTTTACTTCACTTTTGGACACTTCGCAACATTCTCTATATAGGTCGTTTACGTTCTTTTATTTTATAAGAATTGGAGTTTAAGAGTGTATTTCTTTATAAGTATTGAGACAATCGAAAATTTTACCTACATCGAATGGTTTGACGACATGATTTCCAACGTTAAAATATCCTTACATTTCTATGATGCCAACCCTAAGATTTTATGTTTGTGTCTCTGTTGCCACCACTACTCTTGTGGGTGGCGGCATGAAACCCCCTCCCTTCCATTTTTTCCCTCTCCATCTTCATTCTTTTTTGCCCTCCATGTTCTTCATCTTTTTTTCCTCTTTTTTTTGTCCCTTTTATTCTCACTATCTGTTATAATGTCTCCTAAGCTGTTATAGTTCTCCAGTTTCTTCTCAGTCTTTCTCATCTTTTTTTTCGATTTATTTTGTGATGTTTTTTTTTTTTTTTTTTTTTTTTTTTATTTCTTTTCATTAGTAGATATGTAGATCCACTATTTGTAATGGTTTTTATCCAATTTTGTGTTGGTTTATTTTGTATTTTATGCAGGAATAATAATCTTTTCGTCAATTGAGTTGATTTGGTGGTGAAATTGAGAATTTTTTTGTGCTTTTTGATATTTCGACCGCCACATAATTTATTAATCGCTTCGTATTAGATTGATTGTATGTTGTTCTAAAAGTTTTATGTACGATGTATGTATTATGTTGTTTTACTTTTAGTTAGGAATATGTAGTCACCGACTTTGCACCAAGGTTAAGGTAGAAAGACCAGACTGATCTCGTAATTCCTCCAGCTCCTAAATAGTTTTAGGAGTGAATATATATTTATACTAGTTACAAAAAACACATATTACATATATTGTTTTATGTTGTTAGGTTTTATCATAACTTAACTTGAGTCATATGATGTCGTAAAGGTATTTTCGAGTTATTATGACTGTGTAATTACGTCTTTATGATGTTTTTATGAATGAATGAATTTCATCTTAAAAAAATACGAAGTTTCTCAATGTCCATGCGGTATGAAATTAAGAAGCTCGATGGTATTGTAAAGTCTATGCCTCAAGATTCATTCATTTATGTCATTTTCAAGATTCATCGCGATAAGTAAGCACTTAAATCTTTGTTGTTTTTTTTACGAAAACGTTAGAAATCAGCGACCGGATTATCTGATCCGGGGTTAAGCACAACAGGTAAAACCTCAAACTGTCTCAGACTCTTATTAGAAGTGCATCATATGGATTCGAACCTAGAATTTTGACAATCAAATTTTAAATCTTATGTTATCAAGCCACACCCCATGAGAACGTAAAAAACCAGATATATATTCGGAAAGTTGAAGTGTATGCTATAGTTTGTGCTTTGTAAATTCCTTCAATCCTATCTATGTAGTCTACTTATTTTATGCAAATTCAATGAACCAATTTTAAGGCTTCTCCAAATGGGCAACATCTCGCTCCTTTATGAGAAAGTGACCCTAATTTACTACACATTATTTTATAATTTAGCATTAGTAATAAATATTCGGAAATCTAAATTATATACTTATAATTTGTATTTTTCAAAATAATTTTAATTTTTAAATATACTAGTTGATACTAAATAAAGTATCAAATAAATAAATATTATAATAATTTCAGATTTTTCTATATATAAGTTGTTGATAATTTTCTAACAAAAAAAAAAGAAAAAAAAAAGAAAAAAAAATAAAATGGCGGGAAGCCCGACTCATGAAATATTATTTAATGCATAAAAAAAGCCAAATCGTTATCTGACAGAAATCGAAGGAACCAAAAAGCAAGAAAAATGTATTCAGGCGAATTTGATGGAGCCGCAGCCTTCGCCGGCGGCGGATTCATGCCGTCTCAGGCCACCGCTGCCCCCGATCACTCCTCTTCTTTCTCCAAAGTAACTCACTCTTCAAAATTTTTTAAACTTTTTTTTTTTTATTTTCTGCGGTAATTTTTTGTTCTCTTGTATATATTTTATGGTAAATTGAAGAATTTAATTGTATCAATAATTTGACACTTGTGATTACGTGCTAGGGTTTAGTTTAATTGTAAATTATAAATTAGGTTTCCTGAATTTTCCTGGCTTCGAATTGTATGAGAAAAAATCTGTTTGGCTTCTGAGAAAATTGACGAAACAAAGGACTCCGCTTCTAAGCTGATTAGCTAATTTTATACCCTACACTGTTGGATAGTAGCGAAAAAATGTTGAATTAGAAGGAAAAGTCTAAGTTTGTAATTTTGTTTTAGATTGGTTTTCATCAGTGTTTTGTGAGTGTGTACAATAATTGAATGTATTTATTTATTAAAAAAATTGTTTTGCAGAATCGGAATGTACGGACGTTGCTGCCGATGACTGTGAAGCAAATAAGTGAAATATCAAGTAATGATGAATCTAGTGCTAGCATTGATGGTGTCGATGTCAACACTGTTAAGTTTTTTTGCAACTTAATTGCATCATTTTGTGTTTTTCTTGTGGGTGGCTTTTTTAAGTTTTGAATTTTGTTTAGGTTACAATTGTGGGGATGGTAAGTGATATGCAAGATAAAGAACCTCAGTTTGTGTTCCTAATTGATGATGGAACTGGACGGATTGAATGCAGTAGATGGTGAGTTTTCTTCTATGGTTTTTATTATTATTAAAATTGAAGTTTAATTGGACAGTCTTTGTAGTTTAGTATCCTTTGTTTTCTTGGTTGAAAAAGTGTTGTTTAGTATCTTGATTCTGTGCCCGGTGTATTTTCGTGTTTTGTAGGGCTCATGAACAAATAGAGTTTAACGAAGTGAATCAAATCTCGTATGTATTTTTATATGCGGTTTCTTAAGATTTGGCAATGTTGCAATTTTCGACAATTTTCTAATAATTGTTTAAATATGTTGGTTTGCTGTTTACTTCATAGCTTTCCTTCAATATTCACTGATTATTCTGCAATCAAGTGGAATTCAGGACTTTGAATTTTTGTGTCAACTGGAATAATTGATGATTGTGCATGGACAGACGATTTATGGAGCCTTAGTCTTTAATTAATTCTGCTTGTCATATTTTTCTCTGTTAGGAAAGGAATGTATGTTCGTGTTTATGGACACTTGAAATCTTTTCAGGATAAAAGATGCTTAAATGCGTACTCCCTTCGGTAAGGATTCAACTCTTACATTTTTTCTTTTCTTTTTTTTTTCTTTATATGTTTTAGTTGGACCATTTAAAGAATATTAGGGGATGCAATTATGACTTAACTCTTGTGTTTCTCTTCTTGTTTATACTATCATATGGTGTGTGCCCTAATATTCTTCATAGGTAGTTAGTTGATTATGTATTCTTTAATCTGTGAAATTTCCCTTTGTTGAGGTTCAAAATTGTCCACGTGTACGAAGGTCATTTAGCACACAGTTCTCGGAGTACTTTTGTAGTCAGCAGCTATAATTGTTTGTGCGCTAATTATCTGTTGGCCAACTATAGTACATTCAACAGATACTAATTGGGTAATGATAGTATCCACCTGGGTGTTTGTTTTTACCCAACCTTGCACTTGATTACTATTTGTCATCTTTTCATGATACATGTAATTTTTCAAGTTGGCATGTCTATGACTCTATTCTTACCGCACTCGTCTGCCGAGGAAGTTTAAAGATAAATCTTATTGCTAGTTCATCTGTTAAATGATCAAAGCTGGTATTTACAGGATAATGAAAATCTCCCATGGTGGTTGTCATGTTGCTCATTGTTAAAGTTAGAATACTGATCTCACAAATTTGTATGCTTCATGTTAACTTGGTGTGTAGTTCTACTTCAGAGTTTTAAGTTTTAAATTGGTGTGATTTTCAGGCCTGTCGTTGACTTCAATGAGATTACAAGTCATTTTGTCGAGTGTATATATGTCCAACTCTACAACACCAGGTTACGGGTATTAATCTCAAGTGGTGGTCTGCTTTTTGTTGAATGACATTATAATCAATATAGATGTGAACAATTGTAAACCTTTTAGATGCGGGTAAAGCTTTCCTTTGGATAGAATTTGAATTTATTCTGATAAACTACAGGGTGGCAGCAATAATCAATCCCAGATGACAAATTCTAACCCTTTAAAGGAATACAATGCTACTTCCTCTAATCAAGTAAATTATCAAACCATCATAATATGATTTTACTAAGTTGTTGATTAGTTTGTTTTACAGTCTTTTTAAGTTTCTTTAATTTTCTCTATTCCCTGCCCAGTATATCTATGATGGAGGAAAGAACATAGATCAGATGGTCTTAAACTTTTTGCGAAGACCTGAGTTTTTGTAAGTTATCTTTGACAGTTTTATTTTTTGAAAGTCTTGTTGCTCCATATTTCAGACATATTGTAACTGCGATTCTCGTTTCCTCTTTCCTCTTTCTATTTCCTTTGCTTGAAGCCAATTTATTTTGACAATGGCTTAATGAATCTAACACTATGATTGAGTATATAGTTTCATTTTACATAGATTAAATTTGGTATTGTCAACTAATTTGTGTTTCAGTTTTTGAGTTGATAAGTGATGGAATATCACAATTTAATTTAAATTGTTTAATTTTTCAGTTGTAAATGTAAAGTTTGAGGTGGAGTAGATGTGAGATGAATTATATTATGGTTAACAATTACGCTATACGGTTTAGCCAATAAAATGAATTATTAAATAAGATACTTTGAACATTGTAATTGGTTTGTGAAAGTCAGTTTCATTGTACATTAGGCACCTTAAGATATAATTGCCCTAATTTTGTCATACTTCCCCTTGAGAAAATCTTTTCATAATGAAGAAGTTTATTCCCCCTGCATATTTGCAATATTCTAATGTTTTCTTTATTGTATTTTTCAATATGCCTCGTAGAAAGTTTATCTCACAAAGCCATTCCATTTCCTGGATGTTTGTGTATAATTAAGTTGGTAAGAAAACTCATAACAATGCTTTATTTAAATATCATAAATTATTAATCCACTGTAATCTTGATCACATGTAATTTGAACTAGTTTTGTTTCATTAGAGTAGCATGTCCTAGTCCTTGTGAGGCATTTGTTAACTTTGACATCATCTGATCGAAATTGGTTTTGGTTGTTCCTTCTTCTTGCTTCTGATTATGAATAAGCGAACCTACTAATATTTTCATGTTGATACATTGCCCCCTTTCAGATCGAATAACAATGGAGTTCATCGCAATGTGATTGCTCAACAACTAAACCTTCCCTTGGATAAGCTCATGTCTCTCTTTCTCTCTTTCAATCTTTCTTTATCTCCAACTTAGTAGGCTGCAAAATGAAACATCATAACCTTGTATTTATGTCCTTGGCCTTTGACAGGGAGGCTTTAGAATCTCTTAACGAAAATAGTCTGGTTTACTCAATCGACGAGTTTCACTATAAATCAACTGTCAATGCATGATACCTAAAGCCAGAATTGTGTCCAGCAGCAAGCATTTCTCTCTCAGTAAGGTATCTTGCATCTCTTATGATCTGAACTCGTTCCAGAACTTCATTATCATGTAACTTGGTGTGTTTTTTTGAGCTCAATAACCTTGCTCGATCGCTGCATAGTTACATAATATTTGTAATTTGGTTTACAAGTTTATCCCTTTAATTTTCTGTTAGATCTATCAGATCAGTTCAGTTTGGTTCGATTTAGTTTTTAAATTTGGTTTGTTTCATAATTTTTTTAAATTTTTGTTAATTCAAGAGTTGATTAGGGTTTATGCCTCAGCGAGAACAATAAATCGTGAATCAAGAACACATTATATATTATAATTATATCAGTCAATTTATAGTTGTCATTAGTAATTATCTAGTTAATTAATGGGGCCACGTGTGCTTGATCACTAGGGTAAATTCTCCACTAAGCTTACGTTGTTGATTTTAAACATGGGGGTTCTAGGTTGTCCTGTATTTTGGAGTCTTAGCGAGTTTTTAAAATGGAGGCCTAATGATAAAAATTATAAAGTCATATTATACATTTTAAAAAGTTAAATTTTCTTTAGATTTGATACTTTAATTTTGAGCAAAATTGTCGACTCTTCTTAAAACTATCCCTACTTTTCATTAATGGAACAACCATAATTAAGGGTTAAGTTAAAAGGACTTTTAAGGCTTAATTAATTTCTTAAATTGGTTGGAATAAAGAATTGAGTATGGTCTTTAAGGGGCATGACTTGGTGGGATAGGGCTCGGAATCTCATTTTGAGGTCCTGGGTTCGAATTCAGAGAGTGCGTTTCTTGTAAGAGTTTGAGACCGTCAGATATTTTATCTGCTCCGCTTAAACTCGGAATGAGTGGTTTGACGGTGGGGTTTCCAACGATTTTTTAAAAAAGAAAAAGAAAAAAAGAATTGAGAATGAGTTTGTACCATAATAAATTGAATGCAGTGATTCCATTATTGATTTATTTAATTTGGTTTTGTAGTATAATTGCAAAAGCTCAATGTAGGTATTGTGCAAAGGTATCATGTTAAAGCTTGTGGTATATAATTGCATGGTACATGGTTGAAACTCGAAACACACAATTAAAATTGAGTGTGTGTGAATTACTAAAATTTAAGAAATGTACAAAAATAAAAGACATAAGGGCTCTTTGCCTGTTGCATAATTAATGAACACCAGAATTCTATTATGCTTGCAATGTTCTTTTTAATTGATCAAATAAATTTATACAATTATAATATAGCACAAATCTCATTTCTCATTTTAAGTGAGCTCTTATTTATTACTTTCCAAATTTTTATTATTATAAAAAAAAACAGCTTTTATTTATTACATCGATATGACATTCACATGTCAAAATGGGTCTCCGTTTACCCTAGATCTAAGTTTTTCGTGAAGGATCGGCTAATCTACCGATTCATGGCAAAACGGGACGGCCAGACATCGCCTAACGCTTAAAAGACTTCTGAGCCGCAGCCTAGTCCGTCTTTCGGGTGTAAGCGGAGCAGATGAAACCATCGGTTGTCAAAGCACTCTCTAAATTTGAACCCAAAATCTCAAAATTAGATCCTAAATCATATATCACAAAATCACACCCCCTTGGGGACTGGTCACATGATGACTTGTGGAGGCGTCACCTAAGATTTTTCTCAAGAAAGTTGTTAAAGAGTAGAAAAGATGGTGATGAAACCAAAGTTGGGAGTGCTTCAGTAATCACTCTATATTTGGTGTTATGATAAAAAAAAACACCGCAAATAAATGGTGATTTAAAAATAATATTATATAAAAAAAAATTATAATGCGGTTTTTTATATTTTGATCATGGGTAAAAATTAAAAATTTAATTTTACAAAAATTTAATTTTTATTATTAATCAAATATTGATCAAAATATCGTTTTATCATCTCATCACATATCAAATCACAATACCATAGTTTTTTTTATGAAGTTTTATCTCCTTTAACAAACCATACATCACTTCATAAACACCTAAGCCAACTCCTTTTGTTCTTTTCTTGAACCGTTTCCATTACCTTCAGAACCAAAATACTTGAATCTTTATTCTTTTGCTACCACACTCTTCAGTGCCACCTCTGTTTTTTTTAACAATCTTGTTTCTTGAAACACTCCAGTTGATGGTTCTGGCTATCTTGGCCTAAAACCCATATAAAAAACTTTGCTACCAGCTAAAGATTCCATTGCATGGAGTAGCAAAATTGTCTCAAATGGTTCAAAAACTCATTGCATGAAGGTGAAGTCTTTAGCTATAATGTGTAATGAGCAATGATATGGAGACTAAACGGAGATAAAAGAACCGTAGTTTTGATATTTTTTATTTACCATCAAAACGACTTGTTTTGATGGTAATTTTATCTCCGTTTAGTCTCAGATCCCCTATTTTTTGTTTTTCTTTCTGGGTTTTGTGTGAAGTGCTTCTGTGCATTATTTTTGCAGACATGGAATCCAATCAATAGCAAAAAGTTTGAGGCCCTCTCCTACCTCCCTCCTCTCTCGGATGATTCAATTGCAAAGGAGATCGACTACATGCTCAAAAAGGGATGGATTCCCTGCCTTGAATTTGACGAGGTATTATATCATGCATGGGATAGGAAGAAATTCCTTTGATCAATATTTTCCTTTTTGCTTATCTATCAAAATGTTTTTCTTTTAGATAGACTAAAAAAATTTAGTAATTTACCTATTTCGACTCAGAGTCAAAAATTCGATTTTGAAATCCTTTCTTTGAATTGGAAATTGAAGATTCCCGAGATATAAGTAGAAGAAAAAGAAACTAATTGTAAGCATCTCTCATACTTGACCGACTGTTGGCGGGTGGCAAATTAGCTGATACAATTAATAGGGGCTTTTGCGAATATACCCCATATCCCTATTGGGTCATTAAAGTTGAAATCGGGACTATTGAATTTGAAACTTATACCATTAAACTTTAATGCTTCCTGTTTTAAGTTTTATTACCATTATTTCAATTTCAATACCCATATTTGAAAATTCTACTATTACCATTGAACTTTAATGTTTTCCGTTTCAAATTCAATGACTATTGTTTCGACTTCTATACCCATACCGGGGGTACTATAGCTAGCTATACCCAATTGATAGAAATTGATCTTAAAATCAATGATTGCTGCTAATGTTAGATGGGACATGTGCGTTGGGAGAATAGCAAAATGCCAGGGTATTATGATGGAAGGTATTGGACACTGGAAGTTGCCAATGTTTGGATGCAATGAGACTCATCTCAAGTCCTGAATCAAATCCATGAGTGCAAAAAAAACATACCCAAATGCTTAGATCCGCTGCTTGTCATTTGATAATCAGAAACAAGTTCAGTGCATGGCCTTTGTCATTCAAAAACCCACCACCTAAAAATCACTTTTTTTTTCTCTCAGTTGCTCTGTAGAAGAAGAACTTTTGAGGAGCTTGCTGTTTCTGTGGTCCAATAAGATGAATGGATATGATCTGATTTATGTTGGGTAGCTTGTTTAGTGGAGATGCTTTTGGTTTAAATAATAAATAAGCACTTATCATAATCTGTGATTGCTGATTCTCTCTCTAATCTCTATGCATAATAATAAATTTAAGAAGCTTTAAATCACTTTCGCCTTCCCATGAGGTTATTGTCCTCTTGTGTGGTTGTATATATAGCTAGACCCGGCCGGCGGTTCGGGCTGGTTATCCAAAATATTCAATGGATTAATAGTTTGACTAGTTAATCCAATCCGAAAAAAAATCGATAGAATTGACTTACGTTATAAATAATTTTATTTAATTAAAAATTATAAAAAAATATTAAATTTTAATTTTTGGTTTTAAATTTTTTAAAAAAATTGAACCAGGCCGGCCCGATTCATCGATTTTGACCGATTTTTTGCAAATTGATTTTTATTAGGGGTCATAATTTGGATTAAGATTCGTTTATTCGTTCGATTCGATTCACTTTAAAGCGAATATAAGTTTAAAAAAATGGATTCGTTTAATAAATGAGTCAATTCGATTCGATTCGTTTATTAAACGAATCGAATACGAATTTAAGCTCATTGATTCATTTATTCGTTTAAGATTCCTTTTATTATTTTATTTTACTAGTTATTGTTATTTTTCAATTAAGATTCGAGAAATTATGACTAATTACCATAGAAAAAATTATATTGTCGATATTTGATGAGGTGTTTTTAATAAATATATTAATTACATATTTCATATCTATATATTTATGAAAATTAATGTAAATAAATTATAGTAAATTATGTTATTAAATAATATCACGACTAAACGAATATTCGTATTTGATTCGTTTAGTAAACGAATCAAATACGAATCTTGATATTAGAATTCGTTTAATAAACGAATCGAATACGAATCCATCACATTTTGATTCGATTCGTTTAGGATTCGATACATATTCGATTCGTTGATTCATTTTACCACCCCTAATTTTTATCCATTAATCGGACCAGACTCACAGCTGATTTCTTATTCGACTAGTAGGGCCGATCCAATTTTGAAAACATGGATTGTTAGGTATTATACAACTTAGCTAATGATCAAGAAAAAATGTCAAAGGTTCAATCCCAAGCAAATAAAATAGTAAAATAGAAAAGAAACAGTAAGTGACAGAAACCGCACCAAAACGATATTGTTTTGGTGGTGTTTCAAAAAAAAAGCCAAAATGATATCGTTTTGAAACTGTTTTTGCCAGGGTTCCGTCACCTCTTTATTCTTTATCAGTGCTCAATATACTATAATTAGTACATATTTTGAACCCTCGTGTTAGAACATGAATCTTTCATAGTGCTACTAAAAGTTCAAGCTTCGAGTCCTATACATGTTAATATTTTAGTCTAGAAATTCAAAAGCTATGACCATGCATTAACCATAGCAAACGAGTGTTCAATGAAGCCACATAACAGGAATAATCACAGTGGTTATATGCAAATCAAATTGTTCTAAATGTATTAGTAAAATAAGCTTGAACATACCAGTAAAGACGTGTCTCAAATGCTACATACGAGAATCAGATGCCCACTAAGAATTGCTCAAATACAATGTTGTAAAAGCTCATTCGTCCTGCTGCCAGGTTTCTGCGAGCAAGTCACCACCCACTTCAACTTGTGCTAGAAGGCATAGCCCACCTGAATAGAACATAAAATTGATAGACAATATATTTGAAATCACAAAACAAAACAAAAAAATAATGAAAGCCTCATCCATCATCTGATACAACCCTTTCCTCACAACTTCATACATCAAAGGCATAATCATACATATATGTGCCACAGTGGACATGTCTAGTACAACAGGCAGTTATCAACTCAAAATCAACCAAGAACTTGGAGTTTCTATCATTTTCTGAGATAAAATTGAGGCATCAGCTACTGTATACATGTCATCTAATGGTAGGTGCTCAAGATCATATCTACGATACCAGTGTCAAAGACTCGAAGCAACGAACTTCAATATCAAGTATCAAAACAATCACATTTGAAATTAAGTGGGCTATACAACTCATGTAAGGGAAAAGAACTCCACAAACACATTCAAGGGTTTCTCCCCACAGTGAATAATGCTGGGCAGTAGAGATCCAAGACTCCACCGATCTTGCAATTAGGACAAATCTAAAATCAAGTTGCAAATGGACCAAGGCCAAGTAAGTTAAAGCCCTGAATCAAGATTCTGCACCCCCCTTAAAAGATTCCACCTTAATCTTCAATTTGTTCGATACTCTTCAAAATATATTCCGAGTTCTTTCTCATGATACACTCCGCCCTCAGTTCAGTTCAATATTTTCAAACCAAATGAAAATAAAACACTCATACTCCTATCTGCTTGTCTATCTTACAGTTCCATGGAGACAGAAATGGCAGTGGCCAGTGGGGGATGCTTGTTATATTTATTCAAGTAGTGACTGTTTTAATAACCAATGCTGACATCGAAAATAATTACACCATAGGATAAACATGGACTTGATTCTAACATAATGCAGGGTTTCAAGTCCTCAAGTCCATATCAATAGTGGATTAAACTCTGAAGAACTTGAGTATAGGCCTCTTAATGGTATTTCTAATATTCATCAACTGCCAAAACCAAACTAGTCCCCTTGAGACACACACCACCATCATATATTGCTCTTTTTTCCAGTTTACTTTGCTTACTAGGAAGGTCCTACAACATATTCATCAAGAGTGGAAAAAATACTTGACTATTTGAATTATGTCGAAAGCACTTCAAATGAAACAGGGCAATAGAGCGAGCGAGAAGTTCTAAGAGCCCATTTGGGAGTACTTAATAATAAGTTCGAAAGCGCTAGTTATATTAATATAGCACTCCCAAACCGATCCTAAGTAATGGAAATGATATTGTTCAACTTAAGAGCCAAAGATTCTCAATTTACAGGCATAGCATATCAAAGACCAAACAGTCACCAACAGACGTATACTAAGGGAAGTAAATTCTTAAACAATTTAACCAAAATCCAAAGTTGAATCAATCCCCAAACCCTAAACAATCAACACAAATAGAACCACACAAACAATTGTAAAGCCAAAGCAAACTTAAAACCTAAAATGCGAAACTTGATAAACAAACAACTACCTCAAACTTCCAGCAATGCATCTACTGGCGGTTGCGTTCCCCAGGAAAGGGCCGATTGAACCCACCTCTTCTATTCATATACTGTCTCGGCTGCCTCTTCATCACAGCCCTAACTCCACTGACGTCAGCACCCGGCACTGGCTTCCCTCTGTGGAATCAAACCCTAAGGGAATCCCAAATTTCTTCATCATCTCAATCTCATTCTCATCACCATTATCCAAATTCTCATTATTATTGCTATTAATTTTGTTATCATTAGTACTTCCGTTATCCTTCTTCAGCAGCTGCCGCTCTTTCGCAATTTCATCAACGAAATCAGACACCACTCTCTCCTCAGTGGAATGGTGGTGCCGCTTGCGCGGCGGTTCCGGAGACGGCGTGCGGATCCGGCGACGGTGTGACCGGTGAGATCGTTCCGGAGACCGCTTGTGGCGCTAGCGCGAGCGGTCTGGTGTTCGTGAACGGGATCGTATGCTACGGCTACGATCTCTGTCTCTGTCGCGTCCGTGGTCTTCTTTTTCTCGCCGTCTATCTCGGTCGCGGTCGCCCATGGAGCGCGGCGGTGATAACGAAGATGAATTTGCACCGACTGTAAGTTGAGAGGGAAATGAGATCGATTTTGAAGGGGTAAATTACATCAAAAACCCTGTGATTTTACATATTTTAAGTCTGGGTAATTTACAGATAAGTAGCTAATGTTTTCCAAATTTCAAATAAACTAAATTTAAATCGTCCAACTACTTTTCAAATGAAATTTTAAAATAAAATCCTGATAAGAATAATATATATATATATACTAGTTTTTGCCCATGCCTACGGTACGGTGTTACAGTATTTGGCCAGTGCCTATAACACGATGTTACAGAATTAAATGATTTTATTTTTTAATTAAATGATGTCCGTGCCTACGGCACGGCACGGTGTTACAGAATTAAATGATTTTATTTTTTAATTAAATGATGACCGTGCCTACGGCACGGTGCACGGTGTTACAGTATTTGGCATGTGCCTACGGCACGGTGTTACAGAATTAAATGATTTTATTTTTTAATTAAATGATGTCTGTGCCTACGGCACGGCACTGTGTTAAAGAATTAAATGATTTTATTTTTTAATTAAATGATGCCCGTGCCTACGGCACGGTGTTACAGAATTAAATGATTTTATTTTAACTTTCTATTTTTTTAATTTGAAAATTTGAAAATTTTGATATTTTCCATCAATCAATTCACTCTCTTTCCTCCAATTACCAATAAAATGATCTGAGCCGTTAATTAAGCCACATAAAGAGAGCTGTTGGATGCACTCTCTTTCCTCCAACACTATTTTCCTTTATTATATATATATATATCCTTTATTATATATATTATATATATATATATCTCTCTTTAAAAATTATAATTATATTATATCTTTAAAAATTATATACTTTTTAAAAATTTGAAACACTAATTTTCGCCAATCAATCAGGTGACATCAAATCAAAGAATATGGGCAATGGAAAGAATGGACTCTTTGAAACACCAAGAGGCGAGACAGGAAAATTATAATCCAAAAGAAGTGCAAAGATGAATCCACAAACTTTGTAAACAAGTTTCAACGAGTTAATAATAAGTCCACAAGGGAAGTACAGCCCACCTTGATAGAGACGGCACTGATTTATCCACGCATTCATATCAGATTCCAATAAACCGAAGATTTTTCCGATATTCCAAAAAATAAATAAATTAATAATACAGTTTTTTTTAACACAAAACTATTGCAACATCCTTGGTGTAAATACAACTTTCCTTTCCTTTCACTTCCTTTTCTTTTCCCCCACCTAAACTAACAGACCTACCTCTCCAGAATAATATGAATATTAAAGTTATGTAAAATGATCTCTACCACCAAAACTTTGGAACCCAGAATGCAGGCTCTCTTAAATTTGTATACAGATGCCATCTCAAAATCGCTGACTTCAGATAAAATGAATCTTGTTTTTCACTGATAACTCGTGTTTGCGCCTTCTACCAATGCGCAAAATGAACACTGGGTCTACTGGTATGTCCCGCTGAATTAGCATAAAGAAAATTTGCACTTAATTATCTCACTCCACAACAGAAGCCCTCCTCTCCAACAATGACTCCAAAAATGCTGAGCACAGTTTGGTCAGTGGTGGAAGATTATGTGATGATCCGCTGAATATTGTCTCCCAAGGTTTCTCGGATGGGACAGAGGGTACCCATATATCCTGGTTTCTCTTCAGCTCAAACTCTGGCAGTTCGCCGTAAATAGATGCATAGCCAAATTGCCCTGCTATAAATGAAAGGACAAAAAAACAGAGAAACAGAAAAGGACGGAGAACATATTACACTTCAAGGGGCAGGAAGTATATTCGATATAAAATGGACCACAGAGACAGGAAGGCAGACCTTTTTCTTCATGTGCCCCACGGTCCTCCTGGTGGTGGATCAAGCTAAGCTCATGTATTTGTTTTCCATATGGATCAAAGATGACATACTCATGATCCCCATTTATATATGCAAGCAATTGTTGATGTGCTTTCCCATCCGAGATATTCTCGTATCTTAATGAAGTGTTTGCTTGAAGAAAAAGTAGGGCCCCTCCCTTGGCCTGTAATAAAGAATATGGGATAAGGTAACATAGGTTTTTTTATAATACATTCATTGACATACCAGAAATCACTTGTGTATTAGTACACGTCACCATCATTACCAGAACAAGTTTTGAACTAAACAAATCATCATATCAGGGAACATGATACCTCGGGATCACAATTTACAATAAATTGGATATGGGAAATAAGTTTATTTTAAGAGTTTCAGTTTTTTTAACTTTTATGTATGGCAATATCTTGTTTCATTTATGTATGGTCAGATAATAAGCTCTTAATATATAAAACCTTTAAATATACAGCAAAAGATAATGTTAAATAATAGATTATCAATCTTAGTACATCAAGAAATTGAAATAATTTGATTCCAAGAATATCAGCGGCTGAAGACATATCATACCTTCTTGACAGACCAGCTAGCCGCTGGAACTGGATCAGATGCATGCATTGAAAAGTAAGACTACTCCATCTCTTCCTTGAAATATTGTTCCATTAGACTCTTTGAAATAAACGATTCAGGGAGAAGGATGAGAGCTGCAAAGGATGACATATCTATTGCACAGGCTAAAGCTGCACAATTTTCCATAACACTTGTCAAATACTTGAAAAAACAGCATCAAATTTGAACCATGACACTAAGGAATGATTCACAAGAAAAGGAAGCTCAATTTTAAATTCTCTCTCAACTACGTTAAATCTAGTAGAGTATGGAGCTCAATTTTTCATTTGATATTTATGAAAAACCACACCAGCATGACACCGACAATATTAGAAAGAAAGGAAGGATTACGGGTTTCACCTTCTACATGAAGCATGTATGACCAAGATGTAGAGAGTGTTGACATATTCCAAACAGAGAGTTGCGGTTTTGAACCCCAAGATGTAGCCACAAGATACTCCGAACTTCCAACAAATGATAGGTTCATAATTGGCTGCGAGATTGCTTAAAATCATCAAGTTTGAAATCAACAGTGCAAATGAGAATGGGGGAAAGAGAGAAAAGAAAACCAGCTCATTCATTAATATAGCAGCCATATTTACCTAATATGTGAATACTAAAATGGTTCTCATACGCAAGTTTTTGTAATTTCATTTTCTTAATCCCCTATACTATACTACTATATACTTCGAAGCTATTATTTTATTCACTCCGAAATTAATATTGTTGTCTTTTCATTTTTTAATATTCCGAATTCAATTGTCTATAACATGAAAATCTTCCATGCTCCATCACATGGTTCCATTTCCATAGAACGAGACGCAAAAATCAGAAGCAAACTGGTGTTTTTAAATTTCCTATGACTGACTACTAGCATGACTCCAGTCAGCTTTGTCTCCTAGGGGTTAACATAGTACGTTAGATCTCTTGCAACAGAAGAGGTCTACGGTCCAAACTCCCCCTCATGCCAACCTTGAAGGGGGATTAAATTAATGTGTTTATGCTTTGAGAAGGTGTAGAGCAGGGCATGTAGTAATCAAAGAAGGGGAAAACAAAATATATGGTCTGGATTTTGAAAAATCACCGTGAGAGTCTCTCCAATTACAGCAACAAGAATATTCCTGTCAGGGTCCCATAATGTAATTACAGTTTCTGCTGCAACAGCGAGAACAGAACCATCGGCAGAAAATGCAGCTGCTGTCATCGCCTTCTTTCTACATGGTGAAATCAGTCTAATCAGAATGACTAAAAGTCGCAAGTGTCAATCACCAAGTTATACACATGTTAATATCATGGTATTCCTTTTTAAAGAGCTCACTTTCTATGTAATTCTTAGCACAACTTAAGCAGGTTCTGTAGCAGCATTTCATAGAAATTCACTGCTAAAGATAGGCCTAACAGAAAAAGAAATAGGATTTCATCCATATAAATGTTTTTCCCCTGAATAATGAATATTGATAACTATATTCTCTGAGTTTTAGCAGTCTCTCTTGAAAATAAAATGTCAAAAATTCCATATTCTGATAACATAAGCACACTAACAAATTCAACAGGAATAAAGCAGAATCATACTTATATGAACCAACAGCATGGCAACTCCAGCCGGAACTCTGAGGGGATATCTGCTGCAATTCATCATTGCAAATCCAAACCTGAGACATCAGAAAATAATATAAATGTAACATTTCTGTGGAAATGAACGACTAACGACTAAAATAACAGCCACCCAAGATCACCTTGAAGTCCCCACCATAAGATGAGCTAACAGCTGCACAGCGATTAGGATGAAAAGCAACTGCAGAAATTCCTGCATCCCTATACAATACCAAAACTATGACATTAATCAAAGCTGTGAGAAGCCAAAAAAAAAATCCAAGCCAAAAAAAATTACATTCACCATCAACAGGAAAGTTGGAAAACATGCTATTACTATCCACAGAACACTCCACATATTTCTCTTTCAGTTCCTCAGTAATTAAGCCAGGGGCACACCTATGAGGTTCGTAAACAATTGTAGACAAGGTGAGCTCTTTATTTTGAAGCCCCGATGCCCAGAATTTAAGACAAACAAGACTTCCTATGCCCTCTTCAGCAAGCTTCACTTCCACAGTACTCATCATAGAACCATCTTGGGAGAGAGCCACTAAAGTTACTACTACCTGTAAACATGCATACAATGAAATCAATTACAGTTGTTATTTGATAATATTTCAGCATTCAAATGTACCAAATAACATAATTTATGAGATCGAAAAATATGTGAAAGATACAAGATTACAAATGAGAAATTTTGTTACCGTGACATCATCACCTGGTTGATGGTTTCTCTCACAAACTTGAATCTGAAATGGGACATCCAGAAGTTTTACCAACTCAGGCAATTAACAGGCAGAATCATTAAACATGATTTGTTCAAGTCCTAAATAGGTGTGTTTTAGTGAATACTAAAGGATGTGTCAAGATGGTGCCGCACAATAAATTTGATCACAAAGGTAAAAAGAAAAACCTGAGCAAAATCAATCTATATTAATTATTAACATATGAAATATTCATACCAACAACCAAGGGAAGAGCCCATGCCCCAAAAGAAGTGACATGAACATTTTCTTAATTAAAAACATTTTAGCCAAAACCCCAAAAAAGCATACATTATAGGAGTTGATTGTGACATTAATAAAACAACAGACAAATAACAACTTCAAATGCTCACCTCAGAAATTCCACGATCATCAAGTAGACTGTAAAACTGTATGCAATAATTCTCTGTGCGTAAGGCAACCGAACCAGCACCATGATCAAAGGCAATGTCATGACATAAGCCTTTATACTCCTCAGGTAATGGACAAGGAAGCTGAAAGTGAAAAAATAAAAGTTCAGAAATCAAAAGGACTTTCGTTTTCATGTAAATCAGCCAAAATCGTAAATAAATATAGCATAAAAACATAACACAAGTGCAAAACATTGAAAGCTGTAAAGAAAATGAAGGTTGCATTTTCACAGCATAACATATATTTTAATTTAACATAAGCAAAACATCACTCATGAATAACTGCTGACAAAGAAAGTGTAAAAGCAAATTCCTAGGAAGTCATTATGTGGCTTGCCTCATAGCTAGGCAGTCATAGAATATCTCAACAAAATAAATATATATTACAGAGGAATTCTCATCAAGCATACACCTCACAAGCCAAGGCAGTCAACAATGTTCTGTCAGCATATTCTAGTGCCACGAGAAACTGCGAAGTCAAACATTTCTTTAAGAATCAGCCTAAACCAACACCATTTTAAATCATCCCAAGATGATGAAACTAAAGAGAGAATCGATCAAGCATATCTTCCACAACCATAAGTCTGGGCCTAGCCAACAGTGCAATTTCTATGTCTTCTACAGGCTGGAACATGTGGTTCTCGGCCCATGAATGACAACAACTTATTTACTAAGCAACATATTTATTCAGAAAGTCATAATATGTGTTCATTTAGATTTGCACTGTACACAAAATTTCCTGCTCATCAGACTGCCTTCTTGATCAACACAAGTTTTTATGCCCAAAATCAAAAATCAACCACTTATAAGCAAGGAAATAAGTTATTTTTTGATACATGCAGACATCCTAATCAGAACAAACCTTAATCCCTGAAATGGACTTCAAAATTTCCATTGAAGGCATTTTTAGTAAATGAACTTGATTATCTGCACAAGATATCTGAAGAACCTTATGTTAGTAAAATTTATCAAAATTCTAAGTTCTGTATGGGCAGGGAAAATGAATGTAACACAATTTAAAGTTTCTGTAATCACGAATGCTACTTACAGAGGACAGTGAAGGATCTGGAGATTCTGTAAAATATAGAAGGGGAGAACCAATTCGAGGTAAAAATTTCTTCTTCCCTGTGTCGAGCTGCCAAACCACAAGAACTCCTTCCTTTCCACCTAAATGCTAACAAAACTTGAGAGACATAAAAAAGGAAAAATACATGAAACATAAATAAATGACCCTTATATTTTTGCAATATATACAGTATCTTTCATCAACCCAATTACTGTTGTGCTAACACATTATGCATTTATGCAGCACATAAAGAACAACTTCATCTGAAAAGGACAACTTTATGCTTTCATAGTGATCATTTCTTTACCTGAATACAAATATGCTCCATCAGAAGAAAAATTGAGAACACTGACTTCAGAAGAGTGCCAATGCCATGTGGTGCATAAATCAGCATCATCATTATCCCTCACCCCAGGTCTTTCTTCCTCACTTTTCATATTTCCATTCACTAGTTTGTCACTCATAGCAAATTTTCTATCACCAAATCCTCTCCAGATTAAAATTCTTCCTGTCACATCACCTGCGGCTACAATTCTTTGAGTTGGATGGAAGGCAAGTGCAGTCATCTTCTTTGTATGATGTAAGGTTATCTTCCTCATTCCCACACGCTCAGATTCTATTTCATGAACCTTCCATATAAGAATCTTTTGCTGTTTCCGGATGCCAAAATATTCTCCTGATAAACTAACGCTTATGACCTGAGGTTCTTTCATCTGCCAAGAAAGGATAAAAATATATCAAATCCAACTCCAGTATGGTCAAAAAGTTAACAGAATATGTACATTTATTTGATATACCATCAGCAATCATGTCAACTAATATTGATAATAATAGGTCAGTTAACAATTTTTTTTTTTTAAATGTTGGAAACCCCGCCGCCAAACCACCCGACTCGGGCTTAAGCGGAGCAGGTAAAACCATCGGCTGCCCCAGGAATACACCCCTGGACTCGAACTCAAGACCTGACAACCAAGAAATTCATTTACAAGATTTCTGGATTTTTTCATATTGTAAGAACCACAATTGCTTTTATAACAATATATTATTCCTTTAGGAGAATATGTAATCCGCCAACACTATGATATAATCAAAACAGACTAACAAATATTCATGCAAACTTCCTCACTTTTTGATTACTTAATTTCTATTTTAACTAATAATAAGGAAAACATCTGGTAGTCGAAACTAGGCACTCTCAAAGTAGGGATATCACTGCAAGTGGAGTAATTTGTTATGACAAATAAGCCACGTAATATAAAACAGATCTCATTAGATATCTAGTATTGTTGCAAAAATTAAGAACTTAATGAATAATTTGCACCTCAGCCAAAGTTACTCCACCAGCAAGACGAGACTCAGTTAAGTTGCACTTATAGATCCGTCCATGCATAGGCTTCGGCTTGGGCTCCTTCTTTTTACGCGGTTTTGTTGTTTCTCTTGTATCTTCAACAGACAAATAAGCAAAAAGTTTAGGTGGTTTTTCATCACTTTGAGCTGGTTGGCCTAACAAAGACGGAATCACCTGAAATTCAAAAAAACAATAATCACCACTCACTTCAAAAAAACATTAAGGATGCTTCAATACTTTTGTAGAAAATCCTTTCGGCAAAACCACTCAAAAGCATTTTCCAGAAAAGAAATCAAGCACTTATCAAGTGCATTTGATCCCAAAAAGCATTTTTAAATATTTCAAATGAACAACTTGACTATTCCATGCCGCCTTTGGCTATATACGAGTGCACTCAGTGACTCCAAATCACACAGCAAATCTTTTTTTTTCCTCCCTTTAATAAGAGGTAATTACCATTGAGAAAATCGGCAATTTAACATCAATGGTCTTCAATAACTCTGGCGCCGAAAAATCCCAATATTTAACCGTCCCATCAAGCGAAGCTGTCCAACAATAACAAAGTATCTTACTTGCTGGTGTCGACGCCGGAACTACTATCACTGTGGTCACAGACGCCGTGTGACCCTCCAATGACGTTATCTAACGCAATAAAAACAACAAATTACATTTAAAAAATAAACTTCTATTAGAATATATATTTAAAAACAAAAAAAAAATAATTTAAATTACTTGTAAGCCAGTGGATGTGCTGAAGATAGAAACGGTATTGCCAGAGCAAACGAGTAGTCGTTTGGAGTCATTGGAGAATGCTGGAGGTGACGACACGTAGCTTCTGCCTCCTCTGATCATTTTACGGCTGTCGGCTACTCACTAGTGATTCTGCAAAGCCCTGAGCATGAAGCGACTGCGAGATTAAGTAATTGAAACTCCTGCTTCTAGGTTTTGTTTCAATTGCTTTGAATTGAGAGATGATGGTGATGATGATAAGTTTGTTTCCGATTCTCTGTGGCCCAAACCTCAGAACGAGCTTGCTAGTTGCTAGGGTTTTACAATTGACAAATAGGGTTTAACGAATACAACGGCGTCGTCTTGAAGAGTTTAGGTAATTTATCATCCAGATCCCTGACCCTTTCATATACCTTTCAAGTATTCTTAATATGACCGAATCTCTATATTTTTATATTATTAATTAAAAAAAAAAATTTACCATATTGTCCAAAGTACACACCCCTCTTAGTTTGTGTCTTTTACAATTACCATATCAATAGTGATTTGTAATTTCGATGATTAGATGGGATTATTATACTATAAAGAAGCAAACTCTTAAATAGAATCCAAGTTTAAGAAACTATAATAATAACTAATAAATTATAAATCAGGCTTAGTATCTGGACTGACTTTGTTTTGCTTGCCTACTTCATTAAACACTGCAAGTTTTGAAAAAGAACAGAATAAAACGTGCTTGTATCAAAGTTGAAATTGGCCGGAGTAAGCCTGACTTTTAGATCCGGCCACGGTTATCAAAATCGAACTGGAATGAACCGTCCGATTACGTATGATTCGGTTAGGATGGGAATCGGACAGTTCCAACCGGAACCGTTGGGTTCCAATATTAATATAATATAATTTAAGTTCAAATGAATAAATTTTTTTTTATGTTCAAGTTATTTATTTTATTTTTAATTTAATATAATAAAATTCAAATAATTTTTTTTATTATATTTATTTGACAATAATATCCAATTACAATTTTTTAAAAAAAATGAACAAGAACCATTCGATTCGGTTCCGATTCCACATTTGTGGAAATCGAGAACCGTTCAGTTCAGTTCCGGTTCGGAACGGAATTTAGCAGTCAAAATATAACGCATGCCTACAAGGCCAATAATTTTCTGATAAACAAAATTTCAAAACTACAAAAATAAGAACCATCCCATAAACAACAGATAGAATTTGCAACCAAACCCGAAATAATTTTTTTCTGAGAAGAAACAGTAAGGGAAATACAATAAGTACATCGATATACATTCCCACAACCTGATAGTACCCAGAATTAGCAGATCGATCGAGTACATTTACAGAACCATGACAATTAAATTTAAACTGTAATGAAATTAAAAATTACATCGCTCATTGCCTAGTACACAACCAAAATCGGTTTAATTAACTGCTGCAGTTGGTAGAAATCGTAAACAATCCGATCCCGATATGTCTGGACAAGGTCCCTTTGAGTATCCAGATCAGTTACTGCTGCTATCCCATATATTAGTCATTGAAGGTATTGTATACAAAAGAGACGCAACTCATGTCTACGCTTGATATAATTTCTGCAAGACAACGATTTAGTCATTGGAAGATTCGAAAAGAATTTCTGGTAGAATAAAATATAAAAACATCACATTACGAGCCCAACACGCACATTAAACACTCTGTACTTTGCTTGACATTTCTTTTGCTTTTGCAACATCCTTTTCCTGCCGAAGAGAAATTTCAAAATGTATTAGTTAAGAAAATCACAGCCATCAAGAAGGAATAAATGAAATAACAATTCAAGTTAGGAAGACACCACCTAACAACATTACAATTATCATCAAATGAGTATAAACAGAAAGAACAGTCACAATCAAAGATTAAACTTTGAAGTCCTGAAAATTTTTTGTCTAATCAGGATCAGCACGTAATCATTTTATACTTATTTTTTAACCAATGTAGACACCTGATTCCGAATTTAGAATCTGTTGCAAGAGATCTGGCTCCATATTTGCAGGTAAATATCGTCACTTCTCCACAAAAACCAACATTCCATGTCTAACCCAAGACCACTGTAAA
Source organism: Zanthoxylum bungeanum (assembly GCA_019454045.1). Lineage (NCBI taxonomy): Eukaryota > Viridiplantae > Streptophyta > Magnoliopsida > Sapindales > Rutaceae > Zanthoxylum > Zanthoxylum bungeanum. The sequence goes on from SKCR01026576.1 coordinate 194,244, forward strand.
ATGCAATTCTTTTGCCATCATTAAAATACATAGAAGGTCGTATGGAAGCTACCGTGTCAAAGAACAAGTTGGTGGTGGGGGCAGTTATCTTATATTGGAATCGGACATAGTCTGTCACTAAGGTGTCTGTCATTGCTAACCAGTTAAGAGAAGAAAGTTACATGGACTTGCAAAAATGAAGTAACATAAATGCCAAGAGCTTTTGAGTTTTGACATGCGGATTCTCCCTGCACTAATGGTGCATTTTTTGCACATATAACACAACTTGAGAATATCCATAACAATAACAATGTATTCATTAACAAATAATAGCTTGGTCAGATCCATGTCACAAGACCAAACACAACCCACTCTTTTACTTAGATGTGGCAACTGGCAGCTCATTGTCAAGGCCCACACTCCTTCCTAAAACAAACATCATTTCTAACTTATACTCTTTCAGTTGCAACTTGCAAATATGCAATCTCACACTTGTGATAATACACTTAATACTTTTTTTTAGATTCATTAGAAACCCCGCTGCCAAACCACCCGACCCGGGCTTAAGCGGAGAAGGTAAAACCTCCAGCTGCCCCAGGCTCTTATAAGAAACGCACCCCTGAATTCGAACCCAAGACCTGAAGGCCAAATCCTAAGTCCTACAACACCAAGTCACACCCTTTGGGGACGATAATACACTTATACACCAACCATCAAGGTCTAAAGGATATTTAATGACAGAAATGTAACCATTGGAGCAAAAAAGCACAAGTTCTTGAATGGGAAATGAAAAGCTACATAGTTTAACTAGCTTACTAGATGGAGATTGAACAACTTCAATTCAAGAATTTAGAAGACCGAAACCCACACTGAAGGAAATGTCTAAAAGCATGCTATAAAGTAAAATTGAATTCAAAGCAAAAAAATTCAACGCCGAATTTTAAACTTATGCAAAAGGAATGAATTTCACATCAATGATTAAACGTAATGATAAGTATAATTACTAAACCAATGCCTTTAAAGCTACTTCACCAGATATTCATTGATACATACTTTACGTCTTTACCCATCAAACCCATAATGACATTTAAAGAGCTAAAAGCATAAAATAATCAGACATCATCCAATCTCCCGATTACAACCCAACTGAACAGAAGTCCTGGAGATTAAAACAAAACAAAAAAGGAAAGAGTACTTCAAAGACAACCAACAATTAAGAAAGCTGAAACACCAATAACAGAACATTACAACAATTTATGCAACCAAGCTCACCAATCCCTTGCTCTCATAATAATCGTCCAGTGCCCACTGATATTTGGACTGATTCAGTCCAAACCAGCGTGCCAAATGATCATCCAAACTTGAATGAGCTGCAAATTTTCCCAATCACATTCGATTAGTTACAGAAAAAGTGAGAAAAAATCATTTCCCTAGCAATCAAATACTTAAACCAGAGAAAATGTAGGGGGGAAACACAAAACACAATATCTGTAACTTCATCTCTTTCCTGTTCTACAGCAAAGATCCATCGCCATATTTCTATTTTTCCATTTTCATTTCCACAATTAACTTCCTCTTTCTCAGCAACCAAACAGCAAAAAAAGGAAAAAAAAAAAAAAAACTAAAAAAACTAAAAAAAAAACTAAAACTAAAACTAAAACCCACAACCTAAGTTCCAAACAAAATCCCATTTTTAAAAATTTACCACAAAAACCAAAACAACCCAGATAGCACAAAAGACTTAAATGCAAATACATAACATAAAATCGAATAACACCCATTAAAACGACATTCACATACCGTTTTGAACTTTAGAGACAGCATTTTCAAAGAACCCAGAAACAGACCCAGAGTGAATATCAGTAGCAACAGATTTCTCAAACTGATGAGGCGGGGGCTGGACGGGAGGCGGCGGAGCCACCACTTTCTTACGCGGGGAGTCGAAGACGGGATCCTCGGAGGGTTTTGGGGTGGAAGGTGGGGTCATGAAGACAGTGTAGGGCCCGATTTTCCCGATCATTGGTGGGGCCCGCGTTGATGGGTCTTTGTTGATTGGCATTATGCAAATTTAGAGAGAGAAAATGGAAGTAAGAGTGAAGAAGAAGAAGAAGAAGAAGAAGAAGTGGCGTGCTTTATGTCTTTGGGATCTTTGTCGCTGTTTCATGTACTTTTTATTTCTTATTTGGCCAATTTTTAGTGAACCCCCTTATGTTTGTGGTAATATTATATTGGTGCGTAAATAGTAAAAATATAATTATATCAAACCAAATAAATAAATATTTTTTTCCTATTACATTAATCTTTTGATATCATTATATTCTATTTGAAATCATTATTTAATTAAATCACATAAAATTTAGATATTTTTATCTACAAAATCTACACCGCAAACGTGGCTCAAACTCATCTCCTTCAACATTTGAGTGACATGAGTCACCATTGGACTTAGTGATTGGGTCGGGATGAGACGAGATTTTTCAATCTGGATCTCATTCCATTTATGAAATCGGGATGAAAAATCATCACAATCTATTAAATTGGGAAAAAAATTTATCTCGATCTCGTCCTGTATCTTGTTAAATCTCGTCATATCCTGTTAAATCTCTTCATATCTAGTAAAATCTCATCTCATTTTATTATCTCGTCCCATCCCGTTTAAATTTTTGGGACAAATTTCTTGTCCCGTCTCATCCCAAATGGGACGGGACGAGAAAAATTCCCAAACCTAATTGGACTATGGGCCTTTGGCATGAAAATAACAAGTTTCGGTGTGAAAGATGATTAATTTGCATGTTGGGTACTGTGGCAGAACTTAGAGGGCCTTAGCAAAGTTTTTCTTCGATTGGGGACTATGCTGTTTCTGACTTTGGATGGATGTGGACACTTTTTGTTTTGTTTTTTGAAATTTAGATGTGGACACTTGATTTGGTTAAAATTAACTAATTAAGTAAGTGCTTTAATGAGGATTTCTTTGAAATAGCTAATGCCATTTTCGGCATCTTGTCTTTATCATATAATTTCATATTTTTATTACAAATTTCTGTCAGAATATACATTTTATTTTTTTATTTTTTTAAAAAGGCAAATATTCAAGATATTAGTATTATTATACCATAATTGCAATCATAAAAACAGAACCAGAATGGTAATATAACATGATATAATCATTTTAGTGACATTAATAATCTTCTTTTAATTTGAAGTGAAGATGCTGCAAAGTGCAAAGCAACGCCACCACAATCTGACAATAGGCTTCAACCCCACTCCAGTAACTCACCTTTTCAGCTTTTGCCATTCCTTCGAAATCCCGCCGTTAAATCACCTCTTTCGGACTTAAACAGAACATATAAAATCCCCGATTATCTCATACTATTATAAGAAACACACTCTCTGTATTCAAACTCATGACCTCAATCAAGTCACGCCCCTTAGGGACTTTACCCTTCAACATGCATAAAGCTAAAAGCAGTTTCACATACCCATCAACTTGACCTATCTTTTTTAGCAGGAAATGAAGTCCAATGGCAGCTCATCTCTTTGCCAATCTCTTCATTCAATCACATCAAAGACACAGCAAAAATATCGTTTCTCCAAACACATTTAATTGCACAATCAAATTTCTACAAGATTTAAGCAAATCAAACAGACAAATAGCAACAAAAAAGAAAATCATACTTTCAAAGCACCAAAATATAGCAAATTAGTAGCATAATCCTTCAACACACGACCTACGTCTACTGCAAAACTAAAGAGTTTCAAAATTTTGAAAGAAAGATACATGTAAAATCTATAAACCCTCCAGAAGTAGGGCACTCAAACTTCAAGAGTGGCCACAAAAAAGAAGATTCAAAGCAGTAGCAATACTACTATTACTATATACATGCAATTTTTTTGCTTTTATTTTTTAATGGGTTTAAATTACATGGCCTGAAGAAATGCAGCACGTGAGCAGAGCAAGAAACTAAGCCTACACATAAATACCTAGCTGTCTAACAAATACAATCTCAACCTAAAAAGGAAATCCATTGTGAGCAGAGATATGCAGGATCACACAAACCTTATAAAAAAAATTAAACATAGTTTCAACCTCGTACAACAAAATCCATTATGAACAACCACCTAACGCAAAAGTCTTGATTAATAGTTGTCACGAGTTTTTCAGTAACTGACCACTGTTCTCCATGAACTGAGTTGCCTCAGACATCATATTTTGACTCTTTGTAATCCCTTTGGCAGCAGCTTGCAACTCCGTATTGCCCATCAGATCATATTGCTGACCAATGATAGCTCATGAAGTTCACTTAGCATCCACTCTTCTCCAGTTTGACCTCCGAGGACTATAGTCTTTGTCCCCCCAACAACACAAGTACTGTGTCCCCATGAAAATCTTGGAGGTCGTCCGGGTACGTTCAGTATTCGCCATGTGGGCTTCTCATCAGTAGGGTCCAGGAGATAAAGCTGGGTTGCTGAGTGAAGACCAGCCACTGACCCACCAAAGATGAGAATTCTTCCACCCGGGAGGCTCACGGCCACATGATCGAGCCTAGGAGGAGGAGCTATTCCCCCCGGGTTTCCAGCACCTGGCATTCCACTTCCAGTTACACACCTCCAACAAGGTTCATCCTCACTTAGATCCATTGTATACACATCACTAGAACGGAACCGAAGGGGACCACTCTTAGCCAGACCCCCGAACATCAGTATTTTCCTACCTCCATAAACGGAGAGTGTATGGCCCAAGCGAGAAGGTGGGGTCCATGCTGCAGGTATCTCCCTCCAAACAGGTTTCTCCATTGAGAGATCAAGCAGAAATGTGTCACTTAAAAGAACTCCAGAATCTGCACAACCACCAGAAACTATCAATTTGGTCCCATCAAGAGTGCAAGAGCTGTGCCATGATCTTGGAAGAGGAGGAGCCAGTCCAGAAACTTCACGCCAGGTTGGAGGCTTGGCATCCAAATCCAAAACAAAAACATCATTGAGTAAACCTTGCCTTCCACAGCCTCCAAATACCACCAAGTTAGACCCATTAACACAAGAAAGCGTATGACCCCAACGACCCGGTGGAGGAGAGCTCACTTGGACATGTTGCCACTCTGGGTTGCTAGAATTCAGGTCCAGTACAAATGTATCATTCATTGGTTGCATATTTACCCCTTCTCCACCAAAAAGAACCACCCTATTCCCAACTGCACAAGCACTAAAGTTGCACCGTGATGGTTCAACAGCACCCCCAACTGTTAGCTTCCTCCATGCTGCAGCTTCAAGAGTAGTCAACTCCCTTGCCAGCCGACCCCAGCCCAGTCTCTTTGCACCAGGCACAGTCTCTAAAACACGAGTTGTTTCACTACCCCAGGCATTCTGGCAAACCATTCTCCAAAGATCCTCACTCTTCGTCAGTTCATAAAATTGCCTGCTGACAGAACTGACTGATGCAATATCTCTTGGTGACAACAATGAAAGTATCTTAAGGGACAGCACCTCATCACTCAGTTGAAATATCCCACACACTTCACGACAAACCTTTCGGTCTCCTACCGGTACATTACGATTACCAGAAAAAAAGGAACGTGGCCGAACTGATGATTTTACAGACACCTTAACAGGATATCCAGGCACTGGACCGAGATCCACATTTGCTTCTGTGAAGAATTGGATTCCAATGATATGAGTTATTGTTTCGTCATCTCCATATATAGGAGACAATCGCAATCTGTTCATCAAAGGGGATCCATCTTTCCGAAAGTTCAACAACTCGCCTTGAAATTCAATACCCTCCTCCAGACATCTCCTAATTTCTGAAACTACCGAGGAATCCACTAATGGGTGTCTTCTCTTTGCAAATGGCCCTCTACATTGCAGGAAACGGCTGTGGTTCCACAATATCAGAACAAAGAAACAAAAATACCAATCAGTATCTAATCAAAATGACAAACAAAGAATAATCAAGATCATAAAAATAATCAGCAATCGAGAATTGCAAGAGAAGAAAAGAGAAAGCAAATGCACTCAGATAAACTGATCCCAAAAGAATGGACCAAAACACAAAGACTGAAAATGATATACAAAGACTTGCAGCAAAGTGTCTAAACATCATATCTTGTGGCTAACGACCAAATAGTAACCATACAATCTATGTTTTATGTAAAGATGAGCAAGTTCGGCTTATGGAAAGCAACAAGGGAAAAAAAAGTCATAGCAGCCCCTAACAAGTCATTCCTCAAAATCAAAATCTTAGATTTAAGACACAAAAGTAAGACAAAATTTCCTTATTTTCGAACAAGCTCATGAACAATTCAATAGATTCGCCTGGTAAAGTTTAGTTCATTAAATTTTATACTGAAAAAATACAGTAATTAGTATCGGTAGCTGTTAGATCTATCAATACATCAAATGTCAATAACATGAATTGTAGACCTATATCAATAACCAATATATGTTTACATAGATAGTGGACCAAATTAAACATGGTTAACATTTAAATAACTGTTGGAAATATGAATGACATAATAGCATAAATTAAACTAGACCCATAGAGAAAGAATTTAAATATGAATCTAGGGATTAATGAACCTATCTGTCAATTTTTTTACCGGATCAAGTAGGAACCACAATCAATAAAAGATCAGATTAAATGCAAAACTTTGCAATAAAATAATTAAGACATTTGAAATTCGATACCATGCCTCAAGATTGCAGTTGCAGATGAAGATTATTAATGAATAAAAACCTTCAATTAGGAAGTCACTGATTACTTAGCATCCTTGGGGGCAAAAACAACAAAGTACAAATTAACAAAAAGACACCTACTACTAGTAGGGATGGTAGAAAAGCCCTAGTCCGGCACAGCTCGATGGAAAAATTTTAGAGCAGCCCAGGCCTAGTTTTTATTAGTAAAAATATATTTTTAACTATATAAATTATTTTCAATTCTAAACGCATATATTTATAACTAAATTTTTAAGGTCCAATCCAAAAAGACACTAAATACATTGACATTCTTAATTTTTTTCATTTTTAAGTATTGAATAAAAAAATTCAAAAATATTTCCTTTTTAAAAAAGCCCGGCCCTGCCCAGCCCGACATAATCCGGACTTAGCAAAGTCGAGGCCCAACCCGAGCTGGTCGTTGTTACTGCTAACTAAAATAGTACTACTCAATGATTTAAAACTTGGACCGGTCCCACCGGTTGACCCGTGGATCGGTCCTCTGGACGGTCCAGGTGACCCCCAAAAACCTGCCTGTCATTGACCCGGTTCAAGACCTGGCGATCCAGCCGGTTGAACAGCGACCTGGCCGAACCGGTCACGGGTCGGACGGGTTTTTGATTTTTTTTTAATTTTTTAATTCAAATTAAAATAAAAATTAATTTATTACTATATTTTGGTTATAATTTTGGTAAAAAAATCTTATAATATTTTAAAAATATTAAAATTAGTGTTAATTATAATTTTTTTGAAAATTTATTCATTTTTATCATATTTTTATATAAATACACAATAAAATAATAATTTATTATCGACCCTCGGTTGAACCTCGATCTGACCTTTGAACCTTGACCCTCTCGCCATCCCAGGTCAATGGATCGGGCCGGGTTTTAAAACACTGGTACTACTAGCACACATGGTGTGTGCAGACACAAGTCAAAAAGAGAGATTTATTAATTAATGGACACCAACAATCGAAATTCCTCGAAACATATTAAATTTGAAGGAAAACTATCATAAATTTCCTTCACCCTTTGACATAAATGCAAACTTGAAACCTTTATAAGCCCACATTTCACTTGATGTCTAACTATTAAAATTCTATATCGTTTCGTTTGATACAGCAGATAAGGGGGAATGATGCCTCTATAAATCTATATTTCAAGACTTCATATTCATACAGTTTATCAATCTAGGTTAGTTAATAAGATCAGACATCAACCCAATAAGAGAGCATCCACAAGAAATATTTTCACCTGAAAAATGGCAAATTCAAAAAGTTAAAAAGCGTCTAAGATCATCAGTCACGACTATATTTCAACAAATAATAATTATTCAAGAGGAACCAATTTACTAATTATGGTCTTCTGACCTTCTGTACATCCCATCACCAAAAGATCCCTCTTGGATACCATAAAATAATAAGAAACAAAAAAACTGTCACTTTAATCGGGGATTTATAAAAGAGTGAACAAACTGGCCACAGAGGCCCCCTTCTCAGCTTTTTGTAAATAGAGAGGGTTGGGACTCAGTTAAGTATTTAGTAAATTGAGTTTTACTTGCAATTATAACAAATGTGACTTTCGCAGATGAAAAAGGGATAAAATAACCACAGGAGAAGTTAATTGCTTTCATGCACTTAAAAAAGACCATCAGCTCAAAAAGTAATGACCTCATTTCAATTCTCTCACTGTTTTATATGCCCTCTTCTTGGTGTTTATCTTTCTCCATCAGTCACATGCATTTTTGCCTACGATCACGAGCAACCATAAAAAGGTTTGTCTTTAACACAAGCCCAAATTCTGCCTCAAGATTCTACATTCAGATCCTCAATCTGTGTCAACGGTCTAAAAGGTTTAGCTATCATCTCTATCCATTTAACAGCTATAAATGTCAGCAATACAAGAAACAATATCACCACACTCTTAAAGTAAGTCCCTAACCCCAAGATGAAAGCCATGCTAAAGAAATGAAGATGTCCACTAATTTTCCCAAAAGTACAAGAGCAAGGGTAATCCATCAACAAGCATATGTGATATATTGGTTTGTTCTTCTCAATAATCTTTTCCCATATTTTGTGTAAAAGGCTAAACTTTTTTTTCTATAAACAATTTTCAACAAGCAGTAGCAGCAAGGGAGGTGATCGTATAAATTTCAAATCACTGATGCCCACCAATAGAAAATTACTCAATAAAAGAATACAATCATATAAGGAAGACAAAAGAATCTATACTTGAACTATTGCATCCAAATCAGGATCAGACAAACAAACAACAAACGGCTTTAAACATTCACCACAAGCATCCCTGGCTATAATTGTTAATTGTTTAAGATAATTATGCATTACCTAATAAATTAACAATTTTCTACATAATTTTTTTAGACAAATAACTAAACAGAAACATCTAAATGCCGAGCTGAACCTCAGTTCTCAATATCACCTCCAAAAAGAAATTATAACGAACCAAAAACAGGCCAAAATTTCATATAACTAGGGTTCAATTAGTTTATGCAAACAACAAGCTAAAACAAATAAAATTAAATTAATTTGGCTAGCTTTTAATGAAAAAATCCAAGCTCATGCTATAAATAAACAATTAAAAAAGAAATACTGACCAATTACGGCCGAGAACATCTTCAGCACGATACCCAGTGACGGATTCAAAGACGGAATTGACATAAATAATGGGATGGTCAGGTTCAAGTGCATCAGTAACAACGAACCCACACGGCGCCGTTTGGAGTAAGCTCTCGACGGGAAAAGGAAGCGGACCAGCACCAGCAGCAAAGGCGTCGTATTCGTCGTCAATCGTCGTCAATTCCTCGTCCTCTTCTTCGCTAAGATCAGAATTACTATCCCACTCCATGAATTTACCAACAAACAAACAAAAACAAAAACAAAAATAAAAATAAAAATAAAACTGAAATTCAACCCATTTGAGAATTGCAAAATAATAATAATAAAAACCCTATAAATAAGGGTCCAATAGGAAAAGGGTAGTGAGGAAATGAAAAACAATCAGGGGAACAAATCAAACGAGGGGCAGGTAATGTTTTGGGAGAATTAGCTATGGATTTTCACTCACTTCTGATAACAAAACAAATAAAAAAAAAAAATTCTATTTTTTTTTTTTTTGTAATGTTAAAATGTGTGCTGTGTTGTTTTCCCCTCACCGCCTTGTTTTTTTTTTTTTTTTTGGATAGATGGGAAAAAAAATCTTCAATACGTTTTGGGTTTGGGTTTGGGTTTGGGTTTGGATTTGGGTTAGGGTTATTGGGCTAAAGCTCGGATCCTATCCGAGGACATTGGGAACTTATAATATATAAACAGAAATTTAGAATTGAGAAATAAAACAGCATTAATTAGGGCTAGATCTCCAAATTATAAATTAATTAATGTATAGGTAGAAGATTTTAGGATCAAGAGTTTGTGTTGAATTGAATTGTGTTAAATTTTTTCTAATTTTTATCATATATATTTTAATAATAATATATAGTTAAAATTCAATTTCATTTAAAGTATATTTTTTGAAAAGAGTTTCATTTACAATATTACATAATAACTATCGATCATAATTTATCAAATAAAAAATTTATCTCAAAATTTAGTTCAACGTCAAATTCAAATCCTCAATGTTTTTACTGTTTTTTTAAAAACAAAATCCACCGTGAACCTTAGATTAGCAGGAATCAACTCAAAAACTCATATGCTACTGTGCCTTTTAGGCCGAAATAGGAGTCTGTCATCACGGAAGTTGATGACTTTACTGAAAATGAATATGCGGTGGCCGCAGCCGCGATATCAAGGCCATGTTGCAGCATGTCCCGGACAAGATAATAATGGAGGAATTTTAGGGAGCTTATGGACCCATTAAAAATCACTTGTTTTCAGAAATCAGTCATTATCGTAGATTTCAACTTTAAGGATCTGCTCCTCTGATGCGTCCAACAACACTGATTTTCAGAGCCAACACATTAATACATATTTTTATGGATAATAAGATTTTGAGCTTATGATGGCTTCAACTTATGTCCTCAACAATCGTGTAAGTTATGCTTGATAAAATATACTATAAATCGTCTTTTTTGATACAGATATTCAAACTATGGTAGAATTGTAATAATTAATAGGGTTGGTAATTTTTCTCAGTTCCGTCATAACGAGATCCTACCCCATTTTGAAGGAGATTTGAAACATATTTTTTTTATCCCGATTTAAAAACAGGACAAGATGGAATAAAAAATATCCGAAAATTTTTAGTGGGACATGATTTGATTTAACGGATATGGATGAATTTGGATATCTTTTTGTCTATACAAAATAATGAGACATGACTAGTATATATTTTTTAATCCCGGTTAAATAAATGGGACAATACTAGGATAGACAAATCATATCTCATTGTCATCCTTGATAATTAAGGGTGGCAAAAAAATCTGAGCTCGGTGGGCCCCGGACCAGACTTATACAAAAAAAATCCGAACTCGACCCATTTTTATTAATAAAAATAATTTTTTATTATATAAATAATTTTTTTAATAATAAATATATATATTTAAAATTAAATTTTTTAAGGTCATATCCAAAAAATACTAAAAACACTGAATTTTTTATATTTTTCATTTTTAAAAATAAAAATTCAACAAATTTGTTATTTTTTTCAAAAAATCAAAACTTTTATTTTAAAAAGTCTGGTCCTACCTATTGCCAATCCTAATAGTATATCATAGATGGTGGGACTATATGACACACTCACAAGTGGTTCTTTACTCCCAAATATAAGAGTGTCGAATTAATAAAAATAATTCGGTAAGTCTGAGGTAGATCCACAATAAATATATTTAGTAAAATAAAATAATAATTCGAGTGAAAACAAAAATATTGAATTGTTTGAAGTGATTGATAATTTTAAATTGGACTGTAATAATAAAATATAATGTTGGGGTTATGAGATTCACTCTTAATATTTCAAATATAGAGAAATCTTACTTTTTATAAAATATAAATTGTCATTATTATCCCGTTAATTTACTTCATGAATTTATTATATCAAAACATATAAAATCAATCATAACGAATAACGATGATAACATTTGTCTATAACAAGTCCAATTAAGTACTCATTTATGTCAAATACATATAAAACCAACCATAAAAATGGTAATACAGATTGTCAATAATTAATTCATATTTAAATTACTCTCTCATATAATATGAGTTAAAGCATTAACTGTGTCAACCAAGATTTGATTGTTTACAGAGAATTAAGACATCTTCAAATATAATAGAAGATTAAATATTAGTTTTCACATTACAATTCATATATTATAATATAAGTAATATTATTTTATATTATCATATTATGAGTTTCACATTTTACCTCAATATGAGTGAATTAGCTACTCATGTTTTGAAGAAAAACACACATAATTTTATTACTAAAAGAAAAAGAAATTACAACAAAGCTTGAAAAATAAAACATATAAGAGATGAAGCTAAATGATGAACAGTAAAAAGTGCACATTTATTAAAAGAGAAATTAAACATTTTACACTTATAGTTTCATTAATCTCATTAATTAAGCACATTTGTTAAATAATAATTATATTTATGTTTATTATGATTTTTATATTTTATGTATGTGGAATAATATTTTCGATGCATATCTTGTAAAATGGACTTGATAATTAGATTTTGGAGGCCATAAATTTAATATGGCGTTCTAACTAGACCCGGCCACGGTTCCAACCGGTTCCGGTTCCGGTTCCGGAACCGAACCGGAATGGGACCGGTTCGGTTGGGGTTCCTCCACCCCAACTCGAACCGGTCCGAACCGGTGGAACCGTACGGTTCCACCGGTTCGGACGGTTCCAACCGGAACCGAACGGTTCCGGTTGGAACCGTCAGGTTCCTGTTGGAACCGTAGGGTTCCAACAGGAACCCTAAGGCCCCCAACGGCTAGTAGCCGTTGGGGGCCTTATTCCCCCAACGGCAGTAGCCGTTGGGGGATGCAGCAGGGAGCCGTTTGGCTCCCTGCCAAAAAAAAATAATAATAAAATTATAAAAAAAAATTTATTATATAAAATAAAAATTACTAATGTACCCCTAATAACGGTAATAAAACGGTTATATTTAGGGGCATTTTTGGTATCAAAAAAATTCTAAAATTCTATAAATAGGATTCATTTTTCATAATTTCATCACACCAATTTCTCAACTTTCTCATTTTCTATAAATCTCTTATTCTCAATCTTACTTCAATACAATTCTCTTATTTTAGTTGTTAATTAATTTGTTATCACATTCGGCATTCGCATCGCAATTATTCAAATGGCAAGCTCATCCGAGAACATAATGTCAAATATGCCGACCCAAGAGAGCGGCCCCAGTGTCAGTGCACAATCACGGAGAAGAGAAGTTAAGGCTCGGTCCTCCGATATTTTCAAAATTCATTTTAATTTGGAACGCCTAGACGATGGTTCACAACGAGCAATTTGCAACTATTGTGGGGTTATCTATAAATTTTCTGGTGGATACGGAAATATGATCAAGCACATGGAGAAACATCATCCGGTTGAATTTGGCATTGATACGACGCAGACTCAAATGGCCAGGTACGCATCATCTAGTAGAGGTACGAGTAGTGTAGATTTATTTAAATATTCTGATGCAAAAAATAGAGAAGAATTTGCGAAATTAACATGTATGGCACATCTTTCTTTAAGCTTTGGTGAAAAACTTCATTTTACTAATTACGTGCATAATGCTTTAAACCCTGATGCATGTAGAATGACTCGAAACACAACAAAACGTCATATTTTCAAATTATATAAAGATGGTAAAATTATTTTAAATGAAATATTTAAAGAGATGAAAGGTCGTATTTCTATATGTTCTGATATTTGGAGTGACCATTGGCAAACACACACATACATGGGTGTGACTTGTCATTGGATTGATGCATCATTTACCATGCAAAAACGACTCATTGCATTTAGAGTTTTTGATGACCAACATACTGCACATAATATTTATAGAATGATGAAGGTAATTTTTTATGAATATGGTTTAGGAGAAAAAATTTTAACAATTGGATTTGCTAATGCATCTGCAAATACTGCATCCATCAATGATTTAAAAGAAATATGTCAACCAAATTTAGGGGGTCGATTTTTTCATATTCGTTGTACATGTCATGTCCTAAACTTATGTGTGCAAGACGGTCTAAAATTATTATCTCCTTTCCTTGATCCTATTAAAACGGCACTTAACTGTATTTGGTCATATTCTCAAGTTAGGAGGGAATGGACCAAGTTTTGTAAAATAAATGGTATTAAACCGATTAAATTTATAGAGATGTTCCAACACGTTGGAATTCTACTTATTTTCTTTTATGTCAAGCACTTCAATACAAAGATGCATTATGTAGTTTTTTTTCTCAACATGTTCAAAATATCACACTTTATCCTAGTCAATGGGATATTTGTGAAAGAATTTTAGATATTTTAAGAGTTTTTAATGATGCTACTTTGGTTTTTAGCGGTGTTTATTATCCCACTGCACATTTATTTCTTCTTGAAAGTTTGAATATTGTTGGCACTCTCGATGAACATGTTGACAGTGACAACCCTAATGATATTGTTTTGCTCGAAGCCATTACTGTTATGAAGGTAAAATGGTTGAATTATTTTAGAGAAATTCCTTTATTTTATCTTATTGCTGCTGTTTTTGATCCTAGATTTAAATTAGAAGGTTTGAATGGTGGTTTACAAGCTTACTATGGTTATTTAGGAATATTAGATGACATTGATATTACGAGCATAATGACGAATTTAAGAAGTGATTTAATTATTTTATTTAATGATTATATTGTAAGATATAACTTAGGAACAATAGGTCAATCTAGTAGCGAACCGGTAATTCAACCAAGACTTAGCGCAGGGGATCGTTGGTTATTGCAACGAAATAAAAAATCTAGGGATACGACAACAACTAATAACCCTGAATTAGATAATTATTTATCTACAAATTTTGAGTTTTCTAATGAAAGTTTATGCAGTAAAAATTTTAAAATCCTTGAATGGTGGAACCGGCATCAAAATATATATCCTGTTTTATCTATTATTGCTAAAGAGATATTGGCAGCACCTATTTCCACCGTTGCGGTTGAGCAAGCCTTCAGCTTGGGAGGTAATATATTGGAAGCTAGGCGATCTTCATTACATCCAAGCACTCTAGAAGCAACAGCTTGTGTGGATGATTGGACTCGAGCTGATCTGAGACAACAAGAAGATGCCCCCGATGATTTTGAAGATTTGTTCGATAATGCTTCTGCAACAAGTGCAAGCGGAAGCTGCGGACCCGGAGCCGAAGGATCAACTGATAATGATGATTGATAAATGTAAAATTATAATTTACAAAGGGGATATGTCTTAAACTTGTAATGGAACTACGTGAGCTTTGATTCCTCTCACCTTTGGAGGATACGTAGGCAACTTAAATTTTAAAAAATTTAAGCTCAAGCTCTTCAATGTAATAAATTTTTTTTTATTTATAAATTTAATCTCATTTTTTTAATTAATAATTTTTTTTTTATTTAATGATTTGACTCCTCTTATTTTTTTATTTTAATTAATTAAAAAAATAAAAAATAAACCGAACCGAACCGGAACCGAACCGTTCGGTTCGACTTTCCGGTTCCACTTAAGTGTGGAACCGGAACCGAACCGGATTTAACCGGTTCGGTTCCGGTTCCACACTTGTGGAACCGGAAACCGGCCGGTTCGGTTCGGTTCCGAACCGGAACCGAACCGCCGGCCGGGTCTAGTTCTAACAGTGTACAACTTCGGAAATTCCAGCTTTGTGCAATGTTCGTATTTTGGCCATAATTTTTTCTCCGAAATCGGATTGAAGTTATTCCAGTTCCAGAAGAAATAAGACTTAAGATCTAAAACTTTGATGTTCACAAGAGTTTATAATTTTGAAGATTTCAAAACTGAAATTGACGAAGAATTCAAAGTGTGTTATATATAAAAGTCGTTGTCAAATCAAAAAATTAAAAATAAATAAGTTTGATGGCAATCCACCGAAATGGATTGCCACCAAACATGTTTGGTGGAGAATGCATTCATAAGAGGTGATCTGCACCTCATTTTCTTCGGCCTGAATTCCATTATTTTCTCTGAAAAGTTGGGAGTTATAGCTATTGTGTGTTTTATATTTTAAAACTTTCTTATAATTTATTTTATTTCAGTAATACAATTATGTTGTTTTTATTAAAATATGAGTAGCTAATTTCTTTTTTGTTGGGGTAAAGATATAAACTTTTAATATGAAAATTTATATTAATCTCACTTATATTATAATATATAAATTATAATCTAATGATTAATATTTAATTTAACTCTGAATTAATTATTGACAAACTTTGTTACCGCCTGCATGGCTGATTTTATTTATTTGGCATAATTGAGTACCTAACTGGACTTGTTATAAACAACTGTTATCATTGCTTTTATGGCTGATTTTATTTATTTTGACTTAATTAATTCCTGAAATAAATTAATTGGGTAATAATTTACATATTATAAAAAATGAGATTTCTAAATTTGAAATATTAAAAATAGATCCCCTAACCCCCAACATTTTTATTTTATTATTGGAATTTAAATTAAAATTTTCAGTCACTTTAAACATTCAGCATTTTTATTTTTCACTCAAATTATTATTTTATTTTACTAAATCTATTCTATGTGAATCGACCGCGATCTTACATGGTTATTTTATTACTTTGACAGTCTAATACTTGGGAGTACAAAATTATTTTTAAGTGTGTCACTCCAAAAATTCTCAGAGAGAAATATGGAGCAGACTAAAAAATTAGGATATTTAGCACCTCTATTTATAGCAAGTGGTGCTCAACACAACACCTCCTTCTTTGATAATTGCATTGCATTTAATAATGCAATGCAATTGTTAAATGATAGGCCATGTTTTTTTTTTTTTTTTTTTTTTTTTTGTGTTTTGTCTTTAAGAATTACATATAGCATATTTAAGATTTTTCATTAATTTCGGCCTTGAAAACCTCAGAAATATAAAATCTTGTAAAGAGTAGAGTTGTAGATATTTGAGTCTTCTTTCATTTGGAACTGAAATTGTCTCAATCTAATATCGGAGTAAAAAGTTATGGCCAAAATACGAAAATTGCGCAAAAGTATGATTTCTGAAATTGTCATAATCCAAATGTCACTTCCATTTTTATAATTATGCACCTAAATTATTATTTCACACAAGTAAGAAATACAATAAAAATATATAAAACATATATTTAATCATTATTCACAAATATACTAAATTAAAATGATTAATGAAATTATAAGTGTAAAATGATAATTTTTTTATTAAATATATATTTTTTAATATTTGATCACTATGGTCAGGAATAATTTATAAAAACATATTATATACGTGGTCCTTAGTTATCATATTAAAAAATTATATTTTAAATATCATTTTCCTGCCCGGCTGCTCTGGTTATGTAGAGTTGTTTTCATCTCATATTGTGAAATATGATTATTTGAAAATTTTAACTCTATTTGATGTAATTGTATCTTTAAACTATTACAACAAATAAATAGTTATTATTTTTTGTATTGATAATAATTAGCTAACCTAATTATTTTTATTTTCCATTTTTTTTATAATCAATTTGAATATTTCCATGTGACTCCTAAATTATCACACCAAATTTGGATTAATATCTTCATCGAATTAATAATCCAAACTAAGAATAATACACCATTTTTTCCTTTATAATTAAGTGGCTTAAATCTTCATCTCTTTACCAATAATAAATATATTGCATGAGGATTTAGTTTTTTTGACATGTACCCAATAACCTTCCTTGATATAATAGTAAATATACCGGATTTTGAAAAATTCAACCATATTTTAAGTGTTTTTTAATTTAAATTCATACTTGAAAAAACATAATAAAAATATCAATTCAAAATTTACAAAATAATTTTTTTCAATATCTTGAAAATATTAAAAACTAACAAGTAAATTTGGTGACGGGTTTTTCCAAGGCCCTCCCGTATAACAGCAAACAAGGACAATTGAATTCATACCATGCCAATTAGGTATTGATATGGAAG
>SKCR01026577.1:0-241235 GCA_019454045.1 Zanthoxylum bungeanum
ATTAATTAAATTAAAATTGTTAACTTCGAAAAGCTCATTATACTCATCATTGATCGATGATAATTTAGCTTGAAAATTGTTAACTTCTTGAAGGATATTATGTTTGAAAGACACAAAATCTTGTTCTATTGAATGTTGTATTTGATGTACCTTGAGTAGTTTACTCATGACATTATTGATCTGGTCTACCAAGTTCTCATCCATGTTCTGGATATCTGCTTAAATGATCTGCCAAGAAATTTTCAGATCCTTTAATATGTGTAATATTAAAATTATAAAACTTAATATAACTTGCCATCTTTGTAACCTTCTAAACTGAGGCTCTTGTGGCAATTTATTAAAAATCAATCCTTTTACCTGAGTATTATCAGTTTCTACTGTGAATTTTTTAGGTAGAAGAAATAAAGTAAACTTTCTGATTCCTCGAACGATTGCGAGTAATTCTTTTTCGTTGGTTGAATAATTTATTTCTGCTTGATTAAAAGTTCCACTTGAATATTTACATATTTCTCCAATATGTTTTTAATAATGCTGCCCATATAAGTTTGAAGCATCAGTTTGTACAATTAAATTATCAGTTTCATCTGGTAACCTAAGTTTTGGTAAATTTCTACATTCTTCTTTTAATTTTTTAACAGCTTCTGTATGTTCTGTTGTCCATCCTTTTGTATTATTTTCTTTAATAATTTTTGTAGGATTGAACGCTTTTTTGATAGGTTTGGAATAAAGCTTTCAGAATAGTTTAGACATCCAAGAAATTTCTGGATCATTTTTATATCTGATAAGATATCAGGGAATTCTTTGATCTTTTCTGATATATGAGGCTGTAATTTTATCCCATTAGAGCTTATAGTTAATCCTAAGAAATCAATTTCACTTTTCTTTATTTCAGCTTTCTTTTGAGATAAGATTATATCATTAGTTTTACATATGGTAGAAAATTCTTTTAAATGTTTTACATGTTCCTCATATGTCTTAGAACATATTAGTATGTCATCAACGTATACTAACATATGATTATTATTTTTACAGAAAATTTTGTCCATTTTTCTTTGATAAATTTGAGGTGCATTTTTTAATCCAAATGGTATTACTAACCATTCGTAATGTCCGTTTGGGGTACTGAATGCCGTTAAAGGCACAGATTCTTTAGTTAACTTTATTTGCCAAAATCCTGATTTACAATCAAATTTAGAGTAATAATTTTTTCCTTTTGCAAGGTTGATTAAAACATTTTTATTGGGTATAAAATATCCATCAAATTGTGTTGCTTTATTTAACTCTTTATAATTTATGACCATTCTGGCTTTTCCTCTTTTTATTTCTGCATGATTTTTTACCATAAAGGCTGGACTACTGTGTGGGCTTTTACTAGGCCTTATTAAATTTATTTCTAATAGCTCTTTTATTTGTTTATAGAATTCATCTTTATTTTCTTTGTTATATATCATAGGTTTAACCCTAATTATGGTAGTTTGGTCAATTAGCTTAATTTCAGCATATTATTTCTGAATATCCCATTTTTCTATTGGATTTTCTCCATAATTTTTAGCTATTTCATTTTTTACATCTTCTATGGTTAAAGTTGCTTCTTCTAAGCAGTTGACTTGTTGGCATTTATAACTTAATGCTTTAATTTCTAACTTGATCCATATTAATTCATCACCACGCTGGGTTGGCTGAACTCTAAATGGTTTAAATTCTCTATGAAGTTTTACTAAATGACCGCAAGGGGTTTTTAAGGTTATCATATACAAAGTTTGTGCATATTGAGCAAATTGTTGTATAAAATCATTTCCTAAAAGTACATCTACTTCGAGATTATTATAAGCATAAGCACGTTTAAATGTTATGATTTTACTACCTAGTAGAATAGGTAATTGTTGAGTATATGTTTCTATACTGGAGTTTCCAGTAATTCCTTTAATAGTCATGGGTTTTCCATATTGTTTCATTCTTTCCATAAGAAAGATTTGATTAATGTGATCTCAGATCCAGTATCTAGGAGAGCACATGTGGTTATATTATTTTCTATAAATCCAACTTGGATATACACTGATAAAGGAAATTTTATTTCATTTGGCATTTATCTTTTAGTCCCTAACTTTAGGGCAGAAAGTAACTTCACCTTCATTTGTAAATTCAAAACATTCTTTAGTTATTTTATAATCTTCTAAAGATTCTAAAAACGAATTTCCTAGGAGAACATGATATGTTCCTCCTTCCGTTTCGCTATCCATGTAGCAGGGTATATTTATTTCACAATTCCCAAATATGATGGGAACAACCACAATTTGGTTACAGTGAAAAATTGTTCCATCAAAATTTTTATACTCATAAGGTTCTACCGATTCACATTTTAGATTAAAATTTTTATCTTTGGCTATATGACAATTACTTGCTCCTGTGTCAATTAATATATATGGTCCTTTTACCATGTCTATTCCTTCCTTAAATAACGATTTGAATAGTATTTGTATACCTGCTAAGTACACATATCTTATTTTTTCTCTTTTCTTAGGAGTTAATTTTTTCATTATTTCATTTATACTGGTCTGTGTTAACAAATTTAATTTTATGTTTCCTTTAGAATGTGTAATGTCTACACTTCTTTCTAATTCCTGATATCGTGTATGACAATTTTTTGCCTTAAATACATGTTTCTAAGTTTCATCATTAAACTAGATGGGTGTTTTAAGCTTAATTCTAACTTTTCTATTTTTGCTAATTTTTTATTGTTGAAAGTAGCACACATTACATACTCTTCAGAGTTTTCTTCCATCTCTATTTCGTCTATACTTTCATCATCGACTATTTCTTTGTCTTTATTCATTATCAATAGATGTATCAGAATATATTTCAAAGACTTCTGATTCTTCTGTACTTAAAAGGTCGATTTCTATTTCACTTAACTCAGATTTTATATCTTCGTAATCTTCAATTAAGATTCTTTCATTTTTCTTTTTACAGTCATAACTTAGATGACCAATTTCTCCACAATTCCAACATTCACACCTAAATTTTTTACTCATAAGGTTCTACCGATTCACATTTTAAATTAAAATTTTTATCTTTGGCTATATGACAATTACTTGCTCCTGTGTCAATTAATATATATGGTCTTTTTACCATTTCTATTCCATTGTAATATTCTCCGTTTATTTTTAATGTAGGTGCATGTCTTTTAACTTCTAAGTAACTTGTACTTCTTCTTAATTTAGGAGTAGTAAAATTTGTATTTCTATTCCTTTTATTTATATCTAAGCTTCTTCTTCCTCTTGAAACTATAAGTTCGTTATTCTTATATTTTATAGGAATAGTATTTTCACTAGAAGAGCTTCATTCTTCTAAGTTGGGAATTTTTCCAAATTTTATTTTATAATTATCAGGTATACTGATTTCTTGTAAAATGGGTTCCCTTATTTGACTTATCTCAGAACATTCTTCCGAAATTTCAATAAATGGTTTATTTGAATAAATTTCACCATAATTTGTGTTACTTAACGAAAACAAGGCTGAGTAATAAACACTCATGACTTTATTTCCTGGTTTTATAAAGTTGTCTTTTAGTAATTCAAAATGTAAACTTAAAGCATCATTGAAATTTTTATCTTTAATATCTATACTGTATTTAGGATAGCATGTAAATAGTAATTTTTTATATGCTAAATTACCTTCTACTGTCCCTAAATGAGCATATTTTACATTGTAAAATCTTTCGTCAAATAAACTAATTACGATTGGACTGTCTATTCCTTCCTTAAATAATGATTTGAATAGTATTTGTATGCCTGCTAAATACACATATCTTATTTTTTCTCTTTTGTTAGGAGTTAATTTTTTCATTATTTCATTTATACCGGTCTGTGTTAACAAATTTAATTTTTGTTTCCTTTAGAATGTGTAATGTCTACACTTCTTTCTAATTCCTGATATTCTTGTATGACAATTTTTTGCCTTAAATACATGTTTCTAAGTTTCATCATTAAACTAGATGGGTGTTTTAAGCTTAATTCTACTTTTCTATTTTTGCTAATTTTTTATTGTCGAAAGTAGCACACATTACATACTCTTCAGAGTTTTCTTCCATCTCTATTTCGTCTATACTTTCATCATCGACTATTTCTTGTCTTTATTCATTATCAATAGATGTATCAGAATATATTTCAAAGACTTCTGATTCTTCTGTACTTAAAAGGTCGATTTCTATTTCACTTAACTCAGATTTTATATCTTCGTAATCTTCAATTAAGATTCTTACCTTTTCTTTTTACAGTCATAACTTAGATGACCAATTTCTCCACAATTCCAACATTCACACCTAGATTTAGGTTTTCTTTCCTTCTTTATATTTTCTTTAGAGTTTTTTTAGCTCTTCGTCTAAAATATTTTTTATGAGGTTTTGCCTTATGTTTTCTAAACCTTTTATATTTTTTGATTTTCTTATTTATTGTTTTTCTTCTTTTTCTTTGTGGAAAATCTCTATAATTACATCCCCATTGAGTGGGCATATTTGTCTTTTCACAGCACAAGGCTAGACTGTTTTTCTACTTTGTTTAAAAGTATCCTTTGATAACATAGATCTTCTAATCTTCTTTTAAGAATCTTATTCTACTTCCTAAGGTATTAGGAGTTATAGTTGGGTTTTCAGTTGCATATTTTTCATATTCTTTCATGAAATAAACATCCCAAGGACTTTGTAATTTCATAAAATATAAATCTCTAATAGGTTCTAGTTGTTCATTACTAGTGTAGTATTCATAATAATATTTTTGAAATTCACAAGTATATTCGTTTACAAAGCACATTTTGCAAATGCTTAACTTTTGCATAGCCATTTTGGCTCTTAGTTTTTCTTTATTCCTTTGATTTTGAAAGTCTGTAATAAAGTCCATACCCATAAATTCACTACAAATATATGCCGTCATTGTTTCAATTCCATCTCCTATACTTCTATTAAATGCATTTACTATATTAGTTCTTGTAAGGTTTCTTGTGGTATTAATGATACCATACCACCAATTTTTGACATTTCCTTTGAAACTTGAATGTAACATTTCGTATTTTACATCATGTTCTTCATCATTTGCAAAGTATATAAAAAAGGCATTCCATTGATTTTGCCCATTGTTTTAGAGCTTCTTTTGGGTCTATTTCACAATCAAGATCTAAATACATACCATTTGGGGGTATCGGTTGTTCTTCTGAAATCTTTGGTATAAATTGACTTGCCCAATTTTCTCTTTTAGTAGTTTTATTTTTACTGTATGTTCCAGGCATAGCTTGATCACTTTGTGATGCCTTAGGTCTCCTAGGATTTCTAGAAGTGCTAGCTCCTGGATCATTAAATTCTCTTTCAGTTTTTACTGTTGTTGGTCCACCAGTGTGTCCCATATGCTCATCCATGTATACTTTTGGATCTAATTCTAGTTCTTGGAGGTCAAAGATTAATTCTTCAATTTGATTCTCCATTTGAGCTTGAACTTTCAATAGATTTTTTTTTTTTTTTATCTTTTTTCTGTTCTTTTATATCTTTCTTTTCTAGTTTTAATGAGAAATTTTCTCTTTTTAATTTATTTATTTCTTCTAAATCCTGTTTTATTTTTGGCAGTTGATTGTTGTAAACCCATTCATCAAAGCTTCCCTTTTGGTAGCTTATGTTTTCACAACAATTGGTTCTTCATTCATTAATTTAATTAAGGCTTTATTTCTTTTTGAAGTTTTACCTTTGTTTTTAATCTCTCTTTCTATAAAATTTGTGTTATTTCTATATCTATTAGTCTTTTATCCCATTCATCTAACTTTACTAATATCCTGTCTATTTTTTGATTAATTTGTTCTATCACATTTGTCATTGATATGGACTTGTCATTTTATTTTATTAGGTACGTGGAATTGTTACACCCAAAGTGCAGACCATATTACTGCTCATTCGAGTTCAGCTATGGAATTTATGTCTGGTTTCCATCCGATATACTTTATTAATCAACATTTATTTTATACCCTGGATTTATTGTCTCTTCAAGGTTATTCATATCTTTTGTCAGTTTATAATTTTTATTTAAAGAAAAGTAGATTGGATAGAAGGAGAACCTTCTGAATCAAATAAAAAATCCAGAAATGGATAAATTGAATAAACATGATAAAAGAACAATTATCAACTGTGTAAAAGAACATATTCAGCAAAAAATTGACAAGAATATCGAATATTGTAAAAGACAAGGAATAGGACCATCAAAAACAGGTTTTCGAAATATAATAGTTTGGAATTTTTTTTAATCTCACTCATGTATAATGTCAACTTTACATTTCCTTAATAATTTTTAATTAATTTATTATTATTTTAGATTAATCACAAATCACTCTTAAAGTGATTTTCTACCGATTTCTGATTAAACTATTCCTATATAGAGCCTCACTATATATAAAGAGGTTTTACAGTAAATCCTTTTATTATTATTTTTTTTTTTTAGCTTTCATGATCATTGAAACTTTGAAAGAGAGAGTGATTAATTAATTAAAGCGGTTCATTTGAGACTCAAATTGGATGATTATCTTGATCACAATCACCATTACTGTTTATGTCCTTCACCTTATCATACAATTATTTTTTTCTTAATTGTTTTATACGTGTTGATGTTTACTATTTTGTATAATATCTAAGATTGCATTCTGTTTTTTTGGTATCATCTTCAAAAAATAATTTTGAAAAGCATGTTAAACTGCAATACAAAAATTTATTTTTCCCTAAAATTAATGTCTAAAGGCCCAATGATGAATAATTGGAACAATTCAAGTTCATCCGAGTGGTTCTATTGGCACACCTCTAATGTCCTCTTAAAACCCCTCTACTAATTAAATACCATTAAATAATTTAAAGCACCATATATATATAATCTTTGTTTGCCAGAGCAAACACATAATACCGGATTCGAAATTGTAATCAAATATATTTTTACATTGGAATGATAAGTAGAAGTAAGGTCTTACCTATATAAGTGTAAGACTCGTAGTTGTTTATTTCATTTTGCCTATGAGGATAAATAATACAAAGAATAATCATCACCGAGTGACTGTGACTTTATATATTTTAAAAGATGAAAAATAAGAAAAATAAAAAAGATATTTTTTGTTTCACATGTCATTGAAAATTGCAAAAGACAAAAACTTTCATGTGAATTCTTGAAAAAATGGACGGTAAACGATACTGCACTCGATAAAAGATTTTGATGATTTAGTGTGGGAGAAGTCTTATAAAAATATCGAAGCAATTGGTGATGAAAAGTATAATGGATATGGAGACTCAAGCGCCAAAATGAACTTAGTACTCTCATTGTAAGTGAGTCCATAATTCAAGTAAAAAAAAAATAGATTTCTATATCTATTCGAGGTATTCTCGAATCCACACGAGTCTGAAATTTCGGGACCTGGGTCTATAATTTTTTTAATTTTATATAAATTTAATTGAAAAATATTTTAAAAAATCATGTTGTTTAGATCCGGGTAGTCCCAGATACATATATACAGATCCAGAATTTCAAGACTCGGATCTATAATTTTTTAATTTTATACAAATATAATTACAAAAGATTAAAAAATTGGATTTCTGAATCCAATCCGGGTATACTCGGATTTGGACTGAGTATAGCCGCATCCGAGTCGAGATATTTTTTTCCCGAATTTGGATAGACCCATATTAACCAAAACACATCCAGACTCGAATCCATACATATTGGAGTCCAAATCCAGATTAGAGGAAAAAATTTCAGTAAAATGACTTACAAATTTATATTCCGTAAGTTATTTTCCGGAAAATGACTTAATTTATCATTGATCAAAAAACAGTTTTCATTGATCATACTTTTTGTAAGTGTCAAAAACACAGTAAAACAAGTAAAATATATTTTAGAAATCATTTTTCTGCAAAATAAACAAACCCTAAGAGGGATATAACGGACCATATTTTGTACTGGAGCCTGCTTTGGTATATCAAAATCCAACGGTCTAGATTTGGAGAGAGAGTTTATTTTTCAATTTTTATTTTATTTTATTTTGATCTATCGGTCACAATTTGACATGAAAGGACTTCAGTATTTGAATCTCCACGAAGTCTTAATAAGGATTCGAGCCCTTTTATGTGTAAATTTTATTCTTATTTAGAAATATTGTAAATCCAAGGAATTATGTATAAACATTGAAGATCCAAAACTTCAAAAAACATATATTCGGATTAAACTTCCGTTGCCTTACATCAAAGGAGCATATTTTCAAATCGGCTTCAATTGCATTGCATCAAGCCTTCGAATCGAAGAGACCATGCATGTATAGATTCAAAGCTCTAAAATTGACTGACATTTCATTCTTAATCATAATTCATTAGCTATGAAATCTACTGACATTTCATTCTTAATCATATTTCATTCGCTAATTTTTCAATATATGTCGATTCGGACCTCTATTTAATTGCAATTAAGTTTCATCCTGATTAAAGGGCCAATGAGGGTCCATCTTATCCCATATGTATACTTTTGAGTTTAAATTTGAAAAAGAAAATGCTACTATATGCTATACGCATATCTGATATTATTCGTGAATATGCAAAAATTATATATGTTACATATAAAAAATTAACTTATTCATAAATAAAATCAGACGTCACGTTAGGAATAATTATATTACTCCAGTCAAAGATATGAAAGTGATGGATGGGACTCCTTTAAGAGGACATTTAAAAAAATGTTTTGAATTTATATAAGGGAGTACTGAACTTCCTGTAAATCTTATGTTTATAAATATGTAAAATATTTGCATATAAATAAAGGTAGTCTTTTGGCTTGTTTCAATTTCAAGTTGAGAGTAATTCTAAAACCAAACACCAAAAGCATACAGTGGACCGCCTTGCTAGTACTGGACCAGATGTCGCCGAGGCGTTGAGGCCATTAGACGTTGTCCGACAAGTAGCATACAGACGAAGGTTACTGCAAAAGGTGAATGGTAGCAGAGTGCACTTAATAAGGAAGACGAGGTAAGGCCCTAAAAGATTATTTTTATACAGTATGGAATTATTTTACAATTTTATGAATATATGATTTAGGAAAATTCAGGAAACCTAATTTCAAAAATGATAATTGTTTGCATACAAATCAACTTATTTGGCATTCTATGTGTAAAATTAAGACTAGATTTAAATATCTTATGTGTAAAATTAAAAAAATGGATTTAATTATATTTTTGAAAAAGTGGTCCCATCCACTATAATAAACCCTCCGCAAAGCATGGTATCAGAGCCACGTTTAGATGAAAATCCTATTCACACTGTACATAACACTGTACATAGACGTCCACCTTGTAGATAGTGAAGATGAAGGAATAGTTCCAGGATTTGTAGACCCTAGAGGAAATTAATAGAGTTAGATTAACTAGAAATCAGGTAAATCAGTTAATAGCTAGACAGCGTTAAATCAAGAACCAAGTATTTTAGATGAAATACAATCAGATTGATATGAAAAGAAAACTTTACCAGTTTCTTAAAAACTTAGAAGATCTTGAAATAAAAAATATAGACGATTTAAACAATTTAAACAAAAAACTCAAAGTTTTTAAAATAAAATAGACTCTAAACCTGATATGAATAGTGCTAGCTCCTGGATCATTAAATTCTCTTTCAGTTTTTACTGCTGTTGGTCCACCAGTGTGTCCCATATGCTCATCCATGTATACTTTTGGATCTAATTCTAGTTTTGGAGGTCAAAGATTAATTCTTCAATTTGATTCTCCATTTGAGCTTGAATTTTCAATAGATTTTTTTTTTTTTTTTATCTTTTTTCTGTTCTTTTATATCTTTCTTTTCTAGTTTTAATGAGAAATTTTCTCTTTTTAATTTATTTATTTCTTCTAAATCCTGTTTTATTTTTGGCAGTTGATTATTGTAAACTCATTCATCAAAGCTTCCCTTTTGGTAGCTTATGTTTTCCACAACAATTGGTTCTTCATTCCTTAATTTAATAAGGCTTTATTTCTTTTTGAAGTTTTACCTTTGTTTTTAATCTCTCTTTCTATAAAATTTGTTGTTATTTCTATATCTATTAGTCTTTTATCC
The DNA here is from genome assembly GCA_019454045.1 of Zanthoxylum bungeanum. Classification (NCBI taxonomy): domain Eukaryota; kingdom Viridiplantae; phylum Streptophyta; class Magnoliopsida; order Sapindales; family Rutaceae; genus Zanthoxylum; species Zanthoxylum bungeanum. The sequence continues at coordinate 10,100 of SKCR01026577.1, forward strand.
CATTCATCTAACTTTACTAATATCCTGTCTATTTTTTGATTAATTTGTTCTATCACATTTGTCATTGATATTGGACTTGTCATTTTATTTTATTAGGTACGTGGAATTATTACACCCAAGTGCAGACCATATTACTGCTCATTCGAGTTCAGCTATGGAATTTATGTCTGGGTTTCCATCCGATATACCTTATTAATCAACATTTATTTTATACCCTGGATTTATTGTCTCTTCAAGGTTATTCATATCTTTTGTCAGTTTATAATTTTTATTTAAAAGGAAATGTGCTGTTTTTGATGGTCATATTCCTTGTCTTTTACAATATTCGATATTCTTGTCAATTTTTTGCTGAATATGTTCTTTTACACAGTTGATAACTGTTCTTTTATCATGTTTATTCAATTTATCCATTTCTGGATTTTTTATTTGATTCAGAAGGTTCTCCTTCTATCCAATTTACTTTTCTTTTAAAAACCATGTTGTTATACCAATATGCTTGTTCTGTTGTAGCTTCTAACATTCCAATAATCATTTTTATTTTTAATTCTATTCTATATATCTAATTTCTTTGTCTCAATTTGATTTTTTAACATTATTAATTTACTTTCTAAATTTAATAAATCTCCATTATCATCAATTGAGAGTTCACTTAATGCTTTAATGAAATTATTTATTTTTTCGTGATTATTCATTTTTTATCTTTTGTTTTACTAGAGACTGTAAATATAATTCTTTCTTGTTCATTAGCCTTTATTATATTTTCGATCATTATAATTTTTAATCGGTTTTCTATATTCTCAGGTTTAGAGTTTATTTTATTTTTAAAAACTTTGAGTTTTTTGTTTAAATTGTTTAAATCGTCTATATTTTTTATTTCAAGATCTTCTAAGCTTTTAAGAAACTGGTAAAGTTTTCTTTTCATATCAATCTGATTGTATTTCATCTAAAATATTTGGTTCTTGATTTAAACACTGTCTAGCTATTAACTGATTTACCTAACTACCATAATCATTTTTACATAACTATCATATTAAATACATAACTATCATACTAATTATTTGGTTGAATATAATCTAACAAAAGTAATGAAGCATTGACTAATTTTCCTTCCTAATTGAAAACTGATAATTTTGTGAAGGATAAAACTAGTTTCAAAATGTATCGGGGTGATAATGTGATATTGATAAAGTGATTTTAGAAAAAAAAAAAAATATTTATCAAACAACCAGAATTAACTTATAATTTTTTAAAATTATTTTTAACCCTCTCAACAACAATCTCAAACGAGATCTTATTAAGCCAAATGGAAGATATTCCTGTATGTAACCAAAATTTATGATATTTACAAGAAGGAAAAAAATTAATATTGGTGAAGTCAAGACTCCTTAGACTTTTTGATAAAGAGAAGTGATATATGTATTATGTACTCAGAAATTGTTTTTAGACTTTTTCAAACTCATAAACTTTAATTTTCATATTAATTAGCTCGGGGGCAAAAGAATTAATTGTCGTTCGCAAGATTTATATTGGTGAAGTCAAGGCTCCTTAGACTTTTTGATAAAGAGAAGTGATATATGTACTCTAGAAATTTTAATTTTAAATCAATTATGAGAAGTTGTAAATATAAAATGTTAATTAATTAAATTGAAATTTTATTTTATAATCACAATTTAATTGTGGTTTTATATTGAATGAATACTCATTCGGTACATTTATTATTCTTGTTTGATAAAAGAGTAGTGAAGCATTTACTCCTGAATACATAATTTTAATTTTAAACTAATCTTGTAAATATATAAAAAAAAATTATTTAATTAAATTAAAATTTTAATTTATAATCACAACTTTAATTTATAATACACAAAAATAGCAACAGGATCAAGCTAGATTTTAAATTAACTGATTGTGGGGTCCATGCACGAAACCCAATTAATTAATATACAGAGTCAATGATAGAGGACAATTATTTTCGTTTTCTCTCATATGCTCCCATCTCGTTGAGGATATTAATTGTGATATATTTTTAGTTCCGTTTAAAATATAGGATGCATCAGGATAAAAATTTATCTCGAAAATTTAAACAAGACATGATAAAAAAATGTGACAAGATTCAATGAGATGTAAGATGACATTGGAATTATTCCTTATCCCGAAAAAATATAACATGACATGAATCATTCCATTTTTGTAAACAAGACGGGACAAAATCGATAAATCTCATCCTGACGCGGCAATTACCAACCCTATTTTTTTTTTTTTTTTGATCAGCCAACCCTAGATAATGAATGATAAAATCTCAAAATAAACTTGATAATAATGATCTTAAATATTCTGGTTTTCCATGCTTTTCGCAATCCCATCTATAATGGGATTGTGTGATTTTCAATATAAATCGATATCTAGTGCACCAACCAACTATAAATGAAATTTGACTAGATATATAAATCCAAACGAGTTAGTTTTAAAATATCTTAATAAAAGAATTATTATATGGTTCGGGTCTTGAAAAAAATAGGATATTGAAATCATATTTAGATCATATAGGGTTATTATCATTTCACAATTTTAAAAATAAAATAATAATAAATTGGTATAAAAAATATTGGAGTGCAACATTTGAACTACTATATTTTTAAAAACCTTACATTTTAATGTAAAATCTTATATTTTACTACTATATATTTACAAAGAATTACATTTTACTATTATACCTTTGTAAAAAAAAAAAAAATTACCTTTTACTATAATAGTAAAAGATCACACATCACTGCTTATTGTATCCATTAGTTATTTTCTAATACTTCTTGTAGTAAAATATGACATTTTGTAATAAAATAAAAATTTTGTAAAAATATAATGATAAAATGTTATACCAATACTCTTTATACTAATTATTTTTTCATTTATTAATTTTTCATATGCATAAAAGCCTAAAAAAAAAAGTCACCCGCCATCTTAATCGTTTTTTTATTTGTTTCATAATCAAACACATTCAAACCTAAATGGCTGAGAGAGTGTACCAAAAATACTCTCTTCTAGTTTTGATAATTGATTTATTGAAACACATTCCTTCATTATTAAATTAATTATTATTATTACAACTCTGATGAACAGTCAATATATCATATTTATCGCCCCTAAATCTAATATTTTATGAGTTAATTCGAGCTTCTTGAGCGTTTTGATATGTTCTTTATGTTTTTATAGGATCTGATACATATGGAAAAACATGAATTTGAAGCTTCAACAAATCAATGAGATTTGCACTAGAAACTTCATGATTTGCACATCCTTCGATTTTTTATTAGTAGCAATGCTAAAATCCATTAGGATTCTTTTAGCCAATACTGCATATCACGATTATGATATATGATATATGGATGTGAAAATCGTTTTCCTAAATGGATTCTTTGAGGAGAATACCATATAGAACAACTAGATGATTTCGTATCCAGTGATACTTCAAACTTGGTTTGTAAGCTCAAGAAGTCTATTTATGGACTTAAACAGACATCCCGAAGCTGGAATCATCGTTTTGATGAAATAATTAGATTATCTGAATTCATCAAGAACGAGGAAGAACGGTATGTTTATAAGAAAGTTAGTGGGAGCATGATAATATTTCTTGTTTTGTATGTAGACGATATCCTTATTATTAGGAATGATATAAGATTGATGCAAAGTGTGAAAGTCTACTTTTGCACGAACTTCTCCATGAAAGACATGTGTGAAGTTTCGTATATACTGGATATATAGCTCTATCGGGATAGTGTTAGGAAGCTTATAGGATTGTCACAATCCACGTACATAGATAAAATTTTAGAAAAGAATAGTTTTACCAACTACAAAGCAGTAAATGTACCTTTTTGATATGACATACATCTTTATAAGAAAATGGTGTCTCAGACTGAGGAAGAGAGAGTTAGAATGTCTAACTTGTCATATGCTTCTTGTATTGGAAACATTATGTAAAAGACCTGACATCAGTTTCAGCGTCCATGTGACTAGCTGATATCAATCTGATCCGGGTAATGACCATTGGACAGTCGTGACACATATCCTGAAATATCTTAAGAGTACTAAGAATAAGTTTCTCATATATAGATAAGATGAGCTATAATCTAAGGGTTATACAGACTCCGACTTCCAGGGAGATCCAGATGATAGAAGGTCTACATTCAGATATATAATTACCATTAATGGCAGTGTAGTTAGTTGGCGATGTTCAAAGTAAGGCTCAACAGTTGATTCCACCACTGAGGCGGAATTTATAGCGGCTTCGGAAGCTGCTAAAGAAGCTGTTTAAATTAGATATTTTATCAGAGAACTTGGCATTGTGTCTAGTATTGAGGATCTTATCCCATTGTACTGTGATAATTGCAGAGCTATTGCGCAGACCAATGAGCCGAGAGCGCATTCCAAATCTAAACACGTGGAAATGAAATATCGCATGATTAGAGAGATTATTGAACGAAAAAGACATAGTGGTCTTAAAAGTTCAAGGACAAGACAACATAGCAGACCCTCTTAGTAAGGTTTTACCTTCTAAATTATTCGATAAACATATGAAGGAGATGGGACTTCGGTACCATCCAAATTAGCACTAAATATGTTGAGAATGACATCGATTTTAGAATAGTCATGTAGTAATACATGACACTGAGTGGTCCAATATTGAGATAATATTACTATTATAAACTATTCTTAAAAGTAAATATTCATAGTCATTAGTTTTGGAATATAGTCGAATTCCTATAATCTAGAAGACTAGCATATGTCGTATATTGGAATTGAAGTTCCAAAGGTTTAACCTGATTTACCGTGAGTAAGGGAAGCTTGTATAGACATGTGAGTATTCATTGGAGCGAATACTGAATGACTCATAGGTGATTTCTAATAGTTGGAAGTACACACCACCGTCAATAGGAATATCCTCGAGTCGAGTAACATATGTGATCTTTTGACTATAGAAAATCATTGATTTTGTATGTGATCCTCCACATTTTGATGCCATATATGTCAGAAATATTTCATGGCCTGACCATTAGATGTTCGTTGGGTATGGACCGATACACTCATTAATCAAGTGTGTGTCAAGATAGGATCTCTCGGCCCGTATGTGTACCATAAAGGGTTAAAGTATCCATGTGAGTAAGTCACGATTTTTAAGACTTTGGCCAAAGTCGATCATCTAGGGTGAATTGCATATACCAGAAATGATGTTCTTATTAGTTTTAAAAAAATTATGGGCATATCGACATGAGATGTGCGCCTTGAAAACTTGACGGTGTAATCTATGTTTCCTAAGCACAACTTGAATAGCCTATGATGGTGGGATTGTTAAATATATGTGATGACCTCAACTTGTATAGTTCAGAAAGGTCGTTCGTGTTCTTCGCAAATTCAGATGTGCCTGAATTGTGTACATATAAGCTAGACTTATATGACGAACGTGTCTGAACTTAGAGAGTCCCACAATATGAAGTGTACTTGTTGAGCACTTGGGTAGCCGATAATTTTTTATAATAAACAATATTTGATATTATAATTATCAACTAAAATATTTAAGTGTTATTAGATAATATTAATTATTTACTTCGACCCAATTGGATTAATCCAAAATCACATAAAGATTTTGTTATAATTTCATAAATATCTTTACTATTGAAGGATATTTTAGTAATTACAAATATGTAATAATAGATATATTTGACTTGATTTAATTGGATTAAATCAAAGTAGTAGACATTGATCTAATCAATTGATTAAACTTTGTCTTGATTTAATTGGATTAAATCAAATTGGTAGACAAAGATTATTAGTCACACCTAATCATACATATTTGGACAAATTGGATTAAGCCCACATAAAAGTTTATTAGAACTTTTATTAATTAAAAATTGCATAAGTTTTGCTATAAAAGGCAAGCTTGAGTAAGTTTTTAATCAAGGAAAAATAAGCTAAAACAAGCATTAAGCAAAAGAAAGAAATATTAACCTAAGTAAAGTTTTTAAGGGAGAAGTTTTGGAAGTTCTCTATAACAACAATGAGAATAAGATTAGATCTTCAAATCAAGTTTGCTAACTTTGAAAGTTCTCTACAACAACAAGGAGAAGAAAATTGGATCTTCGTATCAAGCTTGCTAGCTTTGGAAGTTCTCTACAAAATTTCAACAAGGAGTAGAAGATTGAATCTTGGAATCAAGCTTATTAGGTAAGTTTGATATTCTCTGAAGCTATGTTTTCATTAATGAGTTGTTATCATTAATGAAACATATAGTGATATATTACGTATTGGATACATAATAACATAGCTTGATGTTGAAATTAGGCTAATGAATTGTGTGGATGCTTTGGAAGCATAAATACAATATGCTTGTGATTGGGTAAAAAATGTTCATGTTGGACATGAACATAAAATTAGAGTTTGGAACTATAGATGAAAGCTTGAAGTTATGTCTACCATTCTAGAATCACTTGATCATATTTAAGTGACCTAGAATTGTTCATGAGTCACTTTATTGTGGGATTCTAATTTGGTTTGTGTTGTGGATTCAAAATTTACACATGTGTATATTTAGAATAAATTTATATTTTTATAAAAATATTTGATATTTTGAAAAACATGATTTTATTCTTTAACATGTGTTGATTTTGATTTCGATGTTAAAAATTGATTTTGGATGTTTGAAAATATTTAGGGAAGATTGAAACAAAATTGTGTTAATAAAAAATAAATTTGAACTGAGCGTTACAGTGCACGCGCGTGTACGTGTGCTGAATCTTATTTTTGAGTTTTCGGACTCTGATTCAGTCCCGATTTTTTCCTATACACTCGTAATGGAATTTAATATTCCATTAAATTATTTAAAAATATACTCATCGCTATAAGCCCTCACGAGACTATAACTCGTCTACTAGGGCAACGCCGAGCCAATAATTATGCCGACAGGCACGTGTCATCATCTCGTCGAAGCCACGTACACGTGTCACGAATCAACGACGTGTCGCGACGTGCAATGCTTCACGCATCGCGACGCGCAGACCAAATTTTGCCTATAAATTGAGGCCGAATTCATTTGAAATTTGCATATCTTCATGTGGGGATTTCCTTAAGAATACTAAGAACATTGTATTTTGTTTGTTTATTTACAGTTTTCTTGTATTTAATTTTTATTTTAAACAATAAATCTTTCTTTATTTTATTTTTCAGTATGAGTTCCCTCTGCTGGGGTGAAAGATAAAGTTTTTATTATTATAATTTAGATTAATCTTCCTTAGTTATAATATATAAACTATTTTAAAACATGACTTAAAGAGATACCGCCTTTATGGTTGGTTGGACTTAATTAAATTGATTTTAACCTGACTTAATTGGATACTGCCTTTATGGTCGGTTGGAATTAATCAAAAAATCTGATTTAATCAGGATACCGCTTATATGGTCGGTTGGTAATGTCATGCAATTTATATATTATAATAAGAGAGATTTCTAAATTAAAAGTAATAATAGTGGATCTTCTAACCCCAGCATTTTATTTTATTGCTTTATTTTACCTTTTTAATTTCCAAGTTTAATTTATGTTATTTTCTTTATTTATGTCTTTAATAATCTTAGATATGTGTGGTAACTAAATCCTATATCTAGGGTTGTGATGAATTCCAATATCACCGGTTTATAAGTTGGTTATTTTATGTTTTGGGTAATATATTGGTTTATTTATTAAGCTTTAGTCTTAATGCTTCTTGTTAACTAGCCACTAATAAGATTGATTTGGTAAACTTAAAATGAACTTGGAAAAGAGATTTTAGGTTTAGCCTTAAACTCAATAGCTCACGATCTCACCTTGGTGTAAATGTCTCTTAGGTAAATTTCCTTACATGATAGGAATATACCTGTCGGGTAGGGGTAGCCATAATTGGAACTTAATCTTGATGAATTCAGATAACTTGGTTAACATAGGAATATAGTTAATTGAGTTATTTTGGGTGTTTGCATCTGACCATCGGAAGAGGCTTTTGCATATTTTCGTGTTCCAGGTTAATAAACCGATATATTGCACAAACATGAAATAATCACTTCATCTTTAAAAGATATTGGAAGGATTCATAACCCTAGATAGTTTCATAATATTGAATTTTCCTTAAATTTACTTTCGCACTGTTTTAATTACTTGTTTTTAGATAAAAATCATCATTCAACCAACAATCATTCAATTAAATACTCGTAGACATTTAACTTCATAAATTGATAGCCTAGCTATTAAGTCCTCGTGGGATCGATACATTTTATACTACTTGAGCGATACGTATGCTTGCGTTACGTGTATATTTACCATCGATCAGCCAACAACCTCAACCAGAGGCCACAATGAGCTTTCCCGAGTAACACATAAGACAACCCAAGTAAAAAGAGAAAGAGTTTGGTAATGTCATCTTAGTGTGCACAAATAGATGAGTCACACATAACCTCCACACCAATAAAGTAAGATGAGGGCTTTATAATAGACATATCAAAGGATGCTATTCATGATACATTTACTCACTCTGCGTTCTCAAATTGACAATTTTAAAACATACATTGCGCATATGTTTGATAAAAAGTTGGACAAATGAAACCTCTCCAGATTGGGGCACTAAAACATGTTTTAATTTGTATTAGAATCCCTCAAAAAAAAAATATGCCAATTTCACATCATATGCGTGAGAAAATGAATTTAAACTGAAAAAGCAAGCAATTATTCCATTTGAGCAACAAATGGAAGCGAGATTATATTGGAATTAAATAAAGGAAAGAATGAAGAGGGGGACATAGAACCTGACCTCTAAAGGGATATAAACATCACTTGTATTTTTTAATGAGACTATATATTATATATACTCACACATACACATATAGTATCTAAATCATACATAGCATGTAAATTGTTCATGAATTAAAAACAAATTCCTAAACTATTAACATAACTTTATTTAATCTTAAAAAATGGATAATTACAACTCACCATTTCAGCTTGATCCATAGTATATAGTCTTTATTAATCTTGGTAAGTTTCATTCCCATATATATAATTTACTAAAAGAAGATATCTAAAATTATACTTCTTAAAAAAAAATGATTGAGATTTATGCTTCTATTGAGAAAAATTTCAAAGCATTTGGGTGCCCTATTTTCCACAGTAAGTGATTGAACAAATCCAACCTAATAAATAAATATAAATGAATAAAAACAAAAATAGCATCCAATTCCAATCCAATAGTAACTAAAAATCAGCAAATATCACTCTTTCAAACAAACCTTCCCAAACAAACGGTCCAGATCCGGTCTTTGTTTCCCCCCGACTTGCTCGATCTTTAACACCACCCCCATACAAGGCACTATATAAAAACCCTCCCTCATTTTCCTAGCACCACTCTCTCTTTTCAACCTCCTTTGAAACAAAAACAATATAATATATAACAAGCTTTTAACTAATTCTCTATTTCACCTATACATATATATAATTTTTTTCAAATTTATCATCTCTCTCAGCGTTATAATGTCCACCACTGAAAAGGAAAGTGAGACTCATGTTTACATGGCCAAGCTCTCCGAACAAGCCGAACGTTATGAAGGTCTCATTCTCCCTCTATTAATTTCCATTCATTTGATATATATATTCACACGAATTATATTGTTACATATAAAGTTTGTATCCTATAAGTTCATTGTGGATAAGTTTTTAGTGTACAGTCTTACTAGTCTTGACCGTGGTTCGGTTCGCGAACCAGACCGAAATCGAATCAGATCAAAATCAGAATCGAACTGATTAATGGTTCGGTGAGTTTCAAGTCGAACCGGAACCATCAAATAATCGATTCGAAATGGGTCAGAATCGGAACTGAATCTAACAACGATTCGACAGTTCCGGAACCGAACCACACCCTGACCTAATTCTTACAATGTTTTTTTAGATAATTTATTTTCGATTCAAACCTATGATCAAATGGATAGCAAATTAACGTGACAAATTTTGATTGTACAATCTAATGTGACAATTATAATCAAATTAGTCTTATATTTTAAAGAAAATAAATAATATGATAAATATCACAAACGTGTAATATTAATCATTCAGTATCTTTTGCATGGCAAACGTTGGGAAAAACGATGTTGGATAAAATTAAGTAAAATTTCTCTCGAAAACACCTGCATAAAATTTTCCTATAAATTTTTTTGATTTTTATTGTAAAATATAAGTTAGGGATAGCAATAGGGATATTTGGTCTCGAACCAATCTCATCTCGATTGTGATACATGATAAAAAAATCGTCCCGAATCCCAATCAATTTTTTGAATCGGGATGAAAAATCATCTCAAATCCAAAAATGAATGGTTAAGAATCCCAAAATTCCGATAGAGATTTGAAGTTTTTAATCAGGAGAGGAATTTCACCGAATACTAGGTAGCTAGGCTTCGCACATTTTCCCGAATAACGTGTTGTTTAATCACTAAAAGTTTGAGATGACATCAACTGTATTTCATTGTTTTGGGGGGAGGCAGAAATGGTTGAGAGTATGAAAAATATTGCGAAACTTGGATGTGAGCTGAATGTTGAGGAGAGGAATCTGCTTTCCGTGGGGTACAAGAATGTGATTGGTGCAAGGCGAGCTTCGTGGCGCATTATGTCTTCAATTGAGCAGAAGGAAGAATCTAAGGGAAATGAGCACAATGTGAAGCTAATTAAGGGATACCGCCAGAAGGTAGAGGAGGAGCTCTCTAAGATTTGTGGTGACATTTTGGCTATCATTGATAATCACCTCATTCCTTCTTCCTCTTCTGGCGAAGCCACTGTTTTCTATTACAAGATGTGAGTCTTTTTAATTCCCTGCCTCTTATATAATCTTATCTCCTATTTTATTGGATTTACGTTGGGAATTTGTAGTGAGTTGTGCTAAGATTTTCATAGTTGTCTATTACGCATGCTTTAATAAAAATACATTTTCTCGTGGGAATTTTTTTAGACACGGACTCAAATAAAAATACCTTAAAATATGATTAAACTTTTTAAAACTCGACCCATTTTATAATCATATTCCCACGAGAATAAAGTCGTGCATACCAAGCCGGAGTAGGCCAGACACAAACTCTTCATCAAAGCCGCACTAGTGCCCACTCCGGACAAAAGTGGCCCCCATTGATATGGGGACGGAGGAATGAGTATGTTCACATATGATTGTAATTTATGTATTTTAATGAAAAGGAAAGGTGATTACTATCGGTATCTAGCTGAGTTCAAGGTCGACCAGGAAAGAAAAGAGGCATCCGAGCAGTCATTGAAGAGCTATGAGGCATGTCAATTTGAAATCTATTCATAAATTAATGCATGTAGCATTTTCTACTTTTGACATCTCCTTGATGTTCCCTCTTGTTATCTTTTTTAATCCTTATAGGCTGCATCTGCTGCTGCGAGTAAAGATCTTCCTTCAACCCACCCAATTCGTCTTGGCCTTGCTCTCAACTTTTCAGTATTCTACTATGAGATAATGAACTCTCCTGAGAGGTACTGACTGTTGTCTCTTGTTTTTTTCATTTATATGTTTTTTATGGAAGGTACAAGTTTTCTCCTGATAGATACTGACTGTTGTCTGTTGGTTTTTTTTTCTTTTATATGATTTTATGGAAGGTATAAGTTTTTATATATATAAATTATACAGAATAAGAGAATTCGAATGACTCAATCACTTTTATAGAGACTGACTTTCGCTTCACGGATAATTATTGATTAGGCCTCAAAAGGGATAATAATAATGCCCATAGGTTTATAGAACTATGCCTTAAAGTTATGAAAACAACATCTCAAGGCTAATAAAAATTAAACTTAAAAGATAAAATATATATGAATTTTTTATTCACTCATGTCATCGTGATGAATCAAACCCAATACGTATTATATATAGTATGGGTGCCTTCACTAAGTGAGAATATGTTGTTTTAAAAAAAAAAAAAAAGATTATGTTGTTATTATGAAGCTATTGAATCAATCCATTCAATTGTTGCTCAACTTTTTGATGAATTGTTTTGTTTTCCAAAACAATCAGAGCCTGCCATTTAGCTAAACAAGCTTTTGATGAGGCAATAGCAGAGCTGGACACCTTAAGTGAGGAATCATACAAGGACAGCACCCTAATTATGCAGCTGTTGAGAGACAACCTCACTCTCTGGACTTCCGATTTGCCTGAAGATGGAGGTAAAGTTACTGAAACTTCTTGATCAGGAACCACCAATTGTGTGATGGTTATTGGGTGGCCTTGGAGACAGGCCATACAGCCAATTGATCATAAGTTTAAGAAAAATTAATACTCATTATTATTAAAAAAGACACAAAAAAAAATTTCTTTTATAAGGGTCACATATTTTATAAACTCGTCTATGACCTTCAAAAATCAAAAATCAGGGCTGCCCCTCGGGTCATAGTATGCTAGAACCAACAATAGAATGTATCAGTATTGAAACATCATCCCAAGGCACTGTCTCAACATATCATGTCTCCATGTACAGGCGAAGATAACTTTAAAGCTGAAGAAACCAAGCCTGCTGATGCTGCTGAAGCTGAGGCATGTGATTCTTTTGTTCAAATAGTGAATTGTGTTTTTGCCTCTGCTACTAAGTTAAGTTGTAATCTATTTTGCAGCATTGATGAGGAGGCAGCTGGAAGCCATACACGTGGCAATTGGAAGTTTAGCTACTTAATAGACATGGCTTCATTCAGCTTTTTCTCACAATAGGATTGGATAGATAAGCCACTTTATGATGCTACTGTTCTTTCATTTTCATTTTCATTTTTTCTTTTACTTGTTCCTTTTTTCCGGTTTATTGTTCTCCCTTACAAACTTGTCAAAATTGTTGGAATCTTTTTTCCACCCAAGTTTCATTGCGTATGGTGTTGCATTGTTCTTTACTGTGATTGCTATTACAATCATGCTTATGTACACAACGATAGTTCTGGGACGGTTAAACGATTGGTTGAACGTTAAAATTATGGTCTAAAATATAAAGAAATTTCAATTTTTAAATATATAATTAATTAATTTTTATATTTTTTGATCTTTTATGAATATTTTTTATTTTAAAAATTAATATAAAATATTCTAAAATTTAAGATAACTCAGAACACTTCTAATCATATGAGGGGCGACACCATTTATGGGTTGAACAGTTCAAGCTCAAGAAGCAAAAAATGGAACACATTACAGTCGCCTATTTGAGTTGTGGGTTTGACTCACCGCTTGTATAAGAGCTCGCCTTTACATTCTTTCTACTTTCTAGAGATGTGGTCTGAAGCTTGATAGAGTGATATTATTGCGGGTAAAATTTGAAATTGGCATGCTACTGTCAGTTGCCATAACTAGAAAAATGGATTGAGTTTTGAAAAACCTAACAATATTTTAAGTGTTTTTTTATTTATATTCGGACTTAAATAATAACATCAATTCAAAAAATAAAAATTGAGCTTTCCTAATATTTTAAAAAATTAATAAACAATACTTTAATTTAGAAATGAATTTATCTAAGTGTGGTCCATTTGTATGGGCCAAATTTGGGCCAAGGACAATCTTGACTTTTCGCTTCGAGCCCAATACTAAATACACCCTAGAGTCCCCTAACGGTACCCAAGATAATATTTAGGCCCAAGTTGCTATCTCAAGCTTACACACAAAAAAAGGCCCAATACCCTGCAATCATAGGACCAAAGATTCTCGGAGGAAGCTCAACTTCAGAAGTGAATACCAGCCCAATGATATTACACAAGCCCATGCCCAGCAAAACACCATACTCAAACCGTAACCTACCATGTGTCAGCCCACGAAACGCCCAGGCTCATGAATACCTCTCATAACTCGACCGTTTCCAACATCCAACGGACGAGCAATTGAAGGCAATAAATACACATGTTTCCCGAGAGTGTGTATATAAGAGAAGAAAGTCTACGAGAAAGACAGACAAGCTCTACTACTCACAGCTTAATAATATTCTCTCTAGAGCTCTCTGAACCCCCCTACTTACCGCCCTCACGGCAGCTCACAGGGATCAAGGTAATATCTGACCTTACTCCTCCTACTACGGCCTTTACAGCTCATTTCCACCATTGACTTGGGCGTCGGAGTGTCTTCGGCATCCACCACACCGGTGGCCAGTGATCCCCACTCACTCTACCTTCTTGTTTTGCAGGATCGCTGGTGCCCCTAACCAACAAATTCTCAATTGTGGACCTCGAGCGTAAACCAGCGTCAACACCATTTGCGCAAACGACCACTTTATAAAGTACTATTTAAACCTGTTAATATATCCGAAGCCATGAGCCCCCTTGCCATTTCATTTAGTAAGTTCCAAGGGCTTTATATGTAAAACTTCAATTCAAACCCATCGGAGTTGGCTATTAATGGAACTTTCGGCCCAATATAAAATAATGACCAAGGGTTTCATTTACATAACACTGTTGATCATTTTCAGAATATTTATTTAGAATTTTGTTTTATGTTGAATGTATCAGGGACAGGGACAATACCTCCGAAAGAAACAAAAATAGAATTATATAAGTGTCAGAAATATAAAAAATTCGGTTGATCATACTTTATCTAATATATGCAGTTTTATGGACCAAACTTTGAACAACTTAAAATTCATTTTGCTCTGCAAATGTACTTTTTGGAAAGAAATAATATTTTCAAATCAAAGATTACATTCTTTTATAATAATTTTATATTAAAAAAAATATATGTTGTTTCATTGAATTTAATTCAAATTCTAAATGGAAAACATAAAAAGAGTATGAATTATTAAGTGATATGATCTTTCTAAAAGATACAATCATTTAATATAAAACGAATATACCTCCTCATTTGCAAATATTCATTACAGATATAATCTTCTTCTTCCTTTTATTTGCATCATCAATTTCTATTAAAAAGAGTGTTCTCCTGTTACAAGCTACATTATATCATGTAAGAGATTTCCTGCTTATCCCATTGGTTAAAGAAATATTAACCCACAAAATTCTCGGATTTTATTATTTTAATCTCTGAAAATTTCAAAATTTTACATTTAGGTCATTTTTTAGTAAAGGCGGTATAAGTGTGATCTAAAATGAAATAGGAAGAGAATCATGGGCTTTATCGGTTGTAATTGGGTCTCACACGAGAATTTGTGTACCAGCTGCTGTATGGGGCTGTACTTCCTTAAGTCCAATAAATGACTGGTCTTGCAAATATGGACGAACCCTTCTTAATTCTAATCTTTCTCCCACCAAACCCCCATTATATGGGATTTATGATATTTATACTGTGAACGATGTTGAGGTGTCACCTCTCGGTTGACACTTGTCCACTTGCATTATGCGCACATGACAAATGACATGCTCAAATACAGAATTAAATGTATTAATACTTGTAATTATGCATGCTAAATTATATTTTCATATCAAAGTGAGTGAGTTGTCATTAAAGACCATTATCCCATGAAGAATTTAATATTGATATGTATATCAGAGATCAAAGTGGATCTAAAATGTTTCTCCGAGCTCCGAAATGACATTTCCTCCGGACTCTGCAATGACATTACCTCTGGGGTGGATGTACCCCATATGATCGTCCTCTCCATTCTGAAGCCATTCCTCACTCCGGAGAGATGCGAGATGCCCCTCTGGAGTGGATGGACTCCAGAAGATGTTCTGAATTCTCATGTCTTATAGCATAGTTGTGTTGTGCCAGGTGTCATTCCCCAATTAGACCAATTTATGCTTGTGGTAAGCCCACTTGCAGAATCTTGTGGAAGAAACTTTATTTATATTGCTGACACGTGTCTTCCATGGTATAGCGAATTTTACGGGCCTATATTTACCAAATCCAAATTTGATTCTTTGACCCTAATTTTCTATTATTTTTTCAAAAACACCCTTATAAAGGTATGGGTTTTACAATTTTCCACCCTAATTCTTTGTTCACGTTTCTCAAATTTTTCTCTGATTTTTTTTTCACTCATTGATTTCGATATCTCTCCGACTCCCAAGTTTCTCTATTTGTTTCCAACACCTTCTCTACTACCTTTCCAACAATAATTTTTGATAGTTATGAATAATTTTTTTCCATAAAAAGTATATGAGAGTCCAACTTTTCAAGTTAATGTCATTAAGGAGCTTTTTATGAAAAATCATTTCTCTTAAACTTTATAATAAGTAGGTAATAACCTTTAATTGTGAAGAAAGAAAGTTAGATACATAAATACATATGGAAGGCATCTGGCTTTGTGATTGTGGTCCAATACCTTCTCTTTTGGTAGGAATTTCCTTCAGGAAAGACCCATCTAAATAAAGTGAGCTAAAAAAGTATCCACAGAATTTTCAAAAAAGAAATGTCCTTCCAATTCTTGCTCCTTTTGGCACCACCTAACCTAATCGTTGGCATGACCTATAAAACATAAAAGGTTTTGCTAATGTATCCTCGATAGCAGTATTGAGAATATTGAAATTCGTATAATTAAAGTTAAAATTGGGACCATTTAATTTGTAATTTCTATTATTAAACTTAAATTTTATATTGTTAAACTTAAAATATTATATGTTCATTACTGAAAGTTTCAAATTCAATGACTTTTGTTTCAAATTCAATAGTCACTGTTTCAATTTGACTGCCTTTGATACGAGTGTCAGAGATATTATAGACATGCCCCTAAACAAAAAAAGCTAAATTATTGATGAACTACAGTACCCCAAAACAGAAAAGCTACATCTGATGAACTTATACTGCCATCATTGGAAAGCTCTTTGTTCAATATTGGCTTAGATTCTTTTAGGAACTTGACAAATCGTGTAGAGGTCTTGGAAGGTTCCGTGCCAATTATATCAAGCCTTTTATGCATTTTTTTTTTAAAAAAAAAAAAAAAAAAAAATCTCTTTTACCTTTCTCTTTTTTGCTTTTTGCATGATTTCCATAATTCGAAGGCACGTAATATATTCTTCCACATATAGCGGTTAAATAATTAATAGATAACAGTTCCGATCTTTTTATATTATAATATTATATAATAATTAAAAGCTTCAAATATAAAAATGATATCGGCCCCATAGATTACATATGCTTTATCCTCTTCATTTCTTTTAATTATCTTATGTCCCATGTTATGTTGCCTTAACCAATTCGATAATTTGCTGAGTGGCTTGACATCTTTTTGTTAATTCCAAAGGTTAACTAGATGAAGTTGACATATATGTTTTTAAATTTTCGTTTGTATTCACAAATACTAAATGTCACTGTCTTTTCCAATATAAGTATGAAATTGAAAATTGTACATCTCGTTTAAGCTCCATTAATATCAAAATATTAAGGGAAAATGGCTTCCGAGTCCTAAATATTTTTCATAGCTATATATTAAATATATATCTCTATTTTTTAATAATTATTCATTAAGTATATATATGTTATTATAACAGTAAATGATTATTGTTGTATTTTTGTATTATTACTGTTAGAACAATAATATGAATGGCAATTGGGATGCCCGTCTAATCTCAATCTCGTTCCAATAATGATTCGAGACGAAAAATAATCCTAAATCGAGACCAAAATTTTTATTTAGATCGATTTTTTATCCTGAATCTCATACCATTAGATAAGGAATCTCGATTCCTAATTGAGTTTTGAGATTTTATATGAACCCTAAACAGTAGGAACCTAATAAGTAATAATGGAAAAAATTAAAGAACTAATAAATAATTATAAAAAATGAAGGACCTAAATGACATTCTCCCAAAGATTTAACTATCATATTTACATATATTTTTATCTCATATCTTCTATGGTGCTGCCACATGGTACCAGAGAAATTATGTGACAAAAATTATATTTAAGCACCCATTTTAATTAATGTTTATATTAAGTCACAACTTTAATTAATATTTATAATACATTGAAGTTTTCATAATTTATTGAATTAAATTAATGTTTATGATACGTTATATTTCCACATATTTCGATATTTACGACGTATTTAAATAATATTTATGGTACGTTTTATTTTTACATATCTCGATATCTACGACGAATTTAAACAATGTTTATGATACGATGTATTTTCACATATCTCGATATCTATAACGTATTTAAATTAATGATTATGATATATTGAATTTTCTACAAGATTCATGTATATTTTTTGAGTTTCATGTATCTCGTTATGATCATATGCATTTATAAAGAGATATATAGTTGTATTAAAAATATATAAAAGAATTAGAATATCGCACTTTTATTTTGATAGACGACTTCATTTAGTGGCCTTAACTTGGCGGACTCAACCGGCTTTGATTAGTGCTACCTATATTTTTTTCTCTTTTTAGAAAATAAAAACCACAGCAATACGTGAGCCTATCTATATTTAGTAAAAACTAAAAATAAATGTTGCGTTCATTAAAAACCAATTTTTACTTCTTATTATTTATTCGAAAACAAATAACTCGAGACTCAATGCACATTCACAACAAAGCACATTTACGACTAACCAGTCTACATATTTTAGGCCAAAATCGGCTCTTGCAATCTCTCATTTAGTTATTTTTGAAAAATTCAAAATTTTTCTTAAATTATGACCATGTGCGGAATTTAACAACTATTCCAATCTAAGATAGGTCAACATTAAGGCGATTATGGTTCAATTCAACCATCACCCTTAAATCTATGCAAATATGAATCCAAACAAATATATCAAAGCAGTAAACGAAATCAACACAAAAACTTTGTTGACATAATGAAAACTCATGTGAGTAAAAAACCATTACGGGTATAGGCTACCACCCGAATCCACTATATATGAGAAAACTTACAGTGATGGTGTAGAACCTATGGTGACAACTTAACCAACTCGAATACCTCTAAAATGTAATAACTCGAAGAATTTCCATAGCCCGCATCAAGCGGCCTTCTTCAAAACCTCTGAAGTCTCTATGTGAATTTTGATCAACCTTGCGAACTCGCAATGCCAGAACTCTGACTACCAATCTTCCTCATTTAGAACTCTGAAGGCTTAAGAAATTGGTTAGGGTTGTGTTTTTGTGTTGATGATTACAAAAAAATAATCTTACATAAGAAAATAAGACAATGGAAGCAATGAAGTCTTCTAGGTTGATTGTCAAGAATGAAGAAATTAAGTATATGGTGGCTCTCAGAATAATATTTCTTTACCTGGGTAAAGTGGCTATGTGTTTGTTTAAATAGGTAGGTTAAATGTAGGGTTTTCCTTGTGTAAAACTGGCTTAAAACGAGTCCAAAATAATCCACTTATGCGTGGGCACTCAAATGCCCCTCAAACGAACCTCAAACGTAAAGTTTCTACCTCCGGACTTTAGAATACTTTGACGAACGTTATGCAAATGCACGTCGCAGACTGGTTTTGAGGTGTAATTTAAAACACTTGTAACTTTATTGTCCCTTAGCCAAATCATACGTTTTTTATATATACACGATCATTTTCGAGTCTACTTTCCAATGACGCTGACCTTATGTCAATTGGAGCTCTAAATCTTCTGAAATATTCAAAAGAGTGAACATCACTCTGATATCTCTATCTGATGTTGTCCAAATACTTGTCCAATTGCTCTGAGATCTTCAAGACTCATTACAACTCAATTGAACTTGTTTTGTTACAGAAGTTTCCAACACACATAGAATTAACAATCTCACCCTTTGGCATTCCGTGATAAAATACCTAATACAAAGACTATGATAAATACTCAAAAATAAAATATCCAACTGCCCACCATCAAGACAATGACTTATTACAATATGATTTGATCTAATACTTAAACAAATAATCTTGAAGTCGGAGCCACCACAGTCACTAATCTGCTCATCTGAAACATACACAAACAACAAGATACCCGTGAAAAGCAAAAGGAATATAAAGAGCTGATAAACCAAAATTAAAAATTCACATGCATTAAAAAATTGTGCTTTAAACCTATATTCCCATTTTTGTCATGAAATGACAATGGGTACACTAAAAACCATGCAAGAGAACGAAAAGTAGACATACTGGCTACTTGAAAACCTAATTTACTCACTTTTCACTAACAGCAGAAGTAAGACAGTAAATAGAACACACAAGAAGTCAAAGGAAGAAACTCATTATTATGCAACACTAAATGAAATGCAGTATGTAAAGATATGAAACGCACCCAAGCACATACAATGAGTTTAGCAAAAACATTAAAAAAAATAACAAGTCAAAAATGACTCAAAATAACACTTCAAGCAAATATAATAATACACAGTCAGTACTCAGCTATTTATGACATGAAATAATATGAAATATTTTTGGTCATACTCAAGAATACACACATGCATATAACATCAACACCAAAACATAGCAAGCACTTGCGTGAAAAAATGTACAACAAGTCAAGGCTTAAGACCTTATTTTATGAGTGAGACACAACCAAAGAAATCTCATCTCATGACACACCAAGTCCATAAAATAGGTGTTCAAACTCAACGTCACTAGGACCTGAAAATAAGCAACATTGGTTGCATGCTATTATATTCTCCCTTTAAATATGAGCTCACAAATAAAGGCTATTTCGAGTGAAGTATTTTTGCCCTTGTCTTTTCATTTTTGGCACATTGGTTTTTTTGAGTACTTTTTGAATCGAAGTACATGAGACTCATTTAAATAATTTTTTTCTTTATTTTACCTTTAAAAGGGGATAGCATAAGGTTATCTAATCAAAGACCACACTATTTAATGGTCTAAGTATGACAGAGATTAGATTACCAGTCTAAAAAATCATATATGCGACCAAGCCTCAAAATCAATAAAAATGTATTTGTGAGATGTAAACACAAGATATACTAAGGGTTTCCATCACACACACTCATGAAAATAGAGCATTAAGAAAAATAAAATCATATTACGTATGCATAAACATATATCCTACATACCATGACCACATGAACACGCTCTTTCAAGCCAGAAAATCTTTTTGGTCTTTTTCATATTATAAAATTTTTATCTTTTTTTCTTTTAACACTAAAACAAGAAAAGACACTACATGACTTGTCATTATCCAATGATATATGGAGTTGTATTCCTGAGTGCAGATCATATTATCGTCCATTCAGAATTGACTATAAAATTTATGTCGGGTTTCCATAATTTATACCAAGGGATATATAAAAAAAAAAAAAACACACACACCCATATGCAGTGAAAATAAAACATACAGTCGTGCAAAAACATAAAACACACGCACACACATGTGATGAGGAAACATGAATGCAACATCTAAGAAGAGGTACACCGAAGTGCACTCTCTTCATGCCTGTTAGAATCAAGGCATTCAGAAGTTATTGGGAAGCCATTTCGCTTCCCACCTAAACTTTCTTAGGAGTCTCATTCACTTGAGAATTTCTTGTCAACAATGCAAGTTTCTCACTAATGAACCATTTTTGTTTAGCTTGTGCAGAAACTTATAAAACTAGATTTGAAGAATCAAACCTATGTGAAATACTCTTAGGCCTTCTCTTTTGTTTATGCAACAAGAAACACTTAGGCCTGATGTGTCATGATTTGCCACAGTGATAGAAAACAGGCACAAACCTCGGACGAGAGTGAGGTCTACCAGAAAAACTTCTAGATTGAGATTAGGTCACATGACAAAAAATAACATGAGTATTTTTACGATATTTAACTATAAGTTTCTTACCTAGGTTACATGGAGGAGTGACATACACAATTTTAGATGATGAACCATTGGCATGGCTCGATTCAACAAAATATCATCCTCTATTCTCATAAAGTGACACACTAGTCCCTAACTTACAATCTAGCTTCCCAGTATTATCGGAAAATGCATACATCAATGTTCTAGAATTTTCAAATTCTACTTCCAATAACTTAAACTCTATCAGCTAGATACTTATTCCGCTTATCAAGGTCTACTATGTCACTAAGGCTTTTGTCAAACTTGGCTTGAACTTCATTCTTTTCTAGTTCCACTTTTTTTAGCCTCTTATTGACCTCAATGTTCTTCTTCTTGATAGTTAAGCTCTCATTGAATAATCTGTATAAGCTACCTGAAGTTCATCCTCATATATGGAGTCATCGTGAGAGAATTTTGAAACAACATCTACATCACTAACATTATTCTCTCTCTCACATGTCACACTAGTAGTAAATGCAATAAAATTGCTCTTATCCTTAGGAGACTCATAAAAAATATAGCACTCTTCTGAATCATTGAGTGAGGCTTCCATAACTTTCATGAATTTTTTGACTAATTCATGAATTTTTTGGGTCACGTTGTGTCATCTAAAGGTATCGAGGTTGACTAGGAAAAAATTGAGGTAATATCTAAATTTCCACCACAAAAAACAGTCAGAGAAATCTGTTCATTCTTAGGACATTCATGATTTTATAGGAGGTGTAGGCAACAGGACCTGGGCGAACGCTGTTCCTAGGCTCGCGGCACTAGTTGGGAAGTACTAAATAATATGGAGTCGCCACCCGGTGTGAACCGGGACAAAGATTTAAGGTCGTACTCACCCCTCGCAAGGGAAGACCTCAAACCGTTGGGTTCGGAATGGTCCCTTACTTATGTCACTTGTAATGAAAGGATTTATATAATAATTTAATTAAGCTTAAGTAACACTTATTTCCAAGGGTATCATGCTTCTAAATTCATATGCATACATCAACAGTTCAACATGCTACATCACATGAC
This sequence comes from Zanthoxylum bungeanum, assembly GCA_019454045.1. Classification (NCBI taxonomy): domain Eukaryota; kingdom Viridiplantae; phylum Streptophyta; class Magnoliopsida; order Sapindales; family Rutaceae; genus Zanthoxylum; species Zanthoxylum bungeanum. The sequence goes on from SKCR01026577.1 coordinate 32,850, forward strand.
AATTTCATGAACATATTTCAATCCTATGGTATGGAAAACTAAGAGCAACCTAATCATGCTTGAGTACTATCTCATGAACCTATTAACCAAATAATATGCTAACAGCCTAATCATGCTTGAATACAATCCCAAGAACACATAGAATGGATAGATGCAGGGATACGAATGATATGGTTGGCTATATAACACAAGAAAGATCAACCAAGAGACAATTATGCATGAATATGATAAGACAGACTCAGTTCAGTGTGCGCGCGTTCGTAAACGCGTCGAACGGTAAACAGAAGGTTCGCGTTCGTGTGGCGTTTGATAACGCGTTCGAACGTAAATGAAACAGAATGCTCGCGTTCGTATGGCGTTTGATAACGCGTTCGAACGAAAATGAGACCTGATACATGATAAGGCAAAAAGCATCGCGTTCGAGTTGCGTTCGTAAACGGTTCGAACGGGAACAGACCTGATGCATGAAATGGGAACGCAATACATAAACAACGAAATAAAGGGGCGCGGCGAAGTACTGCCGTAAAGGTGGCATTTTGGGGCTCTTGATCTCTCAAAGAGAGGACCTTTAGACCAACATACTAAGCCCATGCGCGTCGCATCACATCATACATACGAACATAAAGACAATCATATCAAACCAAATATGCCCGATTGAACGTATCTTGCATTCAAACGGACACACATCAACCGGCACGGCAAAGCATCGTGGTAAAGGGCTTCAAACCCCTCCCCATAGGGGATCTCACATCACACATACTAAGCACATGCGCTCGATTGAATCATGCATACAAAAAATTAAAAGCAATCATATTAAACGTAGTGTGCCCGATTGAACGTATCTCGCATTCAACCGAACACACATCAATCGGTGCGGTAAATCATCGTGGTGAAGGATTTTAACCCTTCCGATTAGGGGACCTTTCATCGCACTTACTGAGCCCATGCACTCAATTATATCATACACAAATAAGCGACATACAGAATTTAAATGACAAGAAATAAATAAACCAAAGCAACCCAAAACAAGGGAAGGTGTCGTTTACTACTCAAGTGGTACGTGGAGTTGTGTCCCAAGTACAGACCGCACTACCGTCCATTTGGATTCGGCTACGGAATTTACGTCTGGGTTTCCATCCTATATACCACAAGAGACGACACTCTTCCATTTCATTCAAGCCACAACATGCATCCATAAACGACTCTCATGCGAATAGAATTCAATAATAAAGAAAACGAATATAAACTAATGAAAAAGTGCCCTCAGGTCTAACTTTTAAATCAATCACCTCTCGGATGTACGGTACAAGATCGTCGGAATGGTGGATGCTCTGTAACTCTTCTGGTTCACTGGTTCACTGTTCTCGTTCGTTGTCTCACTGTTTTTTGCTCCGTTTTGCTGTTGTTTTCTCTGTCTCTTCTGCTCCCATGTTTCAGGTCACTAAAGCTACTGTTTTGTGCGGTTTTGGACTGTTTCGGTGGTGTTCTGGTTACTGTTTTGGGTGTGTTTTTTCGGTGATGTTATGGTGTGGTTCGGGGGCTGTTTTATGCGTGTGTTTAGGGCTGCTATATGGGCTGTTTTAGGTGGTGTATGGGCTGCTGTTTTCGGTTGTGGAGTGGGGGAGATGAAGGGGATTATTTCTGTTTTTCTTCTTGTTATTGCCGTGAGTTGTGGTATCTTATTTGTATGAGCTAGCTAGCCTTGAGAAGGTTGGTGAAAGGTTCTTTTTATAGGCAAAGTGTTAGGCTTGACAAGGAAATGGATTTGTGTATTTAAAAAAGGATATGATTTGGTGTTGGACAAGGAAAGCAAGGGATTTGATTGGCTTGGATTAGGGAGGTTAATATTTAGTTTATGTTGATTAGGCATACAATATTTTATGTTTGGGAATAATATATTGGTTGATTGATTTTAACTTGATATGATTATATTTGATTGGTTTAGATTAGGCATTTAGTTTGTTGATTGATTTTAATTAGGCATGCAATTTCTTTAATTTGTGTAAGTATTTTTTTAATTTGGTATGTGATTTTCAGATTTGTTTTGATTTCACCATGTGTTAATTATGTGTTTTAAGTGGGCTTGGGCGTGTGGGCCCAGGTTTGGGCGAATTGGGCTTAATGTGAGGCTAGCAGCAAAATCAGAATTACAGACACCGTTCGAACGCATCATCGAACGCAGCACGAACGCCCGCAATCTATTTGACGTTCGAACGTATACTCGAACGTAGCACCAACGAAAACAGTGAACCTTGTTTATTCTGAATTTCCCTTCCGATGTCCGTTTTCCGTGACCTCCGTGACTTAAAAGGTAGTGTCTCCAAAATGAGACTCGTCATATGGACTTATGTGTAAAAATGCAGTGCCTACAGGAGGTTCATTAAAATTTTTATTACCATATCTAAACCATTATGTAACCTCATATTAAAATATTCCACATTTGAATGGACAGAAGAATGTCAAAAATCATTTGAAAAGATTATTAGTCCTTTCACTTCTGCTCATATCATACAATTGATGAACACCAAAAAGTACACATTTAGTAAAAGAAAAATTAATAATTTTACACTTCTAGTTTCATAATCTCCTTAATTTAGGGCATTTTTGAAATAACAATTAAATTTTTGTTTTGTATATTTTATTGTGTAGGTAAAATACCGATTCCTAAGCTCAACTTGAAAAGTAGATATGTGATCTGAATTACATGATCCAAAAAACCCAAAAAGAGTGTGACAGCTAGATTCAAATCGGACTTGGAAAATATTCATTGTGTTTAGATTGGCGACAAAATGAGCTTACTATGTATTTAGCTGCACATATATTGTATTATTATTATTATTATTATTATTATTATTATTATTATTATTATTAATATATATATATATAATATATATATATATATATTAGAGGTCCCACCAAGATTATATATATAATATTATATATAATATTTTGGAGGTCACGCCAATATTTTATATATTGGTGTGTGTGTGTGTATAATGCAATAATGCATTGCTTGTAATATGGTGCTGAGTCCTCCTATAAAATGAGGTGTTCGGCACCTCATTGAGGGGGAGAAGATTAAAAGCTCACATCCAATCCGAGTGTTATTTCATTTTCCCATTTCAGGAGATTTGGGGTAAGTATCATGTGTGTTTTATTTTATTTATTTTTCTTTTTTAATAAAATAATGAGTGTTTTTATTTATATCTTATTTTGTAAATTTGTATCATGTTATGGTAAAGGGTGAAGCTCTTGGTAATATTTTATAAATTGTGATAATTTCCCAAATAAAATTCATATTCTTTCTAGTTTATTGAGGACTCTGGACTAGCTGTAGATAGTCTCCGATTGGCATAGTGTGGGAACACAGCTACCTGGGCGACGCGTGTTGTCCTAGGCTCGCGGCCCAGTCGGGAGTACGGAGTAGCCACGAGGGACTAAACCGGAGAGTAATGGAGTCGCCACCCGGTGTGAACCGGGAAAATGAGATTTAAGGCCGCACTCACCCCTCGCAAGGGAAGACCTCAAACCGTTGGGTTCAGAATGGTCCATTACTTATGTCACTTGTAATAAAAGGATTTATGTAATAATTTAATCAGGCTTAAATAACACTTATTTCCAAGAGTATCATGCTTCTAAATTCACATATGCAAAATAAAACTCATACTTGCATTTCTCATATATCTCACATCTAAGATTGCATGCTTGAAAGTACATCAACGTAGCAACGAACATACAACTTCATTGGCATACCATGTTCAAGAAAACACAAACATACATACTAAACATACAAGCATACATGTGGGCACTTTTCCAAGTGGTACGTGGAATTGTATCCCAAGTACAGACCGCACTATCGTCCATTCGGATTCGGCTACGGAATTTACGTCTGGGTTTCCATCCGATATACCACAAGAAACAATACTCGAATGTTATAATGACATAAGCATATGAATCGCAATACATTAACATATTTGTATTCATACATGTGGGGATAGCTACTAGGAAAACTATGCATGAAATCTAATGAAGGGGACTCAGTTCAGTGGGTGCGCGTTCGAACGGTAAACAGAAGGTTCGCGTTCGTATGGCGTTTGATAACGCATTCGAACGGAAATGAAACAGAATGCTCTCGTTCGTATGGCGTTTGTTAACGCGTTCGAACGGAAATGAAACAGAATACTCACGTTCGTGTGGCGTTTGTGAACGCGTTCGAACAGAAATAAGACCTGATGCATGACAAGGCAAAATACATGCGCGTTCGAGTTGCGTTCGTAAACGCGTTCGAACGGGAACAGACATGATGCATGAAATGGGACGCAATACATAAACGACAAAATAAAGGGGCACGGCGAAGTACTGCCGTAAAGGTGGCTTTTTGGGGCTCTTGATCTCTCAAAGAGAGGACCTTTAGACCAACATACTAAGCCCATGCGCGTCACATCAAATCATGCATACAAACATAAAGACAATCATATCAAACTAAGTATGCCCGATTGAGCGTATCTTGCATTCAACCGGACACACATCAACCGGCGCGGCAAAGCATCGTGGTAAAGGGCTTTAACCCCTCCCCATAGGGGATTTTTCATTCCACTTACTAAGCCCATGCGCTCGATTGAATCATGCATAAATAAACAACATACAGAATTCAAGTGACGAAAAATAAACAAAAGCAACACAAAACAAAAGAGGGTGCTGTTTACTCAAGCGGTACGTGGAGTTGTGTCCCGAGTACAGATCATATTACCGTCCATTCGGAATCGGCTATGAAATTTATTTCCGGGTTTCCATCCGATATACCGCGAGAGTTGACACGTCTCTCATTCATCCAATACCCACAACACACATCATACACAAACGAGATTTAACAAATAAGTAAAATACGATCAAAATAAATAACAAAAATCAAATAAAGATGAGTGTGAAAAGTACCCTCAGGTCTAACCTTTTAAATCACCTCTCGGATGTACGGCACACGGTCGTCGGAAGGGTGGATGCTCCGCAACTCTTTCGGTTCACTGGTTCACTGTTCTCGTTCGTTGTCTCACTGTTTGGAGTCGTCGTTCTCCGTCTTTCGCTGCTGCTTTAGACTCTGATTTGCTACTGTTCGGCCTCTGTTTTGCTGCTCTCTGTTCAGGTCACCTGTTTTGACGTTTCAACGGACTGTTCCAAGTTTTTGTATGGGTTTTTAGTGTGGTCTTGTGTGAGTTTTTTAAAGATTATGAATGCAATTTTATGTTACTGTTTTTAAGGTTTTTAGGGGATGTTTTAAGAGTATTTTGCTGCTTTATAGGGGGTGGTTTGGGTGTGATTTGGCTACTGTTTTAGTGTTAAAGGGGCTGCTATATTAAGGTATGATTTCGGCAATGGGAGAGTGAGGGTGAAGAGAACTCTTTCTTGTTATTTTCTTGAGTGGCTAGGGCTCTTGGTGTGTTATTATGGTGCTTTTAATGTGAAGGCTTGAGGTTATTTTCTTTTCTCTTCTGATTTGTGTGAGTTGTGTGTATCTTATGTGTATGAGCTAGCTAGGGTTGAGAAGGTTGGTGAATGGTTCTTTTTATAGGCAAAGGGTTAGGCTTGACAAGGAAAGGGATTTGATTTGGTGTTGGATAAAGGAAGTCAAAGATTGAGGGGGGGCAAATCTTGGCTAGATAGGGAAGGTTGAATATTTAGTTTATGTTGATTAGGCATACAATATTTTAAGTTTGGGAATAATATATTGGTTGATTGATTTTAACTTGGTATGATTATATTTGATTGGTTTTAGATTAGGTATGATATCTTTTTAATTTGGTATGTGATTTTTAGATTTGTTTTGATTTCACCATGGGTTAAATATGTGTTTTAAGTGGGCTTGGGCGTGTGGGCCAAGGCTTGGGCGAATTGGGCTTGATGTGAGGCTAGCAGCAAAACCAGAATTACCGACACCGTTCGAACGCTTCCTCGAACGAGGCACGAACGCCCGCAATCTATTTGACGTTCGAACGTATACACGAACGTAGCACCAACGAAAACAGTGACCTTGTTTATTCTGAATTCCCCTTCCGATGTCCGCTTTCCGTGACCTCCGTGACTTAAAAGGTAGTGTCTCCAAAATGAGACTCATCATAGGGACTTATGTGTAAAAATGCAGTGCCTACACATAGGTAATACTTGAATCCCATAAATGAAAGAGAGTGGACTATCAAAGATCTGAATTAATTATTGACAAATTTTGTTACCGCATATATGACTGGTTTTATATATTTGGCATAATTGAGTACCTAACTAGACTTGTTATAGACAAATGATATCACCGTCTTTATAACTGGTTTTATATGTTTTGGCAAATTTAGTACCTTGACAGAACTAATTTTCGACAGGACGGATCAAATGTGTTGGCATAATTAATACATAATAATTATGAAATAAATTGATTGAGAAATAATTATAATTTATATTTTATAAAAGGTAAAAATTATTTTATATTTGAAATATCAAGAGTGGATCTCATAACCATAGTATTTTATTTTATTATTTTTATTGTATTAGTTGAATTATTATTTTATCTTATTAATTTTATTCCATGTGGATCGATCCCGGATTTACCGGGTTATTTTATTACTTCGATACTCTTATACTTGGGAGTAAAGAACCACTTAGGGTGAGTAAAATCGGTTTCGGTTCCGGTTCCGCATAGAACCGGATCCTACCCGGAAAAATTCGGTTCCGCACTAAGTGGAACCGGAACCTACCCGATTAAACAGGGCACCCTATTATTCGGTTCCAATCCGGTTCCGGTCCGGTTCAGAATTACCCTATTTTAAAATATGTTAATGAAAACTACATTCTGATAACAGTCCGTAGGAAAAAACGGTGATCAAATCGGAGTGCGGAAGCTCAAGAACGAAAGGTTATGCAATAGCACATTATGTTTAAAATCTGATCAAACGAAATACTTCTAAGCCAAATTTTCACAAACATGATAAAGCCACGAAAGTATATTGCCGTCTAATTAGCAAGCAAGTACAGTCTCTTTTGCATACTTTCCATACTCCATAATATTTCAACGAGCATAGGAATAAAATATAGTCATCAATCAATAATAACAGCACAGAGAAAAACAAATTGACCATAAAATATAATATTTGACAATTAACATTGGTATATGTACCCACTTTATAGCGACTGTATATAACTCTTTTGCATTAAATCACAAGGTTACTCAAGCATTCAAACCCAATACAAAAACAAAATCAAACGTCTAATTGTCCATCACCAGATGTTTAATCAGACACGTTTATCAGCAAATGCCACTGAAACAGAATTTTACTCAGAGATACTAAAATCCATAGACATTCAGCCATAATTATGTACTGAAGCATATATTCAACCGGTTCCGCATAATGAACACAAAATGTTTAAAATTTATGTTCATATAAATCGGTTCTATGGTCCGGTTCCGGTTCCGGCCATTTTGGAACCGGAACCTACCCGATTACAACTGGTTCCGGTTCCAAACCTGGAAAATCGGTCTGGTTCCAACCGGTTCCGGGTAGAACCGGAACCGATGCTCACCCCTAGAACCACTTTATGAGTGTGTCAAGTTTTTGGCGCCGTTGCCGGGGAATAAAATTTAATAGATAGAGTAATAATTTAACATTATTATATTTTTTTCACTTTTATGTTGTTTTGTGTGTTTTAAATTTTTTTAAATTTTTTTTGTTGTTTTGTGTATTTTGTAAAATAAAATTAAAAAAAATTATTTTGCTAAATTATAGTCTCGGGAATATGACTTTAAAATACTATATTTTCCAATTTATAAGAAGATTGGATGGAGAGCATATTCTCGCCCATAGAGGGCGTTGAAGCCGTTACTGGACGTAAAACCAGAGGAATATGTGAGCCACAATCACAACTACATTTCAATTTACTATTTTGATTTTTTTAAGCTATAATCTTCCTTTTTAGTAGCATTTTTGTAGATTCATTTACCAATACCACACGAATCAGGTGATATTTTTTAAACTCTATTTCTTTTTTTATTCATATATTAGGGATCATGTCTCAATTTGGTTGGGAGAAGAGAATAGTTGACTAGAATATTTTTATTTTTGTCTGTGCTATTTTTTTTTTTAAAAAAAATATTTTGTTTTGTGTATAGAAAAATAAAATAAAAATTATTTTTATTTTTATGTTTTTCTTAACAAGTTATTTTTTATTCATTTCCTTTTGAATGATTTAAATTTGTGAATTCTCGATAATATTGATTAAATTTGATCTTCATATGCTTATTTGACAGATATTATCAACATGCACGGTAACATGAGATCATGGGTTGTAAGTAAAAATTTTGTAATATTCAGTTCTCTAGTTTGTTGGATGGAGCACCTAAAGGCAATGAAGTTTGTGTCTATATTTAAAAAAAAAAAACCTAAAAAAACCTTAAAAAAACTAATCAAGCTTTCACTTAATAACCGGACATCCTGCCTCAGCAAGCAGTGATTGTTCGATAAAACGTTAGAACTTGAGTTAGCTTTTTTTTTTTTTAAATGTGTATGAATAAGTTCGATTTCATAGCCTCTCTAACTCGAGCAATTAAGTCCATATGAGTGTTTTAACACTTAACGCCTTAAGACCAACTGATATGGGAGTCACTGGCCAAAAGCTCGTTACAAGGGTTAAATATGTATTATTCTAAAAAAAAAACTATTTCTTATGTTGATGGTGTTTTCAGGTCCTATGTTATTTAAGGAATACGACAGGGGCAAAAAGGTAATTCCCTTATTGGGCGAGATCATTAAAACCGACCCGGCCACTATACAGTAAGAGACCGAGCACTTGATGATAGGTGACCGACCACTTGAGATCGGATGACCGGGCATTATCAGATCGACAACAACATTCTCAGTTCAAATAGCCCTTATGACCGACCACATGAAGACCGACCACATGGCGAGACATGTTCGGAAAATAAGGCATTTTATCCATACAAGATAAGATAATAAGTTATCCTACTTTCATGGGGTAAACTAGTAAGTCAATGTCCTAGTATGATAAAGAAAGTAAAAGTAGTTTTGACTAGAAATCCTTATGGGAAAATGTAATAGTTTCAACTAGGAAATTCTTATAGGAGAAGGAATATGATTTCTACACTATTATAAATAGGAGGGCAGAGTATGTGTAAAGGGCATCAAAAAATTAAGGATCTGAATCTTCAAGCTCTGACTTGTAGAAAACAAAAAGAGACTCGAAAAGAGTGTTTAAGTAATAAAAGTATCATCTTGTTTGTGTCCGTGGACGTAGGTCGGATCCAAATCCACCGAACCACGTTAAATCTCCTTGTTGATTGGTGTGTTTATCTGTTTTTTGCTAAGTTTGCCTTTGGTCCCCCATAACCAAACAAATTCACTATTGAAGGAGGATTTCTTCGGGAGTGATATTCCAATATTACCCTGAGACCAAAATCAGCCGTCAACATCTTATATAAATAAACTGTCATTGTCAAAAGGTGTAAATTCTGATATAATTTTAGGACAAAAATATTATTCTCTTTTCAATACGACCCGTGAATATTGTGGGCACAAAAAAATGATTGATACTTTATCTTATGTGTGTATGGAAGAATGGTAAAAAGTGCATGAGAATTTACTTATTTGATAATTTAGAAATAAATAAAACAATTACTAACCTGGATAATAATTTTTTTCTTTTTAGTTTTCGCTTAAATTACTAGGGACTAGTAATAAGTTGGTTGGGGGTGTGATGAACACTAAAAAGTGTACATTTATTAAAAGAAAAATTAATCATTTTATACTTCTAGTTTCATTAATCCATTTAATTTAGCACATTTGTAAAATAACAATTAAATTTATGTTTTGTATATTTTTATTGTGTATTTATTTATTGTGCAGGTAAAATACCACTTCCTAAGCTCAACAGAAAAAATGGATATGAGATCTGAATTCCAGGTCCCAGGAAACCCAAAAAGAGCGTGACAACTAGATTCAATTTGGACTTGGAAAACATTCACGTGTTTACATTGGCGACAAAAATGAGCTTATAATGTATTTAGCTACACATGTATTGTATTATTATTATTATTATTATTATTATTATTATTATTATTATTATTATTATTATTATTATTATTATTATTATATAAAATATATTTTGGAGGTCTCACCAAGATTTTATATATATAATATTATATATAATATTTTGGAGGTTCCACCAATATTTTATATATATATATAATGCAATACAAGATTGCTTTGCAATTGCATTTGCAATCTGGTGCCGAGACCTCCTATAAAATGAGGTGTTCGACACCTCAGTGGGGGGGGGGGGGAGAGGGGAGTTGGAGAGCTCCCCTATAATCCGAGTGTTATTTCATTTTCCCCTTTTGGGAGATTTGGGGTAAGTATCATGTGTGTTTTATTTTATTTTATTTCTTTTGTAATTTCTTTTTCTTTTTTTTGTTTAAATAAAATCATTGGTGTTTTTATTTATATCTTGTTTTGTAAATTTGTATCATTTTATGGTAAAAAGTGAAGTTCTTGGTATGAAAATGTATGCGATTTTTATTTATATTATATTTTATAAATTGTGATAATTTCCCAAATAAAATTAATATTATTTCTAGTTTATTGAGGACTCTTGACTAGCTGTAGACAGTCCCCGATTGACATAAATAATACTTGAATCCCATAAATGAGAGAGAGTGGACTATCAAAGATCTAGATTAATTATTGATAAATTTTGTTACCTCATATATGGCTGGTTTTGTATATTTGGAATAATTGAGTATCAAATTGTACTTGTTATAGATAAATGATATCATTGTCTTTATGGCTAGTTTTATATATTTTGGCATATTTAGTATCTTGACATGACTAATTATCGACAAGAATGATCAAATATGTAAGCATAATTAATACCTGATAAAATTGGGAAATGATCATAATTTATATTTTATAAAAGGTAAAAATTATTTTATATTTGAAATATCAAGAGTGGATCCTCTAACTGTAGTATTTGATTTTATTAGTTGAATTATTATTTCATCTTATTAAATTTATTCCATGTGGATCGATCCCGGACTTACTATGTTATTTTATCACTTCGACACTCTTATACTTGGGAGTAAAGAACCACTTTGTGAATGTGTCAACAATCTCCTGATTGGTCTCTGCCTTTTAAGAAAATGTGTTATGTTAGTGACTATGTAGCTGGCGCAGAATTGGGTCAAAGATAGAAAGGTAAGTCATATGTCATTTATTATGCAAGTAGAACTTTAAAAAATACACAAATTAATTACACTATCACAGAAAAAAAAACTACTTGCTGTAATATTTACATTGGATAAATTTCGATCATATTTAATTGGTTTATCAACTGTTGTTTATTCTGATCATACTGCTGTTAGATATTTGATGTCTAAACATGATGCAAAGCCAATATTACTACGGTGGATTGTTGCTTCAAGAATTCAATCTCACAATCAATGATAAAAAAGAAGTAGAGAATGTAGTTGCAGATTATTTATTAAGACTCATGAATGAGTCATCAATTGACATACACATATTGGTCTCTTTGACTAAATGATGCACTTTGCGCATACTGAACAACTTTCAAAATGTCGTTGGCAGTGTTTCTCTATCGTTTAGTTTATAGAAAACTTTGTCATTTGCATGTAGAATTTGAACATAATGCATATTGGGCTATTAAAGCATTCAATTTAAACCTTGAAAATGTCAGTCATGAACGTAAACTACAATTAAATGAACTTGAAGAGTTAAATAATTATTCATATAAGAATCCGAAAATTCTTAAAGTTAAAACTAAAGCATTTCATGATAGTCGAATTCACAAAAAATATTTGAAATTAGTCAAAAAAAATTATTTTATAATTATCGTCTTCATTTATTTCATGGAAAATTGAAATCAATATGGAGCGGCTCATTTATTGGGAAGTATGTTTACCCATATGAAGCTATTGAAATCATAGGGATTGTGATGTGGACAACGTCTGAAATCATTTTTGGTGTGTTCAAATTTCAAGAATCTTTTTTTCTTTTAAACCCAGTGTACAGTGATTGATGTATTATAAGTTGTTTTTTTTTTTTTTTTGTATAATTTCCATTTTTTCTTGTTTTTGCAGTATTTTTTTTTTTTTGTCAGAGTCTTGCACCTCAGTTAAATAGCGGATAACAGTACTATGTAACTATTTTAGTTTCCTAAAATTACTAATACCCTACAATCAAGGCTAGGAAGAAACTCTCACAAAATTCCACAAATATTTTCCATCTCTCCCCTAAAATGCTCTAATGAAAATTTACAAAGCACGCACCAAAAGAATTAGGCTTCTTATGATCAATGGTATTCCTAGTGATATTCGTTGCTTGACAGATGAGTTATCCGACTCCTTCATTTCTTATATGTTTGGTTTAGGGAAAAACACATATGCTAAGAAACGTAGAGCTAAACAATTAGTAGGTGTTTGTTATAAATGTGCACGCTGGACGTGCAACACTCATTGTCGTTCTTTAGGGATAGTGTCTGACAATCGCGAAGATAAAATTCAATTCATTATAGATGGCTTGAGTAAGGAGTCTTTAGATGATATATTATTGACTCTCGAGATGTATCCTAATAGACATATTCATAGAGTGATTCTCAGTTTACATACACAATTTCAAAAAGAAAAACAACAATACAGTCTCAGGAATCTGCTTTAAAAAATATGTTTGCTAATTTGTAAGAAAATTGGATGAGAAACATATCAAGATGTGAGTCACAATCACAACTACCAATATATATTGTTTCAATTTATTGTTTTGATTTCATTTACCTAAAATTATTGTTTCGATTTAATTCAATTTACTATTTTGATTTCTTTTACTTTAATTTTTCTGACAGTATCTGACATTTTTTTACTTTCACGATCTATTTTACTGTTCGTCTGACAATTGTCATTTTGAAAATACTAGTATCTTTATTCTCACTCTTTTTAGGATCTATAAATATAGCTTATCATTTCTATCATCGACACATCTAAATAAAAGGGAGCACAAAAATGGATAAAATTTCAAGACGACAAGTCATTAATATCTATATAATTTATGGATCTAACTCATGAACTAAACTAGAATTTTTTGAGGCCGCAAAAGAATTTGGTAAAGTTATGGCGGAAAGAAACATTCACTTAATATATGGTAGTTGCAATCTTGGATTGATGAGATGTGTTTCAAAAGCCGTGCAAGAATGAGGTAGTCAAGTTTTAGGAATCATACCAAAACCTTTGGCAGATGGAAACCTCATCGAAAAATCAAATGAAGAAGAATACATTATCTCAAGTATGTGTGAAAGACTTATTGAAATGATTAATCATGCTGATGTTAGTATTACTTTACCAAGTGAGCTGGCCACGTTGGAAGAAATATTCACAATTGCGTCATGGGTAAATTTGAACATTCACCAAAAACCCATTGGATTATTTAATGTATATCATTTTTTGATTTTCTTTTAATATTTCTTAAGGATGCTAAAAGACTCGATTTCATTTCAAAACCGACAACATATATTATTTTTACTGCAAGAAAAGCTAATGAATTAATCGACCAATTGTTAGCTTATGAACCAAGAATCGACCCAATTCTTTCCAAGTTGGATTGGTCAGATAACGATCGTGGCATGAAACATAGAGTGAACTTGAATCTTAATCTGTAATTTTTTTAAATAGTAGTGTTGTTGATTCAATTGTCTTTTCCAGACTAATCAGGTGATGTCTTCTAAACTCTACTTATTCTTATTCAGATATTGGGAGAATGTCTCGATTTGTTGTTGTAGAGAGGGGATAGTGACTGTTTTCGTTTGTGTTTTTTTTTTCATTAAAAAAATTAAAAAAGAATTATGTTGTTTTCGCTTTATTGTTGTGTTTTGTGTGTAAAAAAAAATTGTGTTGATTTTCTTTTGTGTTTTCTGTTGGAAAAATGCTTATAAGTACGCATTTTGAGGCTCAATTTTAAGCATGGTCCACTTCGTGTTAGTGGTTGTTATTGAATGATTCAGATACTCCTCCGTGAGTACTTCGAAATGGTATATTCATATGCTTAAAATGGTGCTTGGGTGAATGAGAAATTGTTGCTCAAAGTTCACCCATTGGTGTTGGAAAAACAAGAGAAGTTAGCTTGTCCCATATGGGAAAGCTATAGAGGGAAAATTGTGCTTATATATGATTGCACATATGTAGAGGGTAAGAGTTATAAGGATAGAGGCTCTCTCTACGTGCGCGGGGGGGGGGGGTGCAAATCAAATCTGAATCAAGCTTGGCTCGTGTGCACCCGCGTGTCCTGCGTACACGAATGCCGGACCAAATTGTGCGGGCCTGGCCCATCCAATTTTTGCATGTCTCTTTAATTTTTCAAAGCCTTTTAAAGTTCCATAACAGTTGAATTAATGACATTAATCAACTTGGTGGTTACAAGCAATATAAGGTCTCCTACTCATGTGATTAATTGACATGTTAATTTCTTTAAAAGTGTGGAAGTGTATTTTCGTTTTCTTTAGTTGAATACAGAAAATAAGTTCTTGTTAGGAGAGTTCAAACACTTCAGTTGTTCGTTGCAGTCGAATTTGGTGGTGCTCAATTTCGTCTATTTTCCGTTGCATCCTGGGAAACATACGTCTCTCGTTCTACTGCACCAATCGGTAGGGGACGAATTTGTTTTAAGGAGATTGTTGCCGCATCAACAAGCCTCGAAATTCTCTCGGTTCACGTTGCTTTCTTTGTGTTGGTGTTTTACTGTCGACTGTTTTACTTATTTCTCGTTCTCTGTCTGTACTTGTCATGTTGCTATTCTGTTTATTGTATCGCTTTCATTAATTGTATCATTTTTGTTTAGCTTATTGTTTGTTCAAAGTCCATTGTAAGAACACAGTAACCAAATAAGTTGTAATAGTCTTAAAATAAATTCGACTATGTGGATATGGAAAACAGTCCAAACACAGTAAATCCGAATGTGGCAGCCTCTTCGGCTGGGCAGAATGTAGTGGCAGCCCCCGTGGCTGACCAAAGTGCAGTGGCAGCCTCTTCGGCTGGCCAACTTGCTTCAGCCTCTGGGCTTAATATGGCAGCTGATGTGGCTGGCCAAGGTGTTGCTGCCTCTGTGGCTAGACAACCTGTTGGACATGTGAGCCATGTCAATCCTGCTGCGGAAAAACCTGAAAAATTCAGTGGTCAGAATTTCAAACGGTGGCAATAAAAAATATTTTTCTACTTGACCACGTTGAACCTTGCTAGGTTTCTAAAGGAATATGCTCTTGTACCAAAGAGGGAGAGAATGATATTCAAGTGATAAGTGTCATAGATGCTTGGAAGCATTCTGAATTCCTATGTAGGAATTATGTGCTGAATGGTTTGAGTGATTCATTGTACAGTGTGTATGCCGGAATGAAAACAGCAAAAGGGCTTTGGGAATCTTTAAAATCTTTA
Organism: Zanthoxylum bungeanum; assembly: GCA_019454045.1. NCBI lineage: Eukaryota > Viridiplantae > Streptophyta > Magnoliopsida > Sapindales > Rutaceae > Zanthoxylum > Zanthoxylum bungeanum. The sequence continues at coordinate 48,328 of SKCR01026577.1, forward strand.
GACAGCAAAACGGCTTTGAGGATGCCGGTACTAAGAAATTTATCGTAGGCCGTTTCCTAGATTTTAAGATGGTTGATTCCAAAACTGTGTTAAGTCAAGTACAAGAATTACAGATTATTCTAGCAGAAATTCATGCTGAGGGGATGGTTTTAAGTGAAACATTCCAAGTAGCCTCGATAATTGAAAAACTATCACCTGGTTGGAAAGATTTTAAGAATTATCTAAAGCATAAGCGAAAAGAAATGAGCATTGAATACTTGGTTCTTAAGCTTAGAATTGAGAAAGATTACAGAGTATCTGACAAAAGAGGAATAACTCATGAGGCCAAAGCAAATGTTGTTGAACATGGCCATAAGAACAAGAACCCTAAAAAACAAAGGGTCAAAGATGGGCCCTAAAGGAGGAGTTTCCAAGAAATCCAAATTTCAAGGAAGATGCTTCAACTGTGACAAAATGGGTCACAAGTCTTCTGAGTGCAGACTGCCGAGAGAAGAAAAGAATCAAGAGGCTAATGTGATGGAAAACATGACTCAAGATGTTTCAGACATCAACCTTTCAGCTGTGGTTTCTGAGGTGAATCTGGTGGGTTCTAACCCAAGAGAGTGGTGGATTGACACTGGTGCCACTCGACATGTGTGCTCGGACAAGAGCATGTTTTCTTCATTTAGCCTACTGGTAATGGGGAAAAATTATACATGGGAAATTCAGCAACATCTGAGATTGAAGGTCAAGGCAAGGTGATTCTGAAGATGACCTCTAGGAAAGAGTTGACTTTGAACAACGTTCTGTATGTACCAGAAATACAGAAGAATCTTGTGTTTGGATCACTTCTGAACAAGTACGAATTCCGGATAGTGTTCGAGTCTGATAAAGTAGTTTTAACTAAAAATGGGATGTATGTGGGAAAAGGGTATGTAACTGATGGGCTCTTTAAGCTCAATGTAATGGTTGTTAAACCTAAGAATATCAATAAAGCTAGTTCTTCTGCTTATATTGTTGAGTACTCTAATCTATGGCATGGTAAATTAAGACATGTTAATTTTAATTCATTACGGAAATTAATTAACATGAACCACATTCCTAATTTTAAAATTGATAACAAACATAAGTGTGATACTTATGTTGAGGCAAAACTAACTAGATCATCTTTTCATAGTATTGAAAGAAACTCTGAACCACTTGATCTAATACATACCGATGTATGTGATTTTAATTCAATACAATCAAGAGGTGGTAATAAATATTTTATTACCTTTATTGATGATTGCACGAGATTTTGCTATGTGTATTTGATGAAAAGCAAGGACGAAGCTATAGAGAAATTTATTCTTTATAAGAATGAAGTTGAGAACCAACTGAATAAAAGAATTAAAGAGTTAAGAAGTGATCGTGGTGGTGAGTATGTTTTTCCTTTTGAATCACTTTGTGAACAAAATGGAATCAGACATCAAACCACATCTCCTTATTCACCTCAATCCAATGGGATTGCAGAATGTAAGAATCGTACCTTGAAAGAGATGATGAACGCTATGTTAATTAGCTCTGGCTTACCTCAGAATATGTGGGGAGAAGCTGTTTTATCAGCTAATTACCTTTTAAATAAGGTACCATGGAAAGAAGCAGGAAAAACTCATTATGAAATGTGGAAATGAATAGTACCTTCCTATAAATTTCTTCGAGTGTGGGGGTGTCTTGCCAAGGTAGTCATTCCTCCACCTAAGAAGGTGAAGATATGACCAAAAACTGTTGATTGTATTTTCATAGGATATGCACATAACAGTAATGCTTATCGATTTCTTGTGCATGAGTCTAATATACCAGATATTCACAAGAATATGATAATGGAGTCGAGGAATGCATACTTTTTTCGAATACGTTTTTCCTTGTAAAACTAATTCGAATTCAAATGTGCACAAACGGGTACATGAGACTATCATTGAAGATAGTCAGGACCGAGAACAAATAAATATTCCGGAGGATCAACAAGTTGTTGAACTTGAACCAAGACGTAGCAAAAGAGCTAGAACGGAAAAATCATTTGGTCTAGATTTTTTGACATTTTTGCTAGAAAATGATCCTCAAAGCTATAACGAAGCTGTAAGGTCAGTTGATGGTGCTTTGTGGAAAGATGACATCAATAGTGAAATTGAATCTATCTTACAAAATCACACATGGGAGTTAGTGGATATTCCTTCAGGATGTAAACTGTTAGGTCCGAGTGGATTTTCAAAAAGAAAATGAAGGCAGATGGATCAATTGACAAGTACAAAGCAAGACTTGTAATTAAAGGTTACAGCAACGTGAAGGTCTTGATTACTTTGATACTATATTCTCCTGTAACGAGAATAAATTCCATAAGGATGATACTAGTGATTGCAGCTTTGCGCAATCTTGAGGTACATCAGATGGATGTGAAAAACAGCCTTTCTGAATGGAGATTTAGATGAAGAAATCTACATGGAACAACCTGAAGGCTTTATAGCTCCAGACAAGGAAAGAAAGTCTGTAAGTTAGTTAAATCCTTGTATGGATTGAAACAAGCTCCGAAACAGTGGCATAAAAAGTTTGATGACACCATGTTGGCAAATGGTTTCAAAATCAATGAATGTGATAAATGCATTTATGTCAGAGAGACAGAAGTTGGCTATGTCATTTTATGTCTCTACGTTGATGACATATTGATTGTCGGGAGTAATATTAAAATGGTGAAATCTACCAAGAATATGCTAAAATCTAAGTTTGACATGAAAGACATGGGTCTAGCAGATGTCATTCTGGGAATAAAGATCTCGAGAAGTTCAGATGGACTTATTCTTGATCAGTCGCACTATGTGGACAAGATTCTTGGTAAATTCAACAATGATGATTCTGATGTGGCTAGAACTCCTTTAGATGTGAGTCTACACCTATCAAAGAATATGGGAGATGGTATATCTCAAGTAGAATAATCTAGAGTTATCGGGAGTTTGATGTACCTATCGAGTTGTACAAGGCCTGATATAGCTTGTACAGTAAACAAGCTCAGCAGATATACGAGTAATCCAAGGGTTGATCACTGGAAAGCAATAATGAGAGTACTTAGGTACTTACGTTTTACTCGTAATTATGGGTTGCACTATCATAGATATCCAGCTGTAGTCGAAGGATACAGTGATGCTAATTGGATATCTGATATGAAAGACTCAAAGTCTACCAGTGGCTATGTGTTTACACTAGCAGATGCAGCTATATCATGGAAATCCTCCAAACAGACTGTGATAGCCAGATCTACAATGGAATCAGAATTCATTGCATTAGACAAGTGTGCTGAAGAAGCAGAATGACTTCGAAATTTTCTAGAGGATATTCCAAGTTGGCCTAAGCCAGTGCCAGCAATTTGCATTCATTGCGATAGTCAATCTGCAATTGGAAGGGCACATAACAATATGTATAATGGTAAGTCTAGACATATTCATCGTAGACCTAATACCGTTAGACAATTACTCTCTACTGGAGTTATTTCGATTGACTATGTAAAGTCAAAGGATAACATTGCGGATCCGCTAACCAAGGGTTAAATAGAGAGTTGGTTGTGAAATCATCGAGGGGAATGGGACTAAAGCCCATTAGATAAATGTTTATTACGAAGGAAAACCCAACCTTGTTGACTGGAGATCCCAAGATCTAGGTTCAATGGGACAACCTACTCGTAAAAGACATAATTGGTTCACTGTGGGGGGTTTACCCTCTAGTCCATTCCTATGGTGAAATGAAATAGTGATGCTCGTATGGATTGAGGTTAAGCAAATGCTTTTAATGATTCTTATGCGTCGGGAATCCGAGCAGAGTATTACGAGATGCTCTTAAATAAGAAATCACCTATGTGAGAGAGAAGTTGGGCCGCTTCAAAGGAAATTGTACGGGGCACAATTCTTAGAAACTCTTGCAGAACCAGGTTGATGTTCATGGCCAAAATGAGCATAACAATGAGAACTCAGATGTGTTAGGTAAAACATCTGTGTGATATATGTTCTCCATTTACATGAACGGCAGTACAGTTCAATGACATCGAGTCCACTGTCAGCCAGTAATGAGATATATTTTCACAAGGGAAGATTCAAAGGCTGAGGCCTACCTATCCTATCAGGTGTTGAACCGTTGAACTCTCTAGGTCAAAATAAAATGTTTTATAAAATAATTTTATTCGACGTTTTTCGCCATTTCATTCATGTGGGGGATTGTTGGAAAAATGCTTATAAGTAAGCATTTGAGGCTCAATTTTAAGCATGGTCCACTTCGTGTTAGTGGTTGTTATTGAATGATTCAGATACTCCTCCGCGAGTACTTCGAAATGGTATATTCTATGCTTAAAATGGTGCTTGGATGAATGAGAAATTGTTGCTCAAAGTTCACCCATTGGTGTTGGAAAAACAAGAGAAGTTAGATTGTCCCATATGAGAAAGCTATAGAGGGAAAATTGTGCTTATATATGATTGCTCATATGTAGATGGGTAAGAGTTATAAGGATAGTGGCTCTCTCTACGTCCGCGGGGGGGGGGGGGGGGGGGGGGGGGGGTGTGCAATCAAATCCGAATCAAGCTTGGCTCGTGTGCACCCGCGTGTCCTGCGTACACGAATGCCGGACCAAATTGTGCGGGCCTGGCCCAACCAATTTTTGCATGTCTCTTTAATTTTTCAAAGCCTTTTAAAGTTCCATAACAGTTGAATTAATGACATTAATCAACTTGGTGGTTACAAGCAATAGAAAGTCTCCCACTCATGTGATTAATTGGCATGTTAATTTCTTTAAAAGTGTGGAAGTGTATTTTCGTTTTCTTTAGTTGAATACAGAAAACAAGTTCTTGTTAGGAGAGTTCAAACACTTCAGTTGTTCGTTGCAGTCGAATTTGGTGGTGCCCAATTTCGTCTATTTTCCGTTGCATCCTGGGAAACAGACGTCTCGCGTTCTACTGCACCAATCGGTAGGGGACGAATTTGTTTTAAGGAGATTGTTGCTGCATCAACAAGCCTCGGAATTCTCTCGGTTCGCGCTGCTTTCGTACTGGTGTTTTACTGTCGACTGTTTTACTTATTTCTCGTTCTCTGTCTGTACTTGTCCTTTTGCTATTCTGTTTATTGTATCACTTTCGTTAATTATATCATTTTTGTTTAGCTTACTGTTTGTTCAAAGTCCATTGTAAGAACACAGTAACCAAATAAGTTGTAATATTTTCATTAAAAAAAAACTACACACAAACAAACAATAAATCTTTGACTAACCAAGTGGAATTGTTATTAAGACATGATGGTGTAAGGAGTTTTCGCTCCTGAGACGCATCTCAATGTGTTGTGGTGCGACTCATTATAAAATATATTTTAAGGAAAAATTTCACTAACATTTCCAAATATTTAACTAACATGTAATTAGATTAGGAGTAATAACGAACCGGATCAGACTCAGATTTTATCGGTCTGGACATAAATTTTTTTTAAAAAAATTGCCATTGAACTGGACTCAGATTTTGTTGTCATCCCTAAATTAGGTCTCAAAGTTTGTCAAATTTTGTTTATAAATCTTAAATGAAAAATATTATGAATATAAAATTAGAATATAATGATTATATTCCAACTGATATGGCATACATGTGGCACTTATATAATTTACCATATGACCGTGAGATAAAATAATAATAATTATTATTATGACAATTTGTAATAATAAAAATCAAATATCACATTAGTTGGAACACTGTCTTGTTTCTTAATGTGAAATATGGTCTTAAAATTATTTAAAATAATTATCTCTCTTTTAATTGGAAGGGAGTTACTTCTCTGTTGTTGTACTAGACAGATCCATTTATAACTATACCAAATCTTAAGAGATGTGAATGAAATTTATGAAAAGAAAGGAAAACTAATAAAGTGCAACAAATATACATTTGTACTTCAACTTGATTTAGAAAGTACGACTCATGGGTTTGGTGAGTATTTTTTAACAAGATTTACATTACATTTTATGAAGGAAAATCATTTATTCCGCTCAAAATTTGATAAAAATTAGTTAAATCCGAAGATTTTTAAGTGTATTAATTTTTGTCAGAATTTATTATCTGTCTATTAATTTCTACTCAAAGTATATCGATTTCCACTCAAGTTATACATAAATTATCATTATTCTAATCTTAATTGTGGAAATTGGTGTGTGGGGCCCGCCTGCTGTGAGAGAGATGACATATACACCCGGCACATAATATAATTTTCGGGTTATAACAGGCAGCAAAGAAATTTCTAATCACACCACTTTTATATATATTTAATTTACCAATGTTAAACTCATGTTATTTCATTTGGGCAAAGGCACAATGATAGAAAGCCTAAGCTGCAAAGAAAATGACCAATAAATAATAATAAATAAAGCCACCAACCTGTAAAACAAGGATCATAATAATGCATGCACCAAAATGAATGAGCTGCTAATATTCCGATCTAAAGCTAAAAAAAACAAAGTACAACCACAGTGCTAGCTTATTGTGACACCACATTGGAAAAAAGATTTCAGAGGACCCTCAGAAGGTAATGGTGGGAGTGGGACCCTTTTGCTTTACATAACTCAACTTTACCTGAAGGGCAAAGTCGGGTTAAGTTTTGACCATCCACATGAGTTTATGACCATTTGGACAAAAACTATCCCGGGGTATTATAGATTCGATTTGAATCAGATCGAATCTAAATATGATTTGATTAGTTAAGTATTGAATAATTTAATCTGATTGAATTTTGAGTCTATTAAATCCAATCCGATCTCATATTGGATCGAATCGGATTTCATTCAATCTGATTTGAAATCTTAACGGATCGAATAAAGCGAATCCGAATATAATAGAGTATCCGATTTGAAAATAAATCCAGTAGTTAATTCGATTTGTCTGTTGTTTATTACTTGTAAAGGAGAAGAAAGAGAAGATGGTGACGGTAAAAATCGATCGGACGTCCGAGATCTAATGCCCAAGTTAAAAAAAAAACAAAAAAAAGAAGAAAAATTACTGTCCCACATATATGACAAACAATTTTAGCATTCTTATTGGCACTTTCCCAATACTATTTACTGGGTTTGTAATCCAGATAATCATGTTCCAAACAAATAATTGTTGATGATGTCCGAGTATCCATATGATCAAAGTCTTGTTATTTATAAGAATATGAATAGATGTTTTTTTTTATATCTTTTAAATATTAAAAATGTAGAGTTTTAATCTCATACCGATAGATATCTTTATAATATTATAAATGAGGTGTGATCTTTCCCCACCGATAATTCCCCTCCTCTTGTCTCCCATCAATTTCCAGAAATACCCCCTCCCTCTGTCAAAAATTTCATTCCCCAATGAACCAAATATATCTCAATTATTTATATATATATATATATATATATATATATATATATTATTTTATTAATTAAATTTTTTATTTTATTATTTTGTTATTTTTTTAAATTTATATTTTTTTTGCTCTTTATATATATATTCTTTTTTATTTGTTTAATAAATATTACAAATTTCATATTTATTGTTATTTATTTTGTGTTTATTTATTTAATTTTTTTGATTCTTTTTTAATTTATTTAACACTACTTATGTATTATAAAAATATTCTCATGTATATTAGAAAAATATATATTTAAAAAATACTACAAATAACAACATAAAAAGTTATACTTAAAAATATAAAAACATAAATTCTAATCTACGTTACACTTAAAAATCAAAAAAATTATTTTATAAATTAATTTTATTTGGTTAAATTATATTTTTTTTATACATAAGTAGCATTAATTAAATTAAAAATGAATAAATACGAAATTTGTAATATTTATTAACAAAAATAATAAAAAAAATTAATAAAATGGCAAAGGGAATTATAATTAGTATATAATTATTTTTAAATTAATATATATAAATATAGAATTTTTGTCATGTATAATAATTGAGAGATGATTTTATATAAAAGGAGGGGCATTATGGTAAAACTACAAGGAAAAGGGGGAGTGATCAGGTGAAGAGTAATTTACATTATAAATATATTTATCTAATTTCTTAATAAATTTCACATGAAAAGACTGGTAATCATTTTTAAAAAAATCCATATTCTAAACCAACAGTAAAAAATTAAATGATATAAAAAAGCTTATTATATATGTGTATCAGATGTAGACATCCCACATTCCACCACCCACTGGCCAGAAATCCCCTTTCTTGCTCTCTCTCTCTCAGCACACAGAAACTCAATCACCTTTCATTTCAACTTCAAAAATTTTTCTTAAAGAGGTTTTAATTTCTAATAGTTTGCCTCAAAATCTTGCATCAATCATGGCTCTTATAGTTTACTTAGTGCTTTTCTTGGCCATGACTGGCCATTCAAGTAAGCATCTTTATTGATTTAATTACTCATGTCTTCTGACTTTCTTTCATTTTATGTTTCTTGGTTTCTCTGGTAAAAGAAATTAGATCTTTTATGTGAACTGACTAATCTTGTTCTTGATATTGCAGCTGCCCTTTATTGCTTATGTAAAGATGGGTTGAGTCAATCAGTCCTACAGAAAGCCATAGATTATGCTTGTGGAGCAGGAGCTGACTGTACTCCGATCCTCCAAAACGGTGTGTGTTTCAACCCTAACACTGTGCAAGATCACTGCAACTATGCTGTTAACAGCTATTTCCAAAGAAAGGGCCAAACCCAAGGGAGCTGTGATTTTGCAGGCGCTGCTGTGACTAATCCTAATCCCCCTTCCAGTAAGCCCCTTAGAAAAAAATAACCCTCTTTATTCTCTTATTCAATTCACAGTCCTTGTTTGTATGATCCTGATCTTTGTAATTTGCAGATGCTGTAGGGAGCTGTGTTTATCCTTCAAGTGCCAGGTATGCTTTTAATCTCAGTTATGTCTTTTCTTGTTAACATACCAAGCACAAAGATCAATCTACAGACTGATGAGATTTCTGATTTCAGCATCAAATATCTTAGAATCTGATTCCCTGCAATCTTTGCTTTAATTACTTTCTTGTGAGCAGAAAAAATTAAGACTTTTGATCAAGGGATTCATGTTATGTGTACATAGAACATAGAACCTTTCACTTTCTTCACTCAGCTTGTTTCAATAGTTGTGATCCACATGGTAGTGGCAATATTAGCTTTTGCTTTAAGTAAACAATAGATCTATCACTTACTCAGTTGATAATTGATTTTCTTTTGCATTAATTTGTTGGTAAGTCAGAATCCTTCATCATCTTTGATAGCTATGAGCTGTCCTGATGTTGATATTTCATTCTTCCTTTGTCCTGTTTCTCCCCTAAACTCATAACCATTTGTTATACTTATTTGTCTTGGCTCAGGGTTTTGTTTGAGTCTAGGAGTGCATTTCCTGGGTTTGAGTGTAGGGTGCATTTCTTTGTAAGAGTGTGAGGCAGCTGTTAGTTGGAGGTTTTATCTACTCCGCTTAAGTTGGGATATAGTGATTTGACGGCGAGATTTCCAACGTTTACAAAAATAATAATAACAATAATAATTAATTTTATAAATTTTGTTCACTAGTCTATTCAAGATTCGGTTAATTTTCCATTATTTTATTATGGTAGCATTTTTTTTATTTGGGTTACTGTCTTCTCTTGAACAACAGCACAGGGACAGGCACAACACCAACCACCACTCCAACCACAACACCAACGCCCACAGGCACGGGCACAGGCACAGGCACGGGCACGGGCACATCAACGGTGTTCGGTGGCAATCCCAGCTCACTGGGCCCAACCGGAACCATCAATGACTCAAGTAGTGTGGCTCTCTTTAAACTCAATAACTTGTTCTTCTCGTTGGTTCTGTCTCTCTGGATTTCATCATGCCTAGTAGTACATTGAGGGAAAAAGTAAAAGCTGCTGGGGTCTGATGTGCGGACCAGATTTTGCCACGACAAGATGGGCAGTCTTGTAATTTCATAATGTATGTGTAGGGGAATGGGATTCATCATCATCTAGAGAGGAAAAACCCCACCAGGGCTATTATTTTGCTGTGTGAAAAAGGCTGTTATAGCTGTAGAAACAGATCTCTTCGGTTTAGATTTTTCCCTTGATCCCTTCTGTACATCTAGGGAGCGTCAGCTTTTTTCTTTTTAAAAAATTTTAAAAGAATTGCTGCCCATCTATCCTACCACATGTTCCATAGTTTCGGTTGCATTTCATTATTTTGATTATTATTTTCATTTGCTTAATAGAAACTATTATAATTAGGGGTGGGCATTATCGGATTCGGATCGGACCGAATCCGAATCCGATCCGATCCGATTCGATAAGAGTTGATTTATTTGGTTCGATCGGATTTTGAGTCCTTATCGGATCGGATTTGATCCGATAACTATCGAATCGAATCAGATTTATTCGATCCGATTTGATATCTTAACGAATCGGATAAATTCGATTTGATAACAGATCCGAATCCGATAAAGCATCCGATTTGATAATGAATCTGATAGTGGATTCGATTTGATAACGAATCCGATTTGATAAAATTGATTTGAGTTTTAAGTTATCCGATCCGATTCGATAAAATTGTTATGAATTTACAAATTTTCAAGTCAATTTTTCGAATCAGATCCGTTATCAAATCAGATTTGTTATCAAATCGAATCTACTATCGGATTTATTATCAAATCGGATTCTCTATCGGATTCGAATCCGTTATCAAATCGGATTCTCTATCAGATTCAAATTTGTTATCAAATCAGATAAAATATGATTCGATCCGATAATTATCTCGAATCCGATCCGATGTCCAGTCCTAATTATAATCATAGAAAACACACTCTTTTTGAGTGCTATTATGTCTGCAAAGTAGGGATGGCTAAGTCGGCCATCCCGTCCCAATTATGAATTGTGACGAAAAAATTGTCTAGAATCCCGATCGATTTTTAAATCAAGACGAATTTGAGATTTTTAGGTTAAAAATTCGGGATGATTTTTTGTTTTAAATCTCATACCAGGTAAATCTCTGCAAGCTTGATGCTAACAATCTGGTCATCTTCACCCCATATGTCAAGTGTCTTTTGTTTCACCTGTGCAACATATTTGTAAATTGCATGAAAAAGAGAACTTATATTTCTGGGTATGTTTATTAGTTTGGAATTGGCTGAGAAATGCTATCGTAGAAACTTCAATGCAGTTTCTTCAAGCTTATGCATGGAGTTGTGGCTCGCCCAATATGTACACTGACTCCGAAATTTTACTACATACACTTGTTTCAGGAATTTGAGCACTGACATTATAACCTCCACTAACCATAGACCTTACAGTTGCATTCTCCTGCCAAGGAAATAGACAATGTAAGCGGCCTATCTGGGTAATATTGGAAGAATAAAGGTAGCATAAGAGGCAACTTCACTAGTGCAAAGTCCTAAAACATTCTAGTGAATAAAATAATTGACATTGTAAGACTATGATCAGCACTTGTTTGATCACATGAATACTTACATTAGTCCAATCTAAGCTGGTAGTGAATGATATAAGGTTGAATGTCAACTGCACCAAAGAGTTGATACACTTCATACTTCTGCTCTGTGTCACACATGAAGCTTCCAATACTTTATGAAAGTTGGTAGAAGAATTTCCCTCATACAGAGGCCAATGAGAGAAGATCCTCTTAAGCCTTACCTTAATGGATAAGTGCTCACATTTGGATGCCACATTACATTGTGGAAAGTTTTCTAACAATCACTTGCAAAAAAAAAATTAGTTAAAATCATCCAGAGGCCTAACGCACAAAACTTCATATACTGTGAGTTCTGAAAAAGATTCAATATATACACATTCTTATACCCTTTTTTTTTTTTAACAAAGAAACTATTTTCATTACTCGAACTTATATTAATAAAATAAAATTATTGTATGCTGTGTTACCATCTAGGTGTTAATAGCTATTGAGAAAGAGGCAAAGACAAAGAAGAAGATGGCTAGTGAAGCTAAAAAACGCCGATGTTAGCAAGATCCTGATGGAACATAAGTTGATGAAAGGACATAGTCAGGAAGCAGGAAGAAATTGACAACCAAATGTACTTATCTCGTCAAAGAAGCCTGGCAGGTGCTGATTGTTAGGATTGGTATTCAGAGTGTCAATCTGAATCGTATTTATGTTTGGTTTATGAATATGAATAATTATTTTTTTTCATAATATATATTCGATCTAATTTGATTAGAATAATTGGATTAGAATAAAACTAAATCTGGTTTAGCATATGTATATATTAGACAAAGACCTGATGATTTACAACGTAGTGGACAGTTACAACATAAGTTGTAATTGACATTGGGAAGCGTCACTATAAGTTGTATATTCTCAAATAAAGTTCATGGTCAAGATTTACTGACACAGGTCGATTAGTAAAATTCGCTGAGTGATAAGTGTGGTTTATACCCACTTATTATGGCATTCTCAGCTTATTATTTTGTTATAATTCGAGATATTAAATATCTTTTATAGTTTATTTTATGTTTTATTTGTAGGAGCATTAAAATATGGATCGGGGAATAATTGCACGTGTTTTGGGAACTTCAGGGAACACAGGACGAGCAACTGGATCATCAGGCGCCATGGCGCCTAAATCCCATACAAATCACAGAGAATTAGGCGCCACGGCGCCTAACTCTTGCAATTGAAGGCGCCGCGGCGCCCACTTGATACACACATATGGCGCCGCGGCGCCAATTGGAATGAAACAAAAGGGCAGGCGCCGCGGCGCCTTCACAAGATGCAATCTCCATACAATTTCCAGGGGAATAAGCGCCGCGGCGCTGCGCAGGGAAGTTTCACGCGTATCAGGAAATTAATTTTAGGGTTTTCAATAATCCTAATGCTACCCAAAGACTCCATGCCTCAACTATAAATATAACATTACATCCAACACTCAAGGGGAGGCTAATACAGAGGCTAATACAGAGCACAAAACACAGAACACATATTTTTAGAGATCCAAGGAGAGGATTGAAGAGCGACAAGAAGAGACAAAGGCTGTAATATCCGGAGAGGAAGAGATTCAATTCGGGTTTTATCTTCTTATTTCTTTCTTAAAACTCTAATGATTTCCATTAGATTCGTGGCTTGATTATTTATTGTTTTATCTTTTGTCATGAATTTACTCCTTAATTCTGGAGAATGATGTAACTGATGCTTGAACCTTAATTTTAATTACTGATTTTGTTATGAAGTTTTATTGATTTATTTATATTCTTTTGAGTTTAATGCTTCTTGATTGTTGGCCACAATTTGAGATGATGAATGTTTAGAATCTATCACTCGAGAGAGGGGATTTTGAATAGATCTAGAGAATATAGCCTAGGATTTTATAGAGTTCGAGAGAATCTGTAGTCCTTTGAAGTCTTTAACATAGAATCACAAATCGTAATGAGTTGTTAACTATTGGATTTTTATAGAGATATCGAAGTCTATAGTTGATAATATTTTCACTCGGCACTCGAGAGAGGGAGTGAATATTTTAGGATCTTGACTTATAAATAATATAACTGAACAAAGATTAATGACATGAAAAATACATTGGAGACAGCTAGGTGAAATCAGGATCCAGAATCTCTATCGTATTAGTTCCTCCTATCTAAATATTTGTATATTTTATATTTATTTATTTATAAAAATCTTTATAAATTGTTTTCTAAATAAAGTTAGGATTATCAATTGTAGTACTTAGTGCGAGTTAACGCAATCCCTGTGGGTTCGACACTCTTTCACTGATTTATACTAAAACTTGACACCGTACACTTGCGGTACGATATAAAAATATCACAACAAGTTTTTGGCGCCGTTGCCGGGGATTGTTTGTTTAATTCACATTAATACTACTACCAAGTAATTTTAGCTTTAATTTAGATTTTTATTTTTATTTTTAGTTTGTTTTTGTTTTGTTTTGTATTTAATTTTTATTTTTATTTTGTTTATTGATTTTTATTTTTCTTTTGGTGCTTCAGTGAATGCGAAAAGCCACAAGTCTCAATTCGCTCCTGTTTGATCCTGAAATAGAAAGAACTGCGAGGAGACTAAGAAAAGAAAGGAAAATTGAAAAAGAAGCAATGGCAGCTGAAAACATAGAGAACAACCCACGCCATGTGGCAATCAGAGATCACTTCAAACCGGTCCTTGATAATATATGCTCTGGGATTGCCCATCAACCAATCAACGCCAACAGTTTTGAGTTAAAACCTGCATTGATCAACATGGTACAAAGGAATCAGTTTGGGGGTTCAGCTGTAGAGGATCCCAACTTGCACTTAAGGATGTTCCTGGAGATCGCAGATACCATAAAAGTAAATGGCGTGAGTAAAGAGGCTATCAGGCTACGCTTATTTTCATTCTCTTTACGGGATAAAGCGTGGGATTGGCTGCAATCAATACAAACAGGGAGTATCATGACATGGCAGGATATGGCCACAAAATTTCTTGAGAGATTCTTTCCACCAGCTAAATCAGCTCAACTGAGGGCAGAAATCAGTGTATTTAAGCAGCTGGAACTGAGACTTTGTATGAAGCATGGGAGCGCTTTAAGGATTTACTACGAAGATGCCCACATCATGATTATGCAGATTGGGTCCAGATTCAGTTGTTCTATAATGGGTTAAATGGTCCGAATAGGACTGTGGTTGATGCAGCAGCTGGGGGAGCTCTATTCAGGAAATCAGCTGAGGAAGCGCGCAATTTATTGGAAGAAATGGCCATTAACCATTATCAATGGCCAAGTGAACGCGCTACGGTAACCAAAGTGGCTGGATTTATGAAGTAGACCCTCTTGTGGCACTTACAGCTCAGATTTCCACCTTGGCCACTCAAGTAGCAGCCCTGACAAAACCACGAGTATCATCTATTGAATCAGCGGCAGCTACAAATATGCAGTTAGTGGAAGGAAACCCGAACATTGAACAAGTCCAATATGTTAACAATCGGAACTTCAACAGCTATAGAGGAAATCTTATGCCTAACCGTTATCATCCAAACCTGTCATATGCTAACACAGAGAATACTTTGCAACCTTCTTCTGGTTTTGACTATAAAAAGGATGAGCAGAAATCTTCCTTAGAAGATTTCGTGAGCACGTTTGCTGCTAGTACTTCAGAGAGATTTGAGAAGACTGAGTCAAGGCTAAACAATATTGAGATACACATGGAAAATATGGAGGCTACAATGAAGTCTTTAGAAACACAAATTGGGCAGATTGCATCCTCCATAACCAAGCAGCAGTAGGGGCATTTGAATAAACTGTCACAGCCGCCAAGCTATCTTTTTCATGTCAAAGCAGTCAGTGGATACAAAAGAAGAAGCTACCATGACCACCATTTGGGTGGTTGCGTCTGGCTGAAGACGTTAAACTTAGCGCTAGCGGGGAGGCAACCCTTGCATTTCTTTTATTATTATTTTCTTTACTTTTTATTTTATTTTATTTTATTTTATTGTGTGCTATTTATTTATTTGCATGTTATTTATGCAGGTAGCACGAGACACACAACGCCCGCGCAACCAAATTCCAACCAGCAAGAGTCTGATCAACTCCATGCACGGTAGTGTTGTTCCTCACTCTTGCTCTTGATATTTATCTTACATTGAGGATAATGCAAATTTTAAGTTTGGGGGTGTGTGCATGTTGTTTACTTGCTATTTAGTGTTTAAATTTTTGAGTCCTGTATATCGAGACTTGGTCTGATGGTTTATCCAAGTAAGGCATGAGTCTTCGGAGACTCGTATAAACATATAGGTGTTTATTCGATCAACATTGAACGACTCACCGAAGATTTCCTAATAAATGGTACACTTAGAGGTAACCACCAGTCTGATTCCCGGTTCCACACTTATGTGGAATCGGAACCGGAACCGAATAGTTCCGGTTCCATTCCGATTTTTTTAAATTTTAATAATGATTTTTTTTAAAAAAATAAAAACTTTAAACGGTTCCACCGTAGAACCATTGGAACTGAACGGTTCCAAAGGTTCCGGTTCGAACCGCTGGAACCGTTTGGTTCCAACGGTTCGATTTTGGTTCAGTCATGGGTGAACCCTAACCGAACCGAAATATTACGGTTTTGATTTCGAAACCCTGGCCGATCTAGATACACCAACATCAATATGAATCTTTTTAAGTCGAGAGCATAATGGTCCTTAAACTTGAGATATCACAATGGATATATGAATTATCCTCCATACTTTGATGACAGTCACGTCAACGACCTATTTAGGTCCGACCTTCACCTGTTCGTCGGGTATGGACTGATGCTCATGATATCTGGTGTGTATCAAGATAAAATATGTCAGTCATGTGTACAGCTGTGGATGCTGGTTTTCGCTCGAGGTCCACAATCGAGAATCTGTAGTATGATGGCATTAGCGATCCTGCAAAACAAAGGTAGAATGAGCGGGAAGTACTGCCCACCGGTGTGGTGGGTGCCGTAGGCACTCCGACGCCCAAGTCAATAGTGTGGATAAGACAAAAGTAGGGAGAATAAGGTCTGCAGTTACCTATATCTCAGTTTGTTTGTTGTGAGGGTAGAGTGTTTGATATTTCTCGAGTGATATGTGTGGATTGTGTCATGTTGGATGCCTATTCATGCCATGACCCTTCTCTTTTATAAGTCCTCTGATATGGCGTCATTTTATCGTTCTCCTGCTGTTGGGATTTCTGTAACTGTAGACTTAATGGTGGTGTTTATGACTATCTCTGTAACTGCTGATTAATTAGTGGGGTTTATGAGTTTAGACGTTTTCCCAACCTGGTTATTGATGAGCGATGGGTGATGGGCTTTGAGCTGGTCTATGGTCTCTCGGCCCGGTATTGGTTTTTAAACTGGATTTGATAATGGGCCTTGAGTCTCTGGTTTCGTGGTTGGCCCATGGGTGAAATGTCATTTTGACCATTGGGTCTAAATTTGGCCCATACAGTTTGTCCCATACTCTCCAAGTCTAGGAGCCTCTGACTTGGAGAGTACCTTTGCGCATGTCGAATGAAACGGGACACGGGTAGTTGTTTTACTGATCCTGGCATAGGCAAGAAGCTAATCCACACGATGTTTCGTCGTATGGACTGGGGAAATTCATGATTTTCCTTGATTCGTCATGAATCTATGACGGATGTCCCCAGTCGACTTTGAACCAGATGAAGGTTCAGGAATTGTATCACTCGACATGTCGTATAGACTGATGGTCGTTCATATCTTTATTTGACTCGGCATGAGTCTATGGGGGATGTCATCGGTCGACTAAACCAGATGAAGGTTCAAGATTTATTTCATTCGACATATCGTATGGACTGAGGGAAGTCAATATCTTCAATTGACTCGACGAGAGTCCATTGGGGATGTCCCCGGTCGACTGAACCAGATGAAGGTTCAAGAGTTATTTTATTCAACATGTCGTATGGACTGAGGGAAGTCCATATCTTCATTTGACTCGACATGAGTCCATGGAGGGTGTCCCCGGTCGACTGAACCAGATGAGGGTTCAAGAGTTATTTCACTCGACATGTCGTATGGACTGAGGGAAGTCCATATCTTCAATTGACTTGATATGAGTCCACATGGGATGTCCTCGGTCGACTGAACCAGATGAAGGTTCAGGAGCTAATTCACACGACATTGTCGTATGGACTGTGGAAAGTCCAGGTCTTTAATTGACTCGATGTGAGTCCACGGGGATGTCCCTGGTCGACTGAACCAGATGAATGTTCATTAGTTAATTCACACGACATTGTCGTATGGACTGTGGGAACTCCATGTCTTCAATTGACTCGATATGAGTCCACGGGGGATGTCTCTGGTCGACTAAACCAGATGAAGGTTCAGGATAATCCCCATACTATGGGTCAATGGACCAGAGGAGTTTTCAATGTCATTTTGACCAGATGAAGGGTCAAAGGACCATATGAGTCTTCAATGTCGTCTGGACTTGATGAAATTCTATGAAGGTCTTCACTCCACTAGTCCTGATGAAGGTCCAAGGGAGATTATGGTCGACTGGACCTGATGAATGTATATGAAGGTCTTCACTTCTCACTCTACAATCCTCACTCTACGAGACCTGACAAATGTTAGCGATGATCTTCATTCCTCATTCTACAATCCTCACTCTACAAGACCTGACGATGGTCAGTGAGGGTCTCCTCATTCTACAATCCTCACTCTACAAAACCTGACAAAGGTTAGTGAGGGTTTTCATTCCTCATTCTACAAGACATGACAAAGGCCAATGGGGGTCTTCATTCCTCATTCTACAATTCTCATTCTACAAGACCTGACAATGGTCAGTGAGGGTATTCATTCCTCATTCTACAATCCTCACTCTATAAGACCTGACAAAGGTTAGTGGGGGGTTTTCATTCCTCATTCTACAAGACCATATATGTATTGTCGAATGAGATCTTTAACGAGTGTCAAACTTCACATGGTAGTGTCGACCGAGATCCTTAACAAGTGCCAAGCTTCACACGTGTGGTGTCGAATGAGATCCTTAACAAGTGCCAAGCTTCACACGTGTGGTGTCGAATGAGATCCTTAACAAGTGCCAAGCTTCACACGTGTAGTGTCGAATGGGACATCTTCCTCATGCTGAGTCTCCATACATGTACTGTCGAGTGGGATATCTTTGCCAAGTCTTCTTACATGCATGACGATTGGAATTTCATCACTCCAAGTCCTAATACATGTAGTGTCGACTGAAATGTCTGCAAAGTCTTCATACACGCATGTCGACTGGAATATCATCACTCCATACATGTAATGTCGAGTGGGATATCCTAATACTAATTCTCCATACATGTAGTGTCGAGTGGGATACTCAACAAGTGCCAAGCCACATATTGTATTGTCGACTGAGACTCCAATAACAATTACCAAGCTATATGTTGTAATGTCGACTGGGACACCCATAACAATTACCAAGCTATATGTTGTAATGTCGACTAGGACACCCATAACAATTACCAAGCTATATGTTGTAATGTCGACTGGGACACCCATAACAAGTCCCAAACTATAAATTGTAATGTCAACTAGGACATCTATTACAAGTCCCAAGCCACACATTGATGTCGACTCAGATATTCTAAAAGTGCAAGCCATACCTGATAATGTCGACTGGGATGTCCATGCCAAGTCTTCATTAGAGTATAGTCCATTTTGACATCCTCCCCACGCCATGTCTCCAAACATGTATTGTCGACTTAGGATGTCCAAGCAAAGTCTTCATTCGGGTATTGTCGATTGAGACATCTTCCTCATGCCAAGTATATCTCTTTATCGTATGGGGTGAATGGTAGGAAAAATGGTTCCACTGAAGGGACGCGCCTTGTTCCTGATGAGGGTCCATGAGACTATGGTCGAATGGAGTCTAGAGTCGAAGGCAATCCATTCATGTAATGTGAAGAATATAATTATCTTCTCATGTCGCTTGAAAGAGATGACTATCCAACCATGTAGTATAGAGTTGAAGGCAATCCATGCATGTCATATGGAGGAGATCAAAATCATTTCAATCGTCTGAATGTGGTGACAGTCCTTCAATGTCGTATGTAAATGATAACAATTCTTCTATGTAGCCAGATGGCCATCCGCCTTATCGTATGGAGAATATGATAATCTTTCCATGCAATCTGGAATAGATGACAATTCATCTATGTCTTTTGGAGGAAATGACAATCCTTCGACGTTGTCTGGAAGAAATGATTATCCTTATATGTAGCATGGATTATATTGCCATCCATATTGTCGCATGAAGAATATGACAATGTTTCCGTGTAGTCTGGAGTGGATGACATTCCTAGAGAATACTTCTTGGTCGATTGGGTATGCTGGAGGAATATGAGGGCATTCTCATGTCGAATGGAAGAAGTATATCGTTTGGGTCTGATGATTTTTTATGTGGTCGATTGGAACAAATGAGTTTCTCCCTAAGTTGTAATTTTGTGAATGTCATTTTCTTTTAAAGTAAGCAATGAATACTTGTTTGGGAAGCTATGATGTCCCCAAGGCGACAATGGGTAGATTATGGCCTTTTTTTTTTGCTAATTACATCAGGTGATATCTTATTGAGAAGTATTACTAGCACATCATTTATTATGTCGCTTGGGAGGATTCAAACTTCTTTAATTGTCATGGTTGGTGGAGCTTCATCTCTTATTGTTCCTCTTATCTTCCTCCCACCTAATTGTAGACACTTGCATTTTTGCATGAAAGCCCAATGATGAGCCTCGTATGGAGGCACTACCCGATAAGTTACGGAAGTCGCGGGAAACGACGTCGGAAGGGAAAAATTTAAAAATAAATACATCAACAAATTTAACTCGCTAATTGGCCTCGGGTTCGCCCGATTAATCCATGTTTTAAAATATTAAGCCTCGGCCCAAAACCCCCGCACCCATCCAAAGCCCACTTGGCCCAAGCCCAATCCAAATAATTAAAACACATGTCACAAATTAAAATTAAATCAAATCCAATTAAAATAAAATCAAATCCCCATTCTTAAATTAAATAAATCCCTCTTCCTAAATTAAATAAATCGCATTCCAAATTAAAAAATATTTTGAAATCAATCCCCACCAAAATTATACAAATTTATTTCCCTTTTCAAATTAATTAAATACACACATAATTTACTTGATTTGTTTCCTTTTTAAAACCCATGCATAACCCTAATACAAAAAACACAAACCAAAACCACAAAGGCTCTTCACACTCGACTCCCCACGGCTCCCCCTCCCTCTCTCACTCACGGCAAAACACAAAAATTTAATACCTCTCGCCTATCTCTATCACAAGACAACAAACGCACAGCTCTCATCTCCTTCACGTAACACTAATAACCAGACTCCACTCAGCACATTCTCTCATCACCACCGCACACCACCCGACATAAACCCTAGGCCACACGCCTCTCATTTCTCTCTCCCTAAAGACTCACGCACCCACAATAAACAAAAACTAGCAGCCCCATGTACCCATCAGCTTTTCAGCCCACACTCAACACGTATCTCCTCTGTCATCCAGCGAATCAACAAATAACCTAGTGGTTCCTCTCTCAAGTAAGCCACCTCACGTCCCTATTTCATTCAGTAAACTGCATGTTGAACACACATAATCCAAGCCACTCACTCTAATCACAAAAATACAAAGCCATTCCCTCATCAACAAAGCAAAAGCCGAATAAAAAACGCCTCACATACACAGCCATCTCACCGACTCTCCCTCATGCTTCATTCAATCAACGCAGCCCTTCACCGACCCAAGTAACAACAAAACTAACAGCCCCTTAACCGACTAAGTTAACAAGCAAACCGACCAAAGTAACCAATCCTCTGACCGACAAAAAGACAGTGAGCAACAGTCCCCAAAACTGCACCCTAAGCCACCGAAAACTGCCCCAAAACTGCACATTTAAGCCACAAAAAATAGTCCCCAAAAAATCCCAAAACACCCCAAAAATAACCCCGAAATAGTGACCGGAAAACATCAGCAAATCATCCAAAAATAGTGAATAAAATAGAGAAAACAACGAAGAAAAACAGTGAAACAGCAAAGGGAAATATCGAACCAGTGAACCAGAAAAATAACGGAGCATTAACATTTCCGACGAGGACGTAACGCACTCCTGGGAAGCGATTTAAAAGGTAAGACCTGAGGGCACCCTTTGTTATATTTTTATTTTGTTATCCCGGACACGACATGCTTAGTTGGACGTGGAATACGTCCAACCGGGCATGCGAAGTCCTACATTAAAAACGGCCTAACTATTGGTCACATCTCCCTTTTATTATTCCGCCATTTATTTTATCCCGCATTATCTTTATTTCTGTTTTGCACTTAGTTTACTATTTACCGCTTCCGTTACTTATTGTTATTTCATCATATGCATTATTATATTTCACGTCTATTTTTATTTACTTTGTGTTAATAATTGCATGCTATCTCTTGCGATATATCGGATGGAAACCCAAACGTAAATTCTGTAGCCGAATCTGAATGGACGGTAGTGCGGTCTGTACTTGAGATACAACTCCACGTACCGCTTGAGAAACTTTCAAGCACGTATTACATTTTGGTATTTAATTTTGTTCCGCTATTTATTTTTGATGTGTCGTTTCTTTAGTCATGCATTGATATTATTTGCATGAGCTAATTATGGTGGATTAAGGTCCTCTGTTCGAGGAAGAAATGACTAAAGGCTACCTTTACCACGATGTTTTGACGCGCCTTTTATTATGTCATTTACCATTTGCATATCATTGCTTTATTTACGCATGCATTGCAGTCTAGTGCGCATGGGCTAACTAGGGTGGATTAAAGGTCCTCTATTCGAGGGAAATGCCTAAAGGCTACCTTTACCACGATGTTTTGCCGCGCCGGACGAAGTACACTCGATTGCATGGGAAATGTGTTTAATCGGGCATACAAGGTCCTATATTATTTATTTATTTATTCATGCATTGATAATTTAATGCGCATGGGCTAACTATGGTGGATTAAAGGTCATCTATTCGAGGGAAATGCCTAAAGACTATATTTACCACGATGTTTTACCGCGCCGGACGAAGTACACTCGATTGAATGGAAAATGTGTTTAATCGGGCATACAAGGTCCCATATTATTTATTTTTTTAGTCATGCATTGATAATTTAATGCGCATGTGCTAACTATGGTGGATTAAAGGTCCTCTATTCGAGGGAAATGCCTAAAGGCTATCTTTACCACGATGTTTTGCCGCGCCTTTTATTATGTCATTTACCCTTTCCATGGATGTGTTTGTGTCATTCCAGATGCCATTTTGGTGATCTTGTTTGAACGTGTTTCCGAAAACTACACGAACGTATGCATTCTGCCTCAGTCTGTTTGAACACGTTTCAGAACGCTACTCGAAAGCGCACGTATTCTATTTTATCATGCATCAGACCTTGTCCCGTTCGAACATGTTTCCGAACTCTATACGAACGTGAACATTCTGTCTCATTTCCACTCGAACGCGTATGCACTCTGCTTTACAATGCATCAGGTCTCATCCCGTTCGAAAGTGTTTCCGGACGCTATATGAACGCGAACATTCTGTTTACCGTCCGAATACGTTTTCAAACGCTACACGAACGCACATACAATGAACATATTTCTTTTCATCACATCTCATGCACGTTTATTTCTTTGGACATTTCTTTTGCATTACATAATTAATCATGTCATTTCATATTGACGTTTTTACCGTTATTAGTTATTTATATTTCCGTATTTATCTACTTAATGTGTTCATGAGATTGCGTGTTTGCCTTTATTTCACTTACTTCTATGCATGCGAACTTAGATATAGGTTCTATGCAAACTTAGATATAAGTTATTCTTGCGTGTGTATATTGCGTAGACTTGGTTATGTTATTGCACAAATCCGTTCATTACAGGTGGCATAAGTAAGAGACCATTCTGAACCCAACGGTTTGAGGTCTTCCCTTGCGAGGGGTGAGTGCGGCCTTAAATCATTTCCCAATTCACGCTGGGTGGCGACTCTATTTTATTTCTCCGGTTTAGTCCTCCGAGGGCTACTCCGTACTCTCGACCGGGCCGCGAGCCCGGGACAGCGTCGTCCACCTTCTGGGTCCTACAGTATGGCGACTCCACTAGGGATAGAGAATCGTCCCCGAAATAATGTCTTGTATTGTTTGTGATTCATGCTTTAGTTAACCGTGTCTACCGTGGGTTGAAAGGGATTTAATTAAAGGCATTATTAAAGTTAGGTAATGGTTTGATGTCTTCCTTCATTCACTACCTTTCTATAGATGAAGGGAAAAGCTCTGAAAGCACCTCGATAATCATTTACCCGAAGCTTATCGTGATGGACTAATTTGAAGGACTTATTATTTATTCCTGTCACCAAGACGATAAGACCCTAAGAGGCTTGGGTATTTAAGAGAGTCCGATCCACCCTCCCTCTGGGGAATCTTCAATAAGAAATTCATTTGACAGTCAGTCATGTATCATCACTCGTTGGCACGTACCTTAGCGTATAAAAAAGGTGTGCTCGCTTGGTTGCTCGAACCCTTGAGTGGGGAGACCTAGTTGTGGGCAATCCTTCGCCGGCAGGAGCCTTTATCTATAATCCTATAAACCCACATATGAACCATAGTTGTATGACCAATATAATCCATCCTTTGATGCTTGTGTTTGAGACCATCATCATTTGGATTCAGTTGGACTTCTTGTCATGAGATGTGAACTTGTTGGGCCATTTAAACTGGGACGAGTTTGTGTATTATGACAATTGGGCCAAAAGTTTCTAAAATACCGATGGGCCACTTTGTGTTTGGGCCCCCTATCATTTGAAGTTTTTTAGCCACGTTATTGCAAAAGTTTAAACTTGTTGGGCCTTTTGCAACTGGGACAAGTTTGCACCTCGCAATAATATGATTGAATGCTTTAAAATGATAATGGGCCAACTTGTATGAAAACCTTGATGGGCTTAGAAAATCCAAACATGATCCAAGTCCAGACCAGAAGCATGAGTTCGATATCCGCACTGGCTTTCATCCAGAAAGGATACGCCTTGTTATGACATATTTTATACTTTTGGATGCTTCCAAGTTTATCCCCATGACCACGGTCTCCGAAAGCCCAATTCATCATTTCTAGACAATGACATGATCCCATAATCGGCTTAGTTCATGTTGTAAATAGGCAGTCTTTGTCTTTTTCCGATGGAAAGTGACAGAAGCAGCCAAGGTTCACCCCGTAGCATAGGAGAGAACGATTTTGTGTACCTCATATTGGTACATAAAATAAGCCATACCTAGGATAGAAATGGACTTACCACGAGTATGGGAGGAATAAGGTAGGAAGGATATATGCTGTTTTGATAACCACATACATCTTATATATCTCACACATCGCACGCATACACGCATCATGTTAACTCATAGTTTTAACAGCCATAATAGATATCTGTTGGGGTAGAGAAAAATGAAGGCTCATTAAAAAACAGTTAGCAAACATGAGTGAGTCAGATAATGAAGTTTCACGCTTGGACCAATTAGAGACCAACATCACTAAGATTACTGAGCAGTTGCAAGCTTTAGCCACTGTCGTGGCCAGTCTGGCAGTGCCCCGTACATGGGGAGTAGAAAACAATGAGAATGTCATATGTGAGGAGCCTCCGAATGGGGTAAGTGATGAGATCCTTATTTTCGATGATGACATGGAAGAGTATGTTATAGGAAAGGTAGTCGGGTCTCAGGCAGAATTACAGAAACTCAGGGATCATGTAGAGTGAGTTACCCGCAAGCTGAAGGGTAAACATGAGGATTTGATAGACTACGATGCGATGACTTTCGAAGAGCAGCTGCATTCGCAGTTCAATATGCCCGACATAGCCAAGTTCAACGGGAACGGGGATCCGAAGGTCCATCTCCGATAGTATGTTTATGTGATGAGTTCAGTGGGTCTGTCAAAGCGTCGGGTTCAGAAGATGTTCGGGATGTCACTAGAAGGGGCGCCCGTGGTATGGTATCACGGCCTGGAGAGAAAGGTCAAGGATGATTGGAGGAAATTAGCTTAAGCCTTTCTGAATCAGTATGTCACAAACTTTGAGATTGACTTTTCGCTCCGTGACTTGGAGAATACCAAGCAGAAGCCGGAGGAGAGCTTAAAGGGCTATGTAAATCGTTGGAGAAGTCAGCTCTTGAAAATGAAGACTCGGCCCTCAAAGAAGGATCAGATCAAGATGATCATTAAGGGCACCAAGCCCTCTATTTATAACAAACTGAGGAGGATGACCTCTATGATTGGTGATTTTCGACAGTTGAGGGTGACTGTTATGGACATTGAGGAGGAAGAAGCTGAGAACAGAAAGTTCTATAGCCATAATAGAAGGAATATTTGGGGGCCTTCAGGGACCATGCCCGCTACTACTGAGGTCACTGCCATAAAAAACATGCGGTTTTCCAACTTTTGTAAGCCTCTTTCAAAGGTGTTTGAAAAACTGAAGATGCAAGGACTCCTAGAACCCTTAGAACCTAAACCACTTCCAAACCATGTGCCACCCAACCTCGACCTAAGCCTATATTGTCACTTCCATCAGAGGAAAGGCCACGAAACTGACAACTGCACCCGCCTTAGGCATGAGATCCAAAACCTCATTGACGCCCATAAAATACCCAATCCAGAAAAGAACAACCCAATACACACAAAAACCCTCTACCCAACTACCACTCTGTTCCACCACCCACCTATATGATTAGCTCCGGCCTACCAGAAAGCCTTGTCCTTCAAACCATCGACCACCGAGCCTTATACATGGAGATATGTGGTAGCAGTAGTAAAGATGAAATAGGGAAAAGGATGGATTCCTGAAAAAATGTATCGATCAGTGATAAAGAGAAGAATGAATAGAAAGAGGAACTGCTGCAGCCGGAGATTCTGATGCTCAAGAAACCGAGAAAACAAGGCTGCAGATGACGAAGATATTTATTTTGAATCCCACATTTGTTAATCACAAAGACATTGTTTTGCCTACTTGTTTGAACCTTTTTAATTTACGTTATAACATGCGTGACATCAGCACATTTGATATTACTTCGAAAAATACGTCTAATCTTGGTACATGTGAGAACCATGAGGGAACTTCAATTGCAAGTAAGAAGCGGAATAGAATTGACAGAAGAAAATTATAGGCAAGCCTGGGGGAGCCTACAGGCATTAATATGCGAAAGACGCCAAAGAAGCACAATGAAGGCCTAACCCATCGGAATGGGGAATGCATCCATGAAACATGCATACACATCATATACATGCAATTTGTGTTTTTGTGTTCGCAGGTTTTGAAGAAAAAAAAAAAAAAAAAAGCGGCAAAGATGAGCAACTCAGGAACGGTTAAAAAATGAACCATCTCAATACAGTAACGGTTCAGAAATGAGCTACCTCACATCAGTAACGGTTCAGAAATGAGCGACCTCACATCAGGAACGGTTTGGAAATGGGCTATCATCTCAACAAGTAACGGTTCGAAAATGGACCACAATCTCAACTCAGTAACGATTCGAAAATGGACCACCATCTCAGCAAGTAACGGTTCGAAAATGAACCACCTATCAAGTAACGGTTCGAAAATGGACCACCTCACATCAGTAACGGTTCGGAAATGGACCACAATCTCAACTCAGTAACGGTTCGGAAATGGACCACCATCACATCAGTAACGGTTCAAAAATGAGCCATCTCTCATCAAGTAACGGTTCAAAAATGAGTCATCTTTCGTCAAGTAACGGTTCAAAAATAAGTCATCTCAACTCAAGTAACGGTTCAAAAATGAGTCATCTCAACTCAAGTAACGGTTCAAAAATGAGCTATCTCCCATCAAGTAACGGTTCAAAAATGAACCATCTCTCATCAAGTAACGGTTCGGGAATGAACCAGGGGTCAAACACCTCACCACCACATCCACATCAACTCAGTTCGAAGCATTTCGCAAAGCAGCAGGTATGTACGACAGCCGACAAACCAGGTAAGTAAAAATGCATGCATAACTTAGATAGGATTGTCATTGTCACACACTGCACAAGCCCCATCAAAGTGGGGGCGACTGTAGACACTTGTATTTTTGCATGAAAGCCCAATGATGAGCCTCGTATGGAGGCACTACCCGATAAGTTGCGGAAGTCGCGGGAAACAGACGTCGGAAGGGAAAATTTAAAAATAAATACATCAACAAATTTAACTTGCTAATTGGCATTGGGTTCGCCCGATTAATCCCTATTTTAAAATATTAAGCCTCGGCCCAAAACCCCTGCACCCATCCAAAGCTCACTTTGCCCAAGCCCAATCCAAATAATTAAAACACATGTCACAATTTAAAATTAAATCAAATCAAATCCCTCTTCTTAAATTAAATAAATCCCCATTCCTAAATTAAATAAATCACATTCCAAATTAAAAATATTTTGAAATCAATCCCCAGCAAAATTACACAAATTTATTTCCCTTTTCAAATTAATTAAATACACATATAATTTACTTGATTTGTTTCATTTTCAAAACTCATGCATAACCCTAATACACCACTATAAAATAAAACACAAACCAAAACCACAAAGACTCTTCACACTCGACTCCTCACGGCTCCCCCTCCCTCTCTCACTCACGGAAAAACACAAAAATATAATACCTCTCGCCTATCTCTCTCACAAGACAACAAACGCACGGCTCCCTTCTTCTTCACGTAACACTAATAAACAGACTCCACTCAGCCCATTCTCTCATCACCACCGCACACTCACACGACAATAAACCATAGGCCACACACCTCTCATTTCTCTCCCCCTTAAAGACTCACGCACCCACAATAAACAAAAAACTAGCAGCCCTCATGTACCCATCAGCTTCTCAGCCCACACTCAACACGCATCTCCTCTCTTCATCCAACGAATCAACAAATAACCTAGTGGTTCCTCCCTCAAGTAAGTCCGTTCAGGTCCCTCTTTCATGCAGCAAACTGCATGTTGAACACGCATAATCCAAGCCACTCACTTTAATCACAAAACTACAAAGTCATTCCCTCATCAACAAAGCAAAAGCCGAATAAAAAATACCTCACATACACAGCCCTCTCACCGACTCTCCCTCACGCTTCATTCAATCAACGCAGCCCTTCACCAACCCAAGTAACAACAAAACTAACAGCCTCTTAACCGACTGAGTTAACAAGCAAACCGACCAAAGTAACCAGTCATCTGACCGACAAAAATACAGTGAGCAACAGTCCCAAAAAATGCACCCTTAAGCCACCGAAAACTGCCCCAAACCTGCACCTTTAAGCCACCAAAAATAGTCCCCAAAAATCCCAAAACAGCCCTAAAAGTAACCCCGAAATAGTGACCGGAAAACATCAGCAAATCCTTCAAAAACAGTGAAGAAAACAGAGAAAACAGTGAAACAGCGAGGGGAAATATCGAACCGGTGAACCAGAAAAATAACGGAGCATTAACCTTTCCGACGACTACGTAACGCACTCACGGGAAGCGATTTAAAAGGTAAGACCTGAGGGCACCCTTTGTTATATTTTTATTTTGTTATCTCGGACACGGCATGCTTGGTTGGACGTGGAATACGTCCAACCGGGCATGTGAAGTCCTACATTAAAAATGGCCTAACTATTGGTCACATCTCCCTTTTATTATTCCGCCATTTATTTTATCCTGCATTTATCTTTATTTTTGTTTCGCACTTAGTTTACTATTTATCGCTTCTGTTATTTATTGTTATTTTATCATATGCATTATTATATTTCAAGTCTATTTTTATTTGCATTGTGTTAATAATTGCATGTTATCTCTTTCGGTATATCGGATGGAAATCCAGACGTAAATTTCGTAGCCGAATCTGAATGAACGGTAGTGCGGTCTGTACTTGGGATACAACTCCACGTACCGCTTGAGAAACTTTCAAGCACATATTACATTTTGGTATTTAATTTTGTTCCGCTATTTATTTTTGATGTGTTGTTTCTTTAGTCATGCATTGATAATTTAATGTGCATGAGCTAACTAGGGTGGATTAAAGGTCCTCTATTCGAGGGAAATGCCTAAAGGCTACCTTTACCACGATGTTTTGTCGCGCCTTTTATTATGTCATTTACCCTTTACATATCATTGTTTTATTTATGTATGCATTGCATTCTAGTGTGCATGGGCTAACTAGGGTGGATTAAAGGTCCTCTATTCAAGGGAAATGCCTAAAGGCTACTTTTACCATGATGTTTTGCCGCGCCGGATGAAGTACACTCGATTGAATGGGAAATGTGTTTAATCGGGCATACAAGGTCCCAAATTATTTATTTGTTTATTCATGCATTGATAATTTAATGTACATGGGCTAACTAGGGTGGATTAAAGGTAATCTATTCGAGGGAAATGCCTAAAGGCTATCTTTACCACGATGTTTTGCCGCGCCGGATGAAGTACACTCGATTGAATGGGAAATGTGTTTAATCGGGCATACAAGGTCCCATATTATTTATTTACTTATTCATGCATTGATAATTTAATGCGCATGGGCTAACTAGGGTGGATTAAAGGTCCTCTATTTGAGGGAAACGCCTAAAGGCTATCTTTACCAGGATGTTTTGTCGCGCCTTTTATTATGTCATTTACCCTTTCCATGCATGTGTTTGTGTCATTCCAGATGCCATTTTGGTGATCTCATTCGAACGCATTTCCGAACGCTACACGAACGTATGCATTCTGCCTCAGTCCGTTCGAACGCGTTTCAGAACACTACTCGAACGCGTTTCAGAACACTACTCGAACGCGCACATATTCTGTTTTATCATGCATCGGGCCTTGTCCCATTCGAACGCGTTTCCGAATGCTATACGAACGCGAAAATTCTATCTCATTTCTGTTCGAATGCGTTTCAGAACGCTACTCGAACGCGCATGCACTCTACTTTACCATGCATCAGGTCTCATCCCGTTCGAACGCGTTTTCGGACGCTATACGAACGCTTCGAACACATTTTCAAACGCTACACGAACGCACATACAGTGAACATATTTCTTTTCATCACATCTCATGTACGTTTGCTTCTTTGGTCATTTCTTTTGCATTACATAATTAATCATGTCATTTCATTATTGACGTTTTTAACCGTTATTAGTTATTTATATTTCCGTATTTATCTACTTAATGTGTTCATGAGATTGCGTGCTTGCCTTTATTTCACTTACTTCTATGCATGCGAACTTAGATATAGGTTATATGCAAACTTAGATATAAGTTATTCTTGCGTGTGTATGTTGCGTAAACTTGGTTATGTTATTGCAAAAATCTGGTCATTACAAGTGGCATAAGTAAGGGACCATTCTGAACCCAACGGTTTGAGGTCTTCCCTTGCGAAGGGTGAATGCGGCCTTAAATCATTTCCCAGTTCACGCTGAGTGGCGACTCTATTTTATTTCTCCGGTTTAATTCTTTGCGGGCTACTCCGTACTCCCAATCGGGCCGTGAGCCCGGGACAACGTCTCCCACCTTCTGTGTCCTACACTAATCTCAATGTGGGCCTGAGCCATGACTTGATCCATTGTGTAGCATCGAATTTTAGTGAGTTTTTTGTAGAGTCCACTTTCTGAAAGTAATCCATTTCTGAATGCTTCCACTGCAGTAGGTTGATGGAGATCTGAGATTGTTATCATCTCTTTATTGAAGTGAGCCACGTAGCTTCGCAAGAGCTCTCATTTTCGTTGCTGAATGGCATTGAGGTCATTGGTGGTCTTCTCAAGCTTGCAAGAACTTGCAAAATGCTCCACGAATTTTTCTACTAGCTGTTGGTAAGAATCGATGGATCGGAATAGGAGATTGATGAACCAGGTGAGGGCAGGACCATCCAATGTTTCTCCAGCCTCCCATTGGTGGGGAGCCAAGCATGTTGACATCATTTTATATTTATAGTGGACAACATGGTTGTCTGGGTCTGTGGATTCTTCATACAATTTCATATCTGATGGGCTAAACTTTCGTGAGAGTTCAATGGAAGTAATGGATCCCAAAAATG
Organism: Zanthoxylum bungeanum; assembly: GCA_019454045.1. Taxonomy (NCBI): domain Eukaryota; kingdom Viridiplantae; phylum Streptophyta; class Magnoliopsida; order Sapindales; family Rutaceae; genus Zanthoxylum; species Zanthoxylum bungeanum. The sequence continues at coordinate 79,903 of SKCR01026577.1, forward strand.
AGGTATCTGAGATAGTGTCGGTTCAAATTTTTTTCACTGGTAGTCTGACACCAGGTAGGCTGGAGAGAATTGCATCTTTGAACTCTTGCATTTCCTTGCGCATGGTGGAGGCAACTTGCTGTGCTTGGTCGGTTGGGGAGATATGTTGATTTCTTTTTTGAATTGGTGGATGGTTATCTGATGGTGGATTGTCAGTTGCCATATTATTGAATACCCCTAGTAGATTGGTTGGATTATAAGATTGCTGGGATGGCCTGAATTGTCCTAATGTTGGGAGGTTGAAGAATTTGCTCCAATTGCTTTTGGAGGGTTATATTGGAACTTCACATGACTTGATTCTACTCTTCTAAGGCGCGTAATAGTTCTTGGAGTATGGCCACCTGTGTTGTCACATGATCTGGAGTTTGCTTACTGCTAGAAGCCATGGTTGGCTGTGTTTCAGGAACCGTAGACTGAAGATCTTTGCCTGCTATGAATCGCTACGGCCCCACGGTGGGCGCCAAATTGTGGATGCTGGTTTTCGCCCGAGGTCCACAATCGAGAATTTGTAGTATGAGGGCATTAGCGATCCTGCAAAACAAGGTAGAATGAGCGGTAAGTACTGCCTACCGATGTGGTGCGTGCCGTAGGTACTCCGACGCCCAAGTCAGTAGTGTGGATAAGAAGAAAGTATGGAGAATAAGGCATGCAGTTACCTCTATCTCAGTTTGTTTGCCGTTGAGGCATAATGTTTGATATTTCTCGAGTGATATGCTGTGGAATTGTGTCATGTCGGATGCCTCTTCATGCCATGACCCTTCTCTTTTATAAGTCCTCTGATATGGCGTCATTTACCGTTCTCATGCCCGTTGGGATTTCTGTAACTGTAGACTTAATGGTGGTGTTTATGACTATCTCTGTAACTGCTGATTTAATTAGTGGGGTTTATGAGTTTAGGCGTTTTCTCCAACCTGATTATTGATGAGCGATGGGCGATGGGCTTTGGGCTGGTATGGTCTCTCGGCCTGGTATTGGTGTTTAAACTGGATTTGATAGTGGGCCTTGAGTCTCTGGTTTCGTGTTGGCCTAGGGGTGAAATGTCGATTTGACCATTGGGTCCAAATTTGGCCCATACAACAGTGCAATCCGTTAAATCCATGGTCGTGGTACACTGCGGAAGTTTCGAGTGTTATTTATAGATCGTAAATTTGTAAGTCGACTATATTATACCGTAGGGATTTTCATTCCCATCTATATCTCTGGTATAATATGGATAGCCTGTGACAGAAGAATTATTTATGCGATGATCTCAACTTACATAGTTCACCGAGATAATTCACAGTCGGCATAATTTACGAGTGGGTGAATTATTGATATGAAACTGGATTTCATGACGGATGTACCTGAAATTAGAGAGTCTCACAATATGAAGTGTACTTGTTGAGCACTTGGGACAACGCGTTATGAATAATACTGATTATTCATAATTTTTTATCGGATTAAATTAGTTATTTCAAATCATTTAATCAGTAAACAGAAATTCATATGCCAGGGTAATTGTGGTCGTTCTAATGTGTATTTGTATTTGATACATGATTAGATTAGATTAGATACACATTAATTGATAAATAATTTTATGACACATGTAAAGTAATAATTATTGTTTTGTTTTGACTTTTATTATTTACTTTACATGTGTAAAGTGTTGACTTTTTCATTTAATAAATATTAAGGTAATATATGATTAAATAAAATTTCATGTGTCACACTTTTATCAAGTATTTTTAATTGATTTAAAATTAATTTTTTATTTGACTTTTTTACCCCAAACTAACACCATTTCCATGAATAAAAAGGAAAAATGTTTTCTCTTTCTCCATGGGTTGATTATGCATGAATTTTTCCATTAGAGAGGGCTTCAAAAATTGTGTTTTGAGAAATAAAAGGAAAGACATGAATCAAGAATAAAGCTCAAGGAATTTTGAAGATGCATGAGGTAATCTTTAATATTCTTATGCCTTAAAAGTTTGTTTCTTGTTCTTGAGCTATTAGAAATGTTATAGGATTTCTTTTGGTTTCTTAAATTTAGGGCTTTCTAATTTGGATGATGGATTGAGTGGCTTTGAGCATGTTATATATATACTTTGAACTAAATTAGTGTAATTTATGTTCAATTTGTTGTTGGACAACTTGGTTGCTATTATAGAGTGAAAATCGTTTCCGTAAAAGTTTTCTAATGTTTTCATTATTAATTATGTCGTTATATAATATCGAATAATATATTTAAGTGAAATATGAATAAATTATAGATATATGATATCGAATAATTTATTCGGTAACTTTAAAAGTTTTAAAATTATGATTTCGTCCGAACCGCGCTTCCGCGACATATGACCCCAACACTGATTTCTACTTGTAAAATGATCATTTTGTAGATGATACTTATTACAATTATTACACGGTAATTGGGAAATCCGAATATGACAAAATTACAATTATAATTATTATCCTCGGAGCAGACCCTAACGGCAGACCCTGAAAGCGGAGGCAGAGACTGATGAGCAGAGGCAGAGGCAGATGGCAGAGGCTGAAGGCAGAGACTGACAGCAGAGGCTGAGGCTGAAAGCAGAGGCAGAAGATGAAGCTGAGGCAGAGGCTGTTGGCAGGCAGAGGCTGAAGCTGAAGCTGAGGCAGAGGCTGTTGGCAGGCAGAGGCATAAGCTGAAGCTGATGCAAATCAGAACTTTCCCGAGGCTTGTTGTAAAACAACAATATCCTTAAAACAAAATTCGTCCCCTACAGTAGGTGCAGTAGAACGTGAGACGATTGTTTCCCAGGATACAACGGAAACGTACGAGAAAGGGCACCACCAGACTCGTATCCAACGAACCACAAAGTGTTTGAACTCTCATTTTAACAAAACAAAGAAAATGATCTTTCGTGTGTGTGCTATGTCTTTCTCTATTTTCTATTTCATTCTCTGATGATGAAAACAAGAACTGATGTTGTTTATATAGGAAAAGAAAACACATCTCAATTAATAGAAATTAACTAGCCAATTAAATTTCATAATGGGAGATGTTACACATTGTTGTAACCACCAAGCTAATTAAATTAGCTATTATGGAAATTAAACTTTTGTAACCACCAAGCTAATTAAATTAGCTGTTATGGAAATTAAACTTTTGTAACCACCAAGCTAATTAAATTAGCTGTTATGAAATACAAAAGGCTTGAAAATTGTGAACTTTGAGCAACAATTTCTCATTCACCCAAGCACCATTTTAAGCATATGAATATACCATTTCGAAGTACTCACGGAGGAGTATCTGAATCATTCAATAACAACCACTAACACGAAGTGGACCATGCTTAAAATTGAGCCTCAAAATGCTTATAAATAAGCATTTTTCCAACAATCCCTCACATGAATGAAATTGGCGAAAACTTCGAATAAAATTATTTTTATAAAACATTTTATTTTGACCTAGAAGAGTTCAACGGTTCAACACCTGCATAGGATAGGTAGGCCACAGCCTTTGAACCTTCCCTTGTGAAAATATATCTCCTTACTGGCTGACAGTTGACGCGATGTCATTGAACTGTACTGCCGTTCATGTAAATGGAGAACACATATCACACAGATATTTTACCTACACATTTGAGTTCTCATTATTATGTTCATTTTGGCCATGAACATCTACCTGGTTCTGCAAGAGTTTCTAAAAATTGTGCCCCGTACAATTCCCTTTGAAGCGGCCACACTTCTCTCTCACATAGGTGATTTCTTATTTAAGAGTATCTCGTAATACTCTGCTCGGATTCCCGACGCATAAGAATCATTAAAAGCTTTTGCTTAACCTCTATCCATACGAGCATCACTGTTTCATTTCATCATAGGAATGGACTAGAGGGTAACCCCCACAGTGATCCAATTATGTCTTTTACGAGTAGGTTGTCCCATTGAACCTAGTTCTTGGGATCTCCAGTCAACAAGGTTGGGTTTTCCTTCGTAATAAACATTTATCTAATGGGCTTCAGTCCCATCCCCTCGATGATTTCACAACTAACTCTCTATTTAACCCTTTGGTTAGCGGATCCGCAATGTTATCCTTTGACTTTACATAGTCAATCGAAATAACTCCAGTAGAGAGTAATTGTCTAACGGTATTGTGTCTACGACGAATATGTCTAGACTTACCATTATACATATTGTTATGTGCCCTTCCAATTGCAGATTGACTATCGCAATGAATGCAAATTGCTGGCACTGGCTTAGACCAACTTGGAATATCCTCTAGAAAATTTCGAAGCCATTCTGCTTCTTCAGCACACTTGTCTAATGCAATGAATTCTGATTCCATTGTAGATCTGGCTATCACAGTCTGTTTGGAGGATTTCCATGATATAGCTGCACCTGCTAGTGTAAACACATAACCACTAGTAGACTTTGAGTCTTTCATGTCAGATATCCAATTAGCATCACTGTATCCTTCGACTACAGCTGGATATCTATGATAGTGCAACCCATAATTACGAGTAAAACGTAAGTACCTAAGTACTCTCACTATTGCTTTCCAGTGATCAACCCCTGGATTACTCGTATATCTGCTGAGCTTGTTTACTGTACAGGCTATATCAGGCCTTGTACAACTCGATAGATACATCAAACTCCCGATCACTCTAGAGTATTCTACTTGAGATATACCATCTCCCCTATTCTTTGATAGGTGTAAACTCACATCTAAAGGAGTTCTAGCCACAGCTGAATCATCATCGTTGAATTTACCAAGAATTTTGTCCACATAGTGCGACTGATCAAGGATAAGTCCATCTGGACTTCTCGAGATCTTTATTCCCAGAATGACATCTGCAAGACCCATGTCTTTCATGTCAAACTTGGATTTCAGCATATTCTTGGTAGATTTCACCATTTTGACATTACTCCCGACAATCAGTATGTCATCAACGTAGAGACATAAAATGACATAGCCAACTTCTGTCTCTCTGACATAAATGCATTTATCACATTCATTGATTTTAAAACCATTTGCCAACATGGTGTCATCAAACTTTTTATGCCACTGTTTCGGGGCTTGTTTCAATCCATACAAGGATTTAACTAACTTACAGACTTTCTTTTCTTGTCCTGGAGCTATAAAACCTTCAGGTTGTTCCATGTAGATTTCTTCATCTAAATCTCCATTCAGAAAGGCTGTTTTCACATCCATCTGATGTACCTCAAGATTACGCAAAGCTGCAATCGCTAGTATCATCCTTATGGAATTTATTCTCGTTACAGGAGAATAAGTATCAAAGTAATCAAGACCTTCACGTTGTCTATAACCTTTAATTACAAGTCTTGCTTTGTACTTGTCAATTGATCCATCTGCCTTTATTTTCCTTTTGAAAATCCACTTGGACCCTAAAGGTTTACATCCTGGAGGAAGATTCACTAACTCCAGGTGTGATTTTGTAAGATGGATTCAATTTCACTATTGATGGCATCTTTCCACAAGGCACCATCAGCTGACCTTACAGCTTCGTTATAGCTTTGAGGATCATTTTCTAGCAAAAATGTCAGAAAATCTGGACCAAATGATTTTTCCGTTCTAGCTCTTTTGCTACGTCTTAGTTCAGGTTCAACAACTTGTTGATCTTCTGGAACATTAATTTGTTCTCGGTCCTGACTATCTTCAATGATAGTCTCATGTGCCCGTTTGTGCACATCTGAATTCAATTAGTTTTACAAGGAAAAACGTATTCGAAAAATGATGCATTCCTTGATTCCATTATCGTATTCTTGTGAATATCTGGTACATTAGACTCATGCACAAGAAATCGATAAGCATTACTGTTATGTGCATATCCTATGAAAATGCAATCAACAGTTTTTGGTCATATCTTCACCTTTTTAGGTGGAGGAATGACTACCTTGGCAAGACACCCCCACACTCGTAGGAATTTATAGGAAGGTACTCTTCCTTTCCACATTTCATAAGGAGTTTTCCCTGCTTCTTTCCGTGGTACCTTATTTAAAAGGTAATTAGCTGATAAGACAGCTTCTCCCCACATAATCTGAGGTAAGCCAGAGCTGATTAACATAGCGTTCATCATCTCATTCAAGGTACGATTCTTACGTTCCGCAATCCCATTGGATTGAGGCAAATAAGGAGCTGTGGTTTGATGTATGATTCCATTTTGTTCACAAAGTGATTCAAAAGGGAAAACATACTCACCACCACGATCACTTCTTAACTCCTTAATTCTTTTATTCAGTTGGTTCTCAACTTCATTCTTATAGAGAACAAATTTCTCTATAGCTTCGTCCTTGCTTTTCATTAAATACACATAGCAAAATCTTGTGCAATCATCAATAAAGGTAATAAAATATTTATTACCGCCTCTCGATTGTATTGAATTAAAATCACATACATCGGTATGAATTAGATCAAGTGGTTCAGAGTTTCTTTCATACTATGAAAAGATGATAGTGTTAGTTTTTCTCACAACACAAGTATCACACTTATGTTTGTTATCAATTTTAAAATTGGGAATATGATTCATGTTAATTAACTTTCGCAATGAATTAAAATTAACATGTCCTAATCTACCATGCCAAAGATTAGAATACTCAACATATAAGCAGAAGAACTAGCTTTATTGATATTTTTGGGTTTAACAACCATTACATTGAGCTTAAAAAGCCCATCAGTTACATACCCTTTTCCCACATACATCCCATTTTTAGTCAAAACTACTTTATCAGACTCGAACACCATCCGGAATCCATGCTTGTTCAGAAGCGATCCAGACACAAGATTCTTCCGTATTTCAGGTACATACAGAACATTGTTCAGAGTCAACTCTTTCCCAGAGGTCATCTTCAGAATCACCTTTCCTTGACCTTCTATCTCAGATGTTGCTGAATTTCCCATGTATATCTTTTCCCCATTTTCAGCAGGCTCAAATGAAGAAAACATGCTCTTGTCTGAGCATACATGTCGAGTGGCACCAGTATCAATCCACCACTCTCTTGGGTTAGAACCCACCAGATTCACCTCAGAAACCACAGCAGAGAGGTTAATGTCTGAAACATCTTGAGTCATGTTTTCTAGCACATTAGCCTCTTGTTTCTTTTTCTTCTTCGGCAGTCTGCACTCAGAAGACTTGTGACCCATTTTGTCACAGTTGAAGCATTTTCCTTGAAATTTTGATTTCTTGGAAACTCCTCCTTTAGGACCCATCTTTGACCCTTTGTTCTTGAGGTTCTTGTTCTTATGGCCATGTTCGACAACATTTGCTTTGGCCTCATGAGTCATCCCTCTCTTTTCAGAAACTCGGTTATCTTCCTCAATTCTTAGCTTAAGAACCAAGTCTTCAATGCTCATTTCTTTTCGCTTATGCTTTAAATAATTCTTGAAATCTTTCCAACCAGGTGGTAGTTTCTCAATTATCGAGGCTACTTGGAAGGTTTCACTTAAACTCATCCCCTCAACATGAATTTCTGCTAGAATAATCTGCAGTTCTTGTACTTGGCTTATCACAGTTTTGGAATCAATCATTTTAAACTCTAGGAAACGGCCTACGACAAATTTCTTAGTACCGGCATCCTCAGTTTTATATTTTCGATCTAAAGATTCCCAAAGCCCTTTAGTGTTTTCATTCCAGCGTACACACTGTACAAGGAATCACTTAGCCCATTCAGCACATAATTCCGACATAGGAATTCAGAATGTTTCCAAGCTTCAATGGCACTGATGACTTGGATATCAATCTCACCCTCTTTGGGTACAGGAGCATCTTCCTTTAGAAACCTCGCAAGGTTCAACGTGGTCAGGTAGAAGAACATTTTCTGTTGCCACCTTTTGAAATTCTGACCACTGAATTTGTCAGGTTTTTCTGCAGCAGGATTGACATGGCTCACATGTCCAACAGGTTGTCTAGCCATTGAGGCAGAAATACCTTGGCCAGCCACAACGGCTGCCATATTAAGCCCAGAGGCTGATGCAAGTTGGCCAGCCGAAGGGGCTGCCACTGCACTTTGGTCAGCCACGGGGGCTGCCACAACATTCTGGCCAGCCGAAGAGGCTGCCATATTCGGATCTACTGTGTTGGACTGATTTCCATATCCACAGAGTATGAATTTTTGTTTTAAGACTGTAGATGATAATTATTACAATTATTACACGGTAATTGGGAAATCCGAATATGACAAAATTACAATTATAATATTATCTCGGAGCAGACCCTAACGACAGACCCTGAAAGCGGAGGCAGAGGGAGGCAGAGACTGATGAGCAGAGGCAGAGGCAGATGGCAGAGGCTGAAGGCAGAGACTGACAGCAGAGGCTGAGGCTGAAAGCAGAGGCAGAAGATGAAGCTGAGGCAGAGGCTGTTGGCAGGCAGAGGCTGAAGCTGAAGCTGAGGCAGAGGCTGTTGGCAGGCAGAGGCAGAAGCTGAAGCTGATGCAAATCAGAACTTTCCCGAGGCTTGTTGTAAAACAACAATATCCTTAAAACAAAATTCGTCCCCTACCGTAGGTGCAGTAGAACGTGAGACGATTGTTTCCCAGGATACAACGGAAACGTACGAGAAAGGGCACTACCAGACTCGTATCCAACGAACCACAAAGTGTTTGAACTCTCCTTTTAACAAAACAAAGAAAATGATCTTTCGTGTGTGTGCTATGTCTTTCTCTATTTTCTATTTCATTCTCTGATGATGAAAAACAGAACTGATGTTGTTTATATAGGAAAAGAAAACACATCTCAATTAATAGAAATTAACTAGCCAATTAAATTTCATAATGGGAGATGTTACACATTGTTGTAACCACCAAGCTAATTAAATTAGCTATTATGGAAATTAAACTTTTGTAACCACCAGCTAATTAAATTAGCTGTTATGGAAATTAAACTTTTGTAACCACCAAGCTAATTAAATTAGCTGTTATGGAAATACAAAAGGCTTGAAAATTGTGAACTTTGAGCAACAATTTCTCATTCACCCAAGCAGCATTTTAAGCATATGAATATACCATTTCGAAGTTCTCACGGAGGAGTATCTGAATCATTCAATAACAACCACTAACACGAAGTGGACCATGCTTAAAATTGAGCCTCAAAATGCTTATAAATAAGTATTTTTCCAACACATTTTTATTTCTCTAAAAGGTAATGGGTGGTTAAAAGACAAATATATTTTTAATCTCATGCTTCCCAGATCTCGCATGATATGTTTTGTTAAAATATTTGAAAACCAACACTACATCCTTAGTCTAAATCATTTACTTTCTATAAACTTAATAAATAAAAATAAAATCACGGGGTGATTTATTTATAAGGGACCTTTCTTCTGATTAGTTGCCAATAGTTTGTCCCTTATTTGCAGCATACTGAAAGAAGCAGAAGCAATAGCAAAAGCAAATGCTTACACCCCAATATCTTGATATTGTTTTGAAACTTTGATTGAGAATATATATGCCACCATTTTATTTGCCATATAAAGATTATTTGCCATATCATTTAATATATCCTATCTAGCTAGGTTAAGAATTAGGATTTCATTCATACTAATTTTGGGAACCTCCGGTGCCAAACACATTGAATGGGTAAGTCGTCAATTTCTAAAATGAATTATGTAATGTACTTTATCTGCTACGTATAGGATGATTTAGTTGAATTTTAAGTTTTATGTTTCAATAATAAGACATGGAGACTTACTTCATGTTTAAAATTACTCTGAAAATACTATTTATCTCAAGGGGTCCTATTGTCCATGTGATACAAAAAGGTCAAGTAGATAAAATGCTAATGAAGTTTCAGAAGAAAAATGGAATGGACTGAAAAAAGAAAACAACAACACACATACCATATTTGGAGGGATGATTGATTTTTTTTTTCTAAGACTGCTATTTAAGTCAAAAACTGAATATTTGAACCCTTTTAATTGTTTTTGTAAATCAAAGAGTTGCTTAGACAGAGCTTTGTTATGCAATTTTGCTAGTATTGTAGCTTTTTCTAAGCAGCTGCCATTGTTTCTACATTCTATCTTTCCTATTGTTGGAAAACAACCCACGTAAGGCACATTCATGAATCAGTTAGTGTAAATTATGATAGGAGTTGTGCAGACATACTGTCACATATCAAAGCAAAGGTTGTAATTGAATGTGTTTCTGTGCGCATCATTTTGTTTTTGGAGTTGAAAGGGTGTCTTGTTCGGGTCCATCTTAATATCCTCGAGGCCTAAGATGATTTTTATAATTTGAAGCCCTTGATCATAACATAATATTATAATATAACAAATTTGAGACCCTTGTCTATTAGTTATTGGGGGCTATAATAAAAATATATTTGGGGGCTAGGTGAGCGTGGGTCGGCCTTGATCCTTTTTGTAGTCGACTACTTTCTCCTAAGAAATCCTACTATGCAACGATGGTTCACATCACTCGTGTAACAATCAAATAATATCGCCATTGGCCATCATCTGCAACTGCTGTCAATTTGTTGCACAATTTCACATATCTAGAGTTGAAATGCAGATCGATCAGTCATCATCCATGTAATCAGATCGATAGAACTGAATGGTGTTCTTTTAGCCCATTTAGGAGTTAAAGTGCATGGGCCTCTGCGCAATTCGATAGGAGAGATCACAACACAGCTTCATGCGGAAACAACAATATAATATTCAAGATGTGCAATTAGAATTATTTATTTACCTATTCGACGTGTATTTTCTTATTGAAATTCATAAACACAACTTAACAAAAAAGTTAACTTAAGAATGGAGAGTAATTTGAGAATGAAGAGTTGTCTAATATTTATATTTTAAGTTCATTCATTCATCTCAGTTGATATGAAATATTTTTCTCAACACTCCTCATCACCTGCATGCATGTCTTTTGCTTGATCCATATCACATTGATAAATAGTATGGACACTCGTATAAGAACCGGCTCTGATACCATGTTGAAATTAAATGATTGTTCGATTTTATATTTTAAATTTATGATTTTTTCCCTCAATAGTTGTCAAGTTTCTTTTCGAGTGACAAACACAAACATGTGTCTTCATGTATATTATTATGACGCGACCTCTAATTGGTCGACCCCAGATTTGGCCCAGCTCTCTGCACTGCGTTACCTCCATCGAATCAAGATAGACTACGTTTTTTTGAAGGCGACTTCAACTTTTCTGGGACACTGAAAATCACATCTTTTGTTTCCATGGGCACGAGTTATGTCCATTTCCTGAGGAGTTTGCTGCTATTATGGGTTTACGATTCTCTCCTTTTACCCATTTGGCCATACCAATTTTCAAAAGTCATTATCTACTGGAGGCCTCTTAAGCATTTCTTTTCAATCATAGTGAGATGGAAAGAGTGATATCATGTCCTATGTCCATCGAATTGAAGGCACTACTGGATGTTGCTCCTAAATGATGGTAGGATCTCATCCCTGGAAGAGTGTGATCATATTCTGTATATTGGCTTGATATCTCTTGATGGGTAAGGATGGTAGGAGAGGCGATTACCAACTACTACATATTATCCAGGGTATCCGATGCGAATATGACCCTACCCCTATCATCTTGGTTGAGACGTTTCACGGTTGGAAAAAATCAGAAGCAATTCCACCCATTGGTTCTTAGAAAGTCCTTTACTCTTGTAGGTATAACTTTCTCATCATTACTATCTATGATCCGGGTGCGGATTCGAGGATGAATTATTTTCAAGAGAGAGGGAATGATATGATCTAGAATGGGCATTTCAATAGTTTTATGGACTAATCTCGATTTATGTCAAAACGAGTTCGGAATCAAATGAAATTTTTTAAGGCATCTATTTGGCATAAAAGAAGCATGCAAATCAGTTTTTTGGGGCAAATTAACTTGAAGTCATGGTCGATTGCATGACTTGATCAGATTAGTGTTTTTGGGCCATTTAGGTAGATTTGGAAGATTCATTGGGTTCTAGAGCTTGGACCATGCATGATACTTTATATGAAGGTTTTATTATGTCTAAGACATATATGTAATGGTTCTGGGGCGTGCATGAGTTGTCTTGATTGATTTTGAGCTTAATTTCTGAATGGTGCATTATTAGTAGCGTGATTTATGTAGTCTTTGTATTTTGGCTATAACTTTCTCATCCGATATCTGATTTGGGTGATTTGAGTTGTGTTGGAACTTGGAAATAGAACTCAAAGATCTACAATTTTATAGTTTATGTCAAAGAGAATTTCAGACTTCTTCCTAATAAAAAATGAAGTCGTAATTATCCTTACAGCTTTAGGTTATATGTTTTTAATTTCATGTTATATTTAAGTGATAGGCTGAATTATTATGTTATTTTAAAAGCTCATGTATAAAATTTTGAGTCTGATTTAACTTGGATTTAGTTTTATTAGTTCAATTAGGATTTCATTTAAGTATTTTAGTTTAATTAGTTTTATTTATTTAAGTTAACTTAGAATTTTACAATAGCCTAATTAAAGGTGCATTTAGCTTGTAATTTTAATTGAGGATTTTGAATAAAGAATAGTCATTGGCGTTTAACACTCAAGTGTGTGTGGGGGTGAATTCTCTCTTGGTACTTGAATGAACAATTTTCAAGACTTATTAAAAATTGACGATCTTTATGGCGTCTCTAAATAACTAGTAAGATTGCTTTAAAAATATAAAAAGATTGTTAGAGACAAGTTTTCTAAAGATTCGACTTGATCTTAGAGATGTTTTTTTTTCCTAACAAAACGAGTTCAAGATTCTAATAAAAAATCAAGAAGGATTTTCAAGAATAAATTTCTTGAGGGTTTAACTTGATCTTGGAAAAATTTTATTCTTACAAAATTATGATTTGTGGTTTTTAGAATTCGCTTAATTACGTAAAGTTACCTAAAAATTCAATCCTATAATAATTCCTGTCAATTGATATAAGGAACTCAAAATTTGAAGATGAAGATTTTTTCTATTTTTATCGTTTTATCAAAGAGAAATGATATTCTTCCTAACTTTTTTACACATTTTTATCCCGAACGGCAATGGGCCCTGCGTTTTGGTTTAAAAATTTAGATCCAAGGTTTGCGTGTCCCCTTTACCAAACACTCCTTGAAATCAACTTTGCCCTAATTTAAAATTTGATATTCAACAATTACTTTTCCAAATCCACTCCCTTGACCGTTGTCCACCGTTTCAACGAAGGAAGGGGTTTACTTTTCTTTCCTTCATTTTTTGTTCTTTATTCTTACTGTTTCCTCTGCCTTCATTTTTAGACAGAATCGTTTCCTCAATAGCTCTCTTTCTCTTTGCTAAATAAAACTGTGTCTTGTTGTTTGCTTCCAGTATCTTGAACTCAACATGATTGTACTGTTTTGTAATAAATTTATGGAGAAAGCCTCATTGTATTAGGATTGTTGACAGCTGATTTTGGTCTTAGGGCAATATTGGAATATTACTCCCGAGACAATCCTCCTTCAATAGTGAATTTGTTCGATTATGGGGGAACCAAAAGCAAATTTAGCAAAAGACAGACAAATACGCCAATCGACAAAGAGATTTAACGTGGTTCGGCGGATCAGATCCAACCTACGTCCACGGGCACAGAACGAGTGATACTTTATTACTGAAATAAGCTTCTCTGCTCTGTTTTTGTGTTTACAAGTCTGATCGTAATGATCTTGATCTTGATTCTGATGCCTCTTACGCACACTCTACCTTCCTATTTATAATAGTGTAGAAATCAGATTCATTCTCCTACAAGAATTTCCTAGTTGAAACAATTTCCCTTTCTCATAAGGATTCCTAGTCAAAAACTACATTCACTTCCTTTATCCTATTAGGACATTGACTTATTAGTTTACCCCATGAAAGTAGGATAACTTATTATATTGTCTGTAAAAATAGGATGCCTTATCTTCTGAAGCACGTCTCGCCATATGCTCGGTCTTCATGAGGTCGGTCATGATGGTCCTTTGAACTGAGAATGCTTCTGCCGATCTGATAATTGCTCGGTTATCCGAACTCAAGTGCTCGGCCATTTACTCATGTGGTCGGGTTGGCATTAATGACTTCGACCGAGAAGGGAATTACCCTTTTTACCCCTGTCGTACTCCTTAAATAACATAGGACCTGAAAACACCATCAACAAGGATGAATCATTTTTTTTTTCTATATGTTGGGTTATGAATTTCCTGATATGTTGCTTCAAAGAACTACTGTATGCAAGTGACTTCATCTTCAAATTTATCAGCACTTTCGGGCTAGGTTATTTGTGGAAGAAATATCTTGGAACACAAACTTTCTGAAAAACTATAGGACTCAGTTTCAGTTTGGAAGTGGTGCCCTGTTTGGAGCCAATTACATCCAGGTATATGTCTGATCAAGCAATGGAATACTGCTACATTTTGCATAGATTACATTGATATTCACACGAATAAACAATGATCTTACTGATATGCCTTGAAAATGGATGGTCTGTAGTATTTTTCAATGTGAGGTTTAGAACTTTGGACCTAGGTCATCTATGCTCTGAATAACATGTACTCAAAAGATCTTACATACAACATTCCTTCTTTGTTTCTTTGAATGCAGTAAATAAACAACTGAACGACAAAGAACGGGTGGCGGCAGCACTAGAAAATCCAAATCTTATGGATATGGTTGACGAGTGCTTGGCTCCAACATATGGTTGAATGTACTCTTCCCTCTGCAGTTAGAGGCATTTTCTCAAGCCACAGACTGGCATTTAGTTGCTGTCACCATTGTACTATTTTCTTTATCTCCGTATAATTTAATCTAGATAGGAATATAGAAGGCAAAAGAATTACGGGCATGGATTGAATGATTTAAAGTTGGATTGTGAGTAAAATGATCAACATATATAGAACAAAAATGTATGGATAATGATTGTTGTGATCAAACTTGATGCTTTATATATCCCATCTTAATACCTTTGTTACTCATTGTTATAGTTGTTAAACACAGGAAAGCCACTTGGAAGTAGCATAGCTTGCAAATATGTTAGCTCACTTGCATTGATATCTTTCATTGCATTCCAATCCTGGAAATATTTCGATGGAAGATTGCTCATAAATCTATTAGGGGAGAGATCAATGATGCGCAGCTTGGGAAAACCAAGAACTTATCTTAGGCTAAGTTAAAATTGTAAGACAAATCAAGAGAACAAAGACCATGAATTGAAATTATCGAAATGAATTTGGAGAACTAGTATCAACAGGGGTTCCAGTGAGCACAGAAAAGTTGTTTGAAGGGAGGATCAGTACTTCTAAAACTTTTCAGGTAAAGAACACGGTGGATGAGCAGAGTTCCCGTTGAAATAGGTTTTGGAAAAGTAATTGTTGAATATCAAATTTAAAATTAGGGCAAAGTTGATTTCAAGGAGTGTTTGGTAAAGGGGACACGCAAACCTTGGATACAAATTTTTAAACCAAAATGCAGGGCCCATTGCCGTAAAAGTGTGTAAAAAAGTTAGGAAGAATATCATTTCTCTTTATCAAATCTTAACCTAAGGTACATTCCAATTCAATTCGGTGGGCAGAACGCACTTAGTTGACAAAAGTGAAGAGACAACTCCAAATTTATTTATTTTTTTCCTTTTAGTACGTCTCATGGATCGTAACTCACTTAAGAGTTAAGACCAAATAATTAACCAATCAGTGAGACGATATATATGCGACTTTCACTAAGTATCGGTGAATTCAATTTCGCGCGTTACGTTACAATGACCCACAAAGTGACAAAACAACACCTGCCAAAAGAAAAAGTTAAAAGTAAACGAGTCAATGAACTCAGCAGTGACGAAACGAAATTATCGAGGCAATGAACCAAATTGGGCAAAATTTTCAAACTAGTTACTTCATTTCTCACGATACATTGACTTAGAAAACAGAATACAAAATCCTTCAGCCAATCAAAACACAGAGTTCACTGGCCAAAACGTGGAAAATTTAACATAAAACGACGCATCTTTGAATCTGAAAGAATCCCACGTTCAAGATTCCGACAGGTAAGCAGATTGACCGTTCAGCCATAAGATTGTCATCTCCTCAATATGCTTGTGATCTAACAAAACATGAACAACAAAGTGTTTGGGTAGATGGTTATTTGCATTCTGGTGTGACATTGATGACGTGTTGACACTGCAGCGGCTCATAGTTTTAAACTGTCTGGTGATTTTTCTTTCTTTTTCTCCAATCTTTTTGTTTGATACAAAGTATTAACATCTCTTATCACTTTCATTTGCAACATTCTGCTATTGGTTCATGTTGAGTGCTTTTATAGGATTCACTTTCTGAGATGTTATCTGGTTTTGTTATTGCTTTTGATGCATAATCTAATCTCAAGGCTATTTTTAAACAATTTACTGTTATATTCCATGTATGTGTAAGAAAGAAAATTCATTTTCTACTGAAGATTTTGGACTTGGCCAAATAGTTATAGAAGAATTAATTGACTCAAAATTGCAGGATTCTGGGGAAATTACTTCCTTGATTACTCTACAAATTGAGAGGGTTATTGAATCCAGTGAACTGAAAATGTATTTGGTGGATAGCAAAGCAGCTGCCATAGTGTGCATGCTATTTTCCCTGTTCTTTTTGGGTACATGGCCTGCTCTTATGACTCTCCTAGAAAGACGGGGCCGCCTTCCTCAGCATACTTACCTTGATTATACCATCACTAATCTGTTGGCTGCAATAATTATTGCCTTCACATTGGGTGAGTTTGGTGATGGAAGGCCTAATTTTACACATCAACTTACTGAATTAAAGGTGAGTTTTTTGTTTTATTTAATTTGCTATTGTGCTGCTATGTTATCAGTTTATGCTTTGTTCTAGAGCAGTTAATTAGTGCCTTCATATATGTATAATATGTTTGAAAAAGAAAAAAAATCAGTAAGCATCTATCTGAAGGAATTTAGATTCTTTGCGAAAAGGTAAATTGGATGAACTTCGGTTCTGCTAAGGGCGACGTAACAGTTATGTTGTTAGTAGATATCGCAGGCAGCTGGAGTAATGGCCTATAGTTGGATTTCTGGAACTGAGCAGATAAGGAATTGCCTGAGGATGTTGTCTATAATTCAAATAAAAGTAAACATTGCTGGTGTGTAGCATTCCGTTGTGGTAAATTAATAATTGTAATCGATCTCTGAAAATTGAAGCAATTAAACCAGTTTGTTGTCTTGATTACAACCAACTATGATTCATTTCGACGAGCTGTCAAAACATAAATGAACAATCACAATTTGGAAGGCTATTGTCAGTCCATATGATAGATTTCGTTACTAAGGTTGCTGTTGCAAGAAGAGTCTGTATATTTACTGAAAGAAAGATGTTTACGACAGGAAACTAACAGCCAGTGTGCTGATAAATCCCTGATCACGAACTGCCCTCTTCAACTGAATGAGAAAGGAGCAGATTAACATATTGATATCTGTAGCTCTTCATGTAATGTCTAGACGCTCTGAAATTCTGGAAAGGTGCTGATTTTATGTCTTTGGCCCCTAGTTGGTACTAATTTCTTGTTTACTAACAATTCATTTTGATCATTTAAGGTGATTGTCTGATTGATTCCGCATACTTGGCCAAGCATCTTGTCTGCTATGACATATCACTGCTTACAATGGGTTTCTGAATATTCTAGGGTAAATGATGCAGGATAATTGGCCATCTGTTTTGTTTGCAATGGCGGGTGGAGTGGTTCTCAGCGTTGGAAATCTATCTACACAGTATGCTTGGGCTTTTGTTGGTTTATCAGTAACAGAAGTGATTACTTCAAGCATTACTGTTGTTATAGGTTAGATGGTGTTATATTGTTGGAAGAACTTCATTTTTGGATGCCATGATTTCATGCTGATTTTCCCTCAATTATCGACTCTGTTTTGATTGTAACAGGTTCAACCTTCAATTATTTCTTAGATGATAAAATCAATAAAGCTGAGATCCTTTTTCCCGGCGTTGCCTGCTTCTTGATTGCAGTTGGTCTTGGGTCAGCTGTTCACTCATCAAATGCAGCCGACAATAGAGCAAAACTTAACAACTTTCCAACTCATTCCAAACTTAGAACTGGGTATGCCTTCTTCTCCTCTATATAGAACTACTATGTGATGCTAGGTAACGATAATGCATGATGGATGACTATTAATCAATGCAGTTGCTTACCCCAAACCTGTACCAGATCTTCATTCCAACTTGGTTAATCACTCATCCCTGACTTTCCATTTTATTAGGTGAAGTTTGTAATTTTGTATCACTGACTATGAGCAGTTAGCCAAACACCATGACGAGAATTTGCATTAAATTAATGAAAATGTCTTTCTGTATTTTAATTTTGGTGTGTGCGTGCGTGTGTGTGTGTGTGTCGTTCATTGTTGTTTCTTTGCTAAAATTGACCTTTTCTCAGGGCTACATATATCTCCACATCCGATGAAACATGGCCAGAGAACAGTAAGAAACTCTTTGAAATTGGAATATTGTAAATATTTTCTTATTTTTTTTGCTAGTTTCGTGAGTTCTGGCCTCTTTATGTATGGACAGGAATAAAAGATTCAGAGACTGGAAATGGTACAGAAGGAAAGGCAAAAGCTGGGACTGCAGGCTTTCTTGTAGAACTTGAGAACAGACGATCAATCAAGGTTTGCAGTTCGACTTCCTTCCTTACAGCTCTTAACTCATAATTACACATTATAATTCTGCTCTTGCATGCATCTAAATTGGAAAGAAACTAAACAGCCGCTATTGATACTTTGGGAGCCAAAATCTTCATCCGGTGCATCTATCACTTCCCAGCTTTGATACAGTATCAATGTTTACAACAATTGGTTTGACTTCATGCAGGTGTTTGGGAAGAGCAGTTTGATTGGACTAGCCATAACTTTCTTTGCTGGTGTTTGCTTCTCTCTATTTTCACCAGCATTCAATTTGGCAACAAATGATCAGTGGCACACTTTGAAGAAAGGGGTCCCTCATTTGGTCATCTACACTGCATTTTTTTACTTCTCAGTATCTGGTTTCATAATTGCCCTCATTCTAAATATCAGTTTTCTATATCATCCCATACTGGATGCACCCAGATCATCATTTAAGGCTTATTTGAATGACTGGAATGGCAGAAGCTGGGCCATGTTGGCTGGCCTCCTGTGTGGATTCGGGAATGGTCTCCAATTTATGGGAGGTCAAGCTGCAGGATATGCAGCTGCAGATGCTGTTCAGGTTAGTTTTAATACATGCAAGATAAGTACAATTATGTTACACGAACTATTCAAATGTTGAATTATCGATACTTAACGCTAGTAGAATTTTGGGTTTGTGATGTCAGGCACTTCCGCTTGTGAGCACGTTTTGGGGCATACTTCTGTTTGGGGAGTACCGGAAATCATCTCAAAGAACATATATATTGCTAGTCGGTATGTTATCCATGTTTATAGTGGCTGTTGCGGTCCTGATGGCATCAGCAGGGCACCGAAAATGAGTAATGCAGGAACGAAGTTGTTGGATGGAAATTGTTTAATCATTGATCAGAGTGGTGTTGCGACTAGATGGTTGGTTGGTGGAGACAGCATGGGAGGCTCCACAACATTTTCACAATCAGATTCAATAGTCATTGGCCGAATAAGAAAATTCAGAAAAGAGAAAATAATACTTGTGGAATATGTAAATATAAATGTAATGAACAACTCTCACAATTTGGCTGGCTTTTAATGCAAGTTCTATATAAATAGAAAAGTATTTATAAGTAATTTGGCTTTCAGAAACACTAAAGTTTCTTTCCTTGAACAACAAATGTTACATGCCACTGCCACAGTAAAGTAAAGTTTCTCTGTGAACTTAAGCAGAAAGAAAACCAAATAGCGAAGGGGTTACTTTTCCCATATAAAAAAATATACTCGCTAGAAGGAGGGCTTGAACCTCCGACCTTGTGGTTAACAGCCACACGCTCTAACCAACTGAGCTATTCCAGCTTGTTGGCTACCCAAGCCCCTTATTTTATATATATTAGTTAAATATATATCGAAAGTATGGACTATGGAGGGTATTTTTGAGAAAAGCAACTTTCTTTTAAATTTATATACAAATAAAAACTATTATGTTCATCTTCATCATCCCATCTCTTTACTCCTTCCAGCTCAACAGCAGCAACACAAACCCAAGACCCACATTAACATCACTAGAGACAACTCTTCACAAATCCCTTCTCACCCACAACATTGATGATGCCTGGAAGTCTTTGAAATTCTCTCACCACTAACTCAAATAAAAAAGCACCACTATTAAAGAGATCCATGAAGGCAATGAAGGATTCACTAATTCTTCAAAACTCATTTGATGATTACATTATTTTACTTAAAAATTACAAGATTTACCAAATTGGTGTCTAAAACAGTGTGATTTGCTTCTTGAAGAAACCAAATTTACTTGTTAATGTGTCTCATGAGAGCACAAAGTTCAAAAAGTAGAAGTAAAAATGATAGCAAATCTGCTAATACAAAGAATTTAAATTTATTTATCGATTAAAAAAAAAAAAAAAAAAAATTCTAGCAATTTTAGAATATGAATTTTGTGGTTGCGTAATTTAGAGATTGCCAATCTTGACATGACGTGGCGCACAATCATAGGCTGGCTTAAAAAATTACAATAGAACCTGCCGTACTAGACCCATCCATCCTACATAACGCATAGAGGGCCGTTGGAAGATGGCGCGAAAAGCAGCCCAGATGCAGTTAGTTACAAAAGGAAACCAAAAATGCCGAAAGTATCGCAACGCGTTCCGTCATTAGATTTTCCACCCACAGAACCAAACCCTAATTTCTATTTTTCATTTTCTCATCTTCATTCCCTAATTTTTCTCAAATTCTTCAACTGGGTCAGAATCGAACTAATCCTCAGAGACATAACAATACGTTAATTTCAGCAAGACCAGGTTGTTTTTTTCCCCTACTGTTTTAAGATTTGTTATTGGATTATATAAAGTGAGTTTCTTGCTTATTCTTCATTAATATTTTACTAGTTCAGGAATTTGGTATCATTAAAATTTGATATTCTAATTTCAAAGATTCAATTTCATTTTAATTTACTAATGAAAGATTTATGACAATTTACGGGATGAAGAATGATTCGGGGTGTCTTTGCTCTGGGTGAATTAGCACGTACAGATTGTAAATTACCTAGATACAAATGTAGCTATTAGGGATTTGGAGCTTCTCTCTTGTCATGTGGAAACATGTCAGCTTGTTATTTTGAAGAGATTTGTGGGTAAAATCTTTGACATTTAAAGGAACAGGAGTGCAATTGCAACAGATTTTTAGAGTTGTATTGTTGCCGGTACTTCAACTTAATTTATAATGTTGTGAGATCATGATCTTGATTGCCATGCACTTTTCCCCTTTTTCGGAGATGCAAGACTTTTAATTTTACAACGGTATAGCCTCCATTGACAAATGGCTTCTGTCTATAATGAAATAGTTCCTCAAGTAAGCATTTATAGACAACACGTCAATCTTGCATTTCTCTGTGCATCTTCTTTGTTCTGATCCTTGTAGATGCCATTATGTTGGAATTTTTGCTTTATCTCCTTTTGATATGTGTTGTGGAATGAAAGTAAAACATAAAGCTTTAAAATCTGAATATTGTTAATATTTTTCAGTCATGGGTTTGGAAGATAAAATGGGAGAAGTAATCGTTTAGAACCACATACAGGGATCACTGATTGGAGTGGAGCTAATAATTCAGATAGTCATCCAGAGACATCGATGGCAGTTGACACAGTAAACATCGGGAGATAACTCCAGAGCTTATTGGTGGAAGTGGAACTAGTATGCATTCTAAAACACATCATCTGGGTACTGATAGAAGTGGAAGCATTGACCATTTTGATATAGAACCTAATGTTAACGAGGGAAACAGAAGTATAAATCCTTTCGAGACAATTCCAAAGGTTGCTGGTGGGAATGAAAAGGGTAAGCAGACGGTAATGCATCTAATCACTACTTTTAGTGAAATTGATCTAGTTGTCTCAATCAAAAGTTTAAGATCACCTCTTCTTGTTTTTCATCAGCATCATCATCAGAAGATTTTTTTCAAGTTGATGCGGGACTTAACAACTTCGAATCACATAATCAACCATCAAAAGATGAAGAAATCAATGCTCCTAGTATGCCCCCTCCAAGACAAGTGACAGATTGCTTGGGACAATATGATCCCCTAAGAATACCTTTGGCTATCTTTGAAAGAAGTACATCCTTAACACCTCAAGAATGGAGTGCTGCTTCCAATGATTCATTATTTAGCATTCACATAGGCAATAATAGTTTCTCCAGAGATCAATTAAAGTCTGGAGAACTTGCCAAGATAGATGAGTTGATTATGTTTAACCCAAGCCCTACTATTCCAGAGGTGGGAGTTGATAGAGAGGTTGCTGAATTTGAGAAGAGTGATCCAACCATAGGCGCAGTTGAGAACACTATGAATGCACCAAAAGAAACCACAGTAGACAACAGTCAGGAAAAGGAACCATCTGCAAATGTATTGCAGTCTAACCATTCAAATGAGAGCTCTCGCTCATTTGCCTTTCCATTGTAAGTTAATATCATTCTACTGCAAATACTCTATTATTTAACTTTATATGTTTGGTTTATTTTTTTAAAATGTTTCCGCAATAGACATTGCAATGGTACGTGCAATAATTCAAGGGACTGTTTTTGTTAATTTGTGTGTATAAAGTCACAACAGAGAAGCCTTTGTATTGGACTGTATGTAAACCAGATCCAGCTACCAACTTCACATGCATATTATACTTGTACCCATAATTATATGGAAGTTCCCAACCTAGTGCTGGCTGGATGAGGAATGTTCCTTTGTGTTGCAGAAGGAAGAAGAAGAGATGTTGTGCATGTGGATGTATACCCTTCTTTTGTTGCAGAAAGAAATGTAAAAGGAAGAAGTGTGCATGGCCATCATGCTACTGTTCTAATTGTAGCTGCACATTCTGCTAATGTTCAATTCATGGCCAGGCTGCTACTGTTCTAATTGTAGTTGGCATTCTGCTACTGTTGGAACGGTAGCCTAAAAAGATGGCGCTGTCACTCTTCTACCATGTATGCTCCTGTTTCTTTCTCCCTATATTAGCAATGTGTCTAGATTAAATGAAAACATATAGTAGTAAAATCCTTTTCATTTGTTGTATTTTGCACTTAAATTGGATTTCCATGTTTATCCAGTTCACTTTTAATCTATAAATGTTATACAAAGATCTTAATGCACCTTTTAAAGTAGTGCAAGCTCTACAAAACCTCTGATGCAATTCACTTTGGATTATTGCGATTCGACAGAGAAAGTGAAAAGAGATAGAATGAAACCAGATGTTGCAGAGAAGCAGCAAAAGAAGTCGCTTTCTCTTGAAGGGACCCCATAGTCATCATCTAGCTGCTATTGGTTTTCTTGCTTCTCTCGCCATCCATGTTCTTGTTCCTTTTCTTTTCATTGCTTTTGTTGTGGTTGTTGTCGAAAATGACTGAACCCTTGTGCTATATTCTGCCTGTTCAAAATGCCTGCCTAACCCTCTCTTTAGGCTCCTGGAACCAAACCAAGAATAGCTATTTCAATTACGACAAGTCCTACCAAAATAAGAGTACTCAAATTTGATAGTTGCTCGTTTTCCTCTGATTAATCATAACAAGATATTACAACCCAGTTTCAGGCTCAGAGATGGTTCCTTCTTGGAGCTTATGTCAACTTTATTTTATCACAATGGGAAGAATCTGGAGTCTGTTATCGAAAATTTTGGGAAGACTTCATAGGTATTTCTTTTTTTATTCTTAACTTGTGTAATTCCTGTAGCAATCTTGTAAGTGATGTAAAATCTCCTTGCTTTTTAAGTATTTTCATATTGTAGAGTTAATTGTGTAATACATGGTAAAGGGATGACTTGATTCAGAGTAAATGCAAGCATAGAAGCTCTTCTAAGTTTGAGTGAGTCAGCATTTGGAATTCAAACAAGCTCTTAAATTATTTTTCATCAGATAGTAATTGCCGGCTTTAAAAATAATATCATTTTAACCACCTTTTGTGGCATTATTAACATCAAAACGACTGGCGTTTCAGCATGCCATGCAGAATTCTCTCACTTACTACTTACCTCTAAAATTAAAATGAGGATATCATCACTCATTATATATATGGTTTCAAATTTTGAAATCCCTTGGCCAGTCATCCAACGTGGCAGATACCCCTCTGATACTGAATTTAGCACTCAGGTGCACCATTGAAATGCTTAAAGCAATTTCAACCTTATGCTTGATCCAAATTCAGCCAAAATCTTTTATTTTATTTTATTTTTGGATATAATTTGCTGGTTTATGACATCTGAAATGGTCCTCTTCACGGTGCAGTCCCACTTCACTCATACTTTTACACATTGCTTGGAGCTATTGCTACAAAGTTTCTGATAAGTGTTCTTGTTTACTGCACATTCAATAAGATTACATCAACCGGCTGCTGATAAACTTTATAAACAAAATGGCCTGAACACAGAAAATACCTGCAACTAGCGAAGTTTAACACTTGCCGGAGTGATGGCTTCCCTTAATACTCTTTTACCTTCTATGTCTGTATGTCATAACCAGCAGAGCATTCTTTGCTTTTCATAAGCAGAGCAGTGAGCTGTTTAGTCGATCCAACTATTTTCATAAAATTGTATATCGAAAGGCAAAAAGTGTCAACACCAGAGTCATACAGCAATACAAGAAAATGAGAAGAGTGAAAACACACCAAGATTAGACTCCTGGCATTCGAAAACACAATCTAAACATGATACATTGTCATCATATATTAGGTTCCATTTCAAGAACTTCAGAAAAATTAAATAAAAAATACTATTTTCTAAGACTCCTCTCTTCATTTTTCCTGTTTCACAAGAAGGGGCAGTACATGATCAAGAGAAGGGAGCTGCAGAAGCATTTACAACAATATGCCTAAGCGGGTGGTCAACATCACCACCGCCTGCATGCTTGACAAACTCTGCCGGAGATAGAAAACTGCCATGGCATACACACATTATCCTCACTTCCTCTCCCTTCCCATACCTATATAGAATACCTTCTATTGTCCTTCCATTAGGGCCATCTCCTTTTGTGAACACACAAGGCATATCTTCATATGCATTCATCCCTATTTCCATCCCCGTACTATTCCTGCGACCTAGTTTCTTGGGCAGATTCTCCATCTCTGACCTGGAAGTTTGGCACTCATTTTCATTTACATTTGTCCTTGAAGAACCTACAGCCTCTTGATTGTTTCGATCTTGCAAAACCTGAGCGGCAACAGAGCTCCTTGCTTCTCCACCACTACTCGTTCCTGAGATGTAAAGATAGTTGATAAAAACATTAAATTTAAAATCAACTGTATAGATAACCAGTGCATTAGATTTACGAGTATCCAAATAGATTGGGAAAGCTCTAAAAGAATTTCTTTAAAAGAGAGGAACATCGTAAAAGGAAAATTAACCTGTCCAGCTAGGGGAAAAAAAAAAGTTATATCAGGAATGAGTTATAAGGACCACTGTGATGATTTTTCACAACCTCGTCAACCCTTGGATACATCAGAACAATTCATTTTTTTTGACACCATCAAAATAAAACAGATCATCTATCAAAGGTACAGGCAGTTACTTCTGGCAATGTCCTGCAGGTTGTTCATCAAAGGCGAGGTCATAACAGAAAAATTGCTGTCAAAACTTTAAAAATTCTGCACCACTCCTCACTCAGAATCTAGCTATCCATTCCCCTTTATTCCTCCTGTTTGTCCCAAATGGTATCATGATAATTACTCCAGTAACTTCGTTGTAGCCATGCATTTTTTTTCAATTTTAAATTCATATTAGGGAATACAAGGACCTTTTTTTTTCTCCCCCTTTCCTTGGACACTATAAAATTTCAGGAATAAATGTTATTTTGTCTGTGACCACGGGGATCAGCACTTTCGTACTTGGGATATCTATGTACAATGCTTAAGAACATGCAAAATAGCAAAACTAACAAATCCAAACTTAACCCGGCATGTTTGAACTACCATTGGTTGACACATTAATGAGGTAAGTATAGCTGAAATGAAGATGTTAGACCTTCAATGTTGGGCATTAATGAGGTAAGTCTCGTTGAAAGAAAGATGTCACAATGTGTAGTGGAGATAGATCAAGGAAGACGCTACATGTGCCTGATACATTGAAGTTTCTCGATCAAATATTATAAAATCAGATCATAACTACAAGCACATTATTTTTTTCATTAGCTATCATGTTAAACTAATTACTTTAGATACAGCCCACGGGAAAAAGCTCTAGACTAGGGATGTTACAATGTTCTTATAACAATCAAGAAATCTTAATATACAACCAGAGGCGCATCTTTTTCACTACAATACTAGTAAAAACGAACCTCTGAATCCCAATAGACCAAGAATAATCAATAATAAGATCACATCACATCTCCATGCAGAGGTTCTCCCTTTCTGCCCAAAAAAAAAAAAAAAGAATACTACACAGACTGCTATATGTCAGTAGTTTTTACCATGCTCCAACTTAACAGCCAAATCCTAAGTACCCAAACAACCTGAGCTAGTAATCACATCAACTAGACTACATTTTAATAATCACCTCCATCTGAAGTCAAGTTATTTATAAATGGAGAGAGTATCCAGTTGTATGAAACCAAAAGAATCCACCAAACTATCTACTTATATCATAGCAGGAATCCTTTTGGAATCTCTTTCAATAACTGTAAATACCACAAGAAGTCACTAGTTTAGATGTTAAACAATTCATTTTACTCTCTTTGAATTTATTTAACTGATTCCATGTGTTTAACATGCAGCATTATCACCTCTTTAAAAGTTGCACCCGCAGTAAATTCAGACTAGAAATGTGAAATTCAGTTATCATCCTCAACAGAAAATCCAGAGATCCATAATACACAAAATCAGAGTAGCTTGCTTGGTGAGTGATCCATAATACATACCATATTTTCTATCAGTTTCCTTATCAACCAAAGATTAGATAAGTTTCAAATTCATTTCCATCCTAGAACATACCAAATTAAAATACCCACTTCCAAAAAATAAAATCATAAAAATGGAAGAAAATTCTTTACTGGCAATGTCATGAAATCTAAGGGTAAGCTAGCACTATTTCCTAATACAACAGGCAGCCAAATTGCCAAAAAAAACAAACAAAACAAAAACAATCAACCAACTAAAAGTCTAAAACCAAACCAAACCAAACAACCAACACAGTACCAAAAAAAAAAAAAAAAAAAAAAAACCCAATCTGGCACAACAATTAAGCTCAAATATGGTCAAAATCAATAGACACAGAGACAAAGCTAAGTACGTTGAAGAGATTTACTCTCAAGTTCAGACATTCCAGATGAACTCCCACCCTTCACTCCGCCGCCAAGTAAGACATGCCTAGCCGCCTCAGCCCAGCTTTCCATCCCAAAAGGCGGCCCCACCGCCCTATTCCCAGCCAGATTCTGCTTCTCATCCTCCAATTTCACATCCATCTTTGCATTAGAACTCAAATTCCTTTGCTTTTCGTTTCGCCTTCTCTTTGCTTCCATTCTCCTTAAAGTCTGCATCTCCTTCCTTTTCCTCCACTCCTCTTCTGTCTCTGTAGGCAACGAAGATGCTCTTGTAAGAGTAGGATTCGTTACTGCTTGTGTTGAAGTAGTAGCATCTGTTGTTTCTGCTAAATCAATCTCTCTAAATATTGGTATTGATCCTGCTACTGATGATGATCTTAAAAGCTTCTTCTTTGCATTCTTATCAACTCCAAATCGTCCACCGAGAGATAATCCAAGATTCAGCTCAATTTCTTCCAAGTTGTTTTCTTCACTTGGTGTGAACTCCTGTGATTGTTGTGAGTCACTTGTTGTTGTTGACATCAATCTCTGCAACAGATCTCTCGGATACTTCTCTATTTGTAATGAAAGGTTTAACATTTCTCTACTTCTGCTTCTGTTTTCATTTGCTTCTCCCATTGTTTTTTTTTTCCTGGAGACAAAAACAGAGAAAACAGAGATTTTTTTTTGCTACTACTCGTTCAAGAAAAATTTATGATTTTACTTTGGCTATGCAAAAGAACAAATCTTCGATCCGATTTATAGACACCCATGTGTTTAAAATTTAATTTTTTTCAAACACATCTTAAAAAATATTAAATAAAACATCAGAATTAAACCCCAACTTGATAACAAAAAGCAAAACATAAATTTTCTCTCTTTTTTTTTTTTTTTTTTGTTTTATGTCACAAATAAGTGATATTATAAATCGTTACGAGGGTTAAAAAAACAAAGAAAATGGATGATGAAACAGAGTAAAAATTGTTGCTGAGAAAAAATAGAACAAGTAAAACAGATTATTAAAAAAAATTGTGAAAACTGAAAACACACGCACCAAAAAAAAAAAAAAAAAAAGAAGGAAAAAAAGAGTTTTATGTTCTGTGGGAAGAAAAAATTATATTTATTGTGAGACGAAAATACCCTTGATATTGGAGAAAGAAAGTCCCCGGGACTCTATTTCTTTTGTTTTCAGTTTTCACTGTCGAGGTCTTTTATGGCGTATCATAACAAGTTATCAGGGAACACGTGTCGCTTTTTGATAAATCAAAGGAGGGTAGACACGTGTCGGTAGTCTTTGAGCCTGGGAATTTGACACGTGGATATGAAGGTGTTGGGATAAAGCGGCGTCGATTTTGGTAGAGTGTCCGAGTTGGGGGTCTCTCTGTCTCTTCGTTGTCTTCTAGAGTTGCATGACTAACGGGAAACTTTGACTTCACCTGCGGTTCCCTTTCCTGCCTTTACGTTCAGTTCGTGAGATTATAAAGATTATTTAATTAATATTTATTTTTTAAAACTGATATTTAATTTGTAATCGATAATTATCTTGATGTATATCCCCGTTATAAAGTTCATTCTTCCTAGTCACTTTCCTTATCATAAGTGATCCTTTAATGACCTTAAGTTGGCCATTTTCTGCCCTAAAGTTGCAGTCATTTTGATCCAACGTTTCAAGTGAGATTAGATTCATTTTCAATTCAAGAACTAATATAACCTGATGCAACTCCCTTTCAATACCATTATATATTTTAATTCTAACCGTCCATATTCCAGTTGACACACTCACAAATTCATTCTTTATTCTCTAATATAAAAGTGTCGAAGTAATAAAATAACTCGATAAGTCTGGGGTGGATACATAGGAAATAATTTAGTAAAATAAAATAACAATTTGAGTAGCAAAATAAAAAAGGCTGAATTATTTGAAGTGATGTATAATTTTAAATTGGATTACAATAAAAAAAAAATTACGGCTAGGGGATCCACTCTTGATATTTCAAAAATAGAGAAATCTTTTTTTTATAATATATAAATTGTTATTATTACCCAGTTAATTTACTTCAGGAATTAATTATGTCAAAAGATATAGAACCAACCATATATGTGGTAACAACATTTGTTTATAGCAGGTTCAGATAGGTACTTAATTATGTCAAATTATATAAAACCATCCATAAAAGTGGTAACAAAGTTTGTCAATAATTAGTCCAGATTTAAATTGTTCTCTCATATAATATGAGGTAAAGTATTAACTAATATAAGATTGTCTACAGTGAGTCAAGACGCCCACAAATATAAGAGAAGATTAAATATTAATTTTCAGATTACAATTAATATATTATAACATAAGTAATATATATTTATATTCTCATATTAAGACTTTCACATTTTACCATATAGAATAAAATTATCTACTATCTAAAAAAAAAAAAAAAAAAAAAACTCATAATTTTATTAATGAAAGAAAAAGATTAAAAGAATTATAAAACACACAAGACACTTCTTCCAAGTTTTTCAAGAGAGAAAATGAAATAATCATGAAAAAAATGAGAGGTGATCATCTCTATTTATAATAGAGGTGCACATCCCTCAATTATGATTTACAACTTTCAAATCAAATATAAACAATAAATTTTTACTAATTTATTATTTTTTTTCTTTTTTCTTTTTGATTTTTTGTTGATCATTTGGCAAACAATTAATATCACATGCAACACATGTGGATTCTTTATCAATTTTGACCTAGCAAACCTAAAAACTATAAAATCTTGTAAAGAGCAAAGTTGTAGATATTTGAGTCTTCTTTCATATGGAACTAAAATTGCCTTAATCCTATATCGAAGTAAAACGTTATGGCCAAAACACGAAAAATTGTGCAAAATTGGAATTTCCGAAAT
Organism: Zanthoxylum bungeanum; assembly: GCA_019454045.1. NCBI lineage: Eukaryota > Viridiplantae > Streptophyta > Magnoliopsida > Sapindales > Rutaceae > Zanthoxylum > Zanthoxylum bungeanum. The sequence goes on from SKCR01026577.1 coordinate 110,177, forward strand.
TCTACACTATTAGAACGTCATTTTAAGTTTATGGCCTCCAAAATCCAAATGTCACGTCCATTTTTCTAGTTATGTATCTAAAGTATTATTTTACCTATATAAGAAATAAAAATCACAATAAAAATATATAAAACGTAGATTTAATTATTATTTCACAAATGTCATAAATTAAGGGGATTAATAAAACTATAAGTGTAAAATGATTACTTTCACTTTAGTAAATGTATATTTTTTAGTATTCATCACCAGTAACATTACATGAGATATTATTGCCCCATTAAAACTCTTCCACCATTCTCATAAGAAATGAAATTAAAGAGACGCTTATTTGGGCATATATGAAATGAACATCGTGAGTCAAAGACCCACTCACCTTCATATTTTGTTTCTGAGGCAATCAAAAGATCAGTACTTCGATAGGCATCATCAGATGCATTAGATACTACTGCAACATCTCCATTTTGCTCATGATCCTTATCTTTCCCTTTCTTTTTATTCATAATCTCAAAAGAATCTTTAATAAGATGCATTTCCTTATGACAGTGGAAACCTTTTTTTCTTCCTTGTTCTTTGATTTTGATCTTGTTTGATTGTTAGACTTGTGATATTTCTTTTTTGGTCTGCCCCTTACATTGAGACCTTCACCAGACCCCCTATGAATGTCATCTGACATTTTCTTTAGTTCTTTGGAATTCAAAAAGGCTTTTACATCCTCCATGGTTAGAGAGCTCTACCACACATCAGAGTATCAACAAAGGACTCATACAAGTAATGAACTCAGTAGGAGAATTGCTTGATCCTCATCTTCAATCTTTACCCATACGTTTTCAAGATCGAGGATAATCTTGTTAAATGCATCAAGATGCTCTGTGAGGGATTCTCTTTCCTTCATTTCCAGAGTGTGTAGCATCTTTTTCAAATATAATCTTTTGGCAAATGACCATGCAATGTATAAATTCTCTAATTTGTGCCGCAATCCTATTGCAGTTGATTCTGTGGCCACTTCCCTCAATACTTTATCCCCAAGACTGAGAACAATCGTACTGTGAGCCTTATCAAGAGAGTTTTGATACTCTTCTTCACTCATCTTCTCAGGCTTCTTGGCTTTCCCCTTCTCATTGATGGCATGCTCTAACCCATGATGAACCAATATGGTCTTCATCTTGACTTTCCAAAGATTAAAGTCATTGTGTTGGTAGACGAAAATCCCCACCATAGGATGAAGTCGCCCTAGGACGAAAGGAAGAACGAAGAGAAGAAGTACGATGGGCCGAAGAACGACGACGAGCTTGGGGCGATCAGACCAATGGTTAGGGCGAAAATCCACGATGCGGTTACTTCCACGATCGTAGCAGTTGGACGGTTTTCCCTCTATAACCAAGCGGTTGAGACATGCAGCTCAGCGGTTACAGGCACGATCTTGCAGCTGCAGGGAGATACTGGAACCGCCTAAAACAGTTGATAAGCTTCACTATAAAAGCCTACCTACACCAAGAGAGGAAGGCCCCCGAAAAAATGAAGACTCAAATGAGCATATTTTTATTTTTCATTTCTTAGATTGTAATCTTAGGACTGTAACTTGTGTGCTTGCGCCCCTTGGAGGCTTATTCACTTAATCAAACACATTTGCTGGGACATTGTCTCAGGAGGTTTGAACCTTACACGCTCTTCTTTCTTCACGCATAAAAATTGCGCAAATAGTTTTTGGCGACCACAGTGGGAGATTGGTGTAAAGAGTGGAGATGCCTCCGAAAAGAAACGCTCAGACTGGCTCAACTACGGAGGAATGAGGACTAGAGCAAACCAACCAGCCCAACGTTCCAGCCATAGTGGGTCAATTCGAGGGTCTGGCAGATGCTAGTCGGTACGAACCTATGAGAGAACTCAGCTCTAACGCGGTGCGCGCATTGTTCGGTGAATTCACACAGGATGTTGTTGAGCAGGTTAGGCTTCAAAATGCGCATGTCATAGATAAATTCGTATCAACTACCAATTCGCATTATGAAAACATGGCTAAACATCTAAGCTCGATGAATGAATTAATGGCCAAATATGTAAACGGCGGGACGGTGTTGCCGCGGACTACGTCTCCCCATGCGGTAAGCAGTCAGGAGGCTGGTCCTAGTAATGTTCCTGCTAAGGGAACCGACATCCTTGCGGTTCTCAGGGGAGGAATAAGTCTTGGAGGCAATGTCCCACAATTAGGACCAAATATACACCAATGACCAAATATGGCACAAAATGAATTAGTGTTGCCTCAGGGTGTCCAGAACCCTGATTATGTCCCACTTTTGAGAGGACCGCAACCACCGCCCATAGTTGTGCCATTTAATGGCAATGATATGCTAAGGGAACAAATGACAGAGATCCTTCAAAACCAATTCAGTCTAGGCATACGGTCTATTCAGCCAAGATATCGGAAGCTGTATCCTGATTGGATCGATTTGGCTTATCCATGGCCCAGAAACTACAAGATACCTGATTTTACCCTCTTTACGGGGTCTGGGGAAGTTTCTACCATGGAACACATAGGGCGATTTACTCTGCAGTGTGGGGAAATCAATGGTAGATCATGGTACTTCATTAAAAGGTGAAAAGGTAAAAGACTTCCTAAGCGAATACAGAGTCAGATTAGTGAACACTACCCCATACTACCCTCAGTCAAATAGTCAAGCAGAGTCGACCAACAAGACCCTTAAAGGATTGATTCGGAAAATGGTGACAGACAGTGCCAGACGGTGGGATGAATATTTGAGTCAAGCTTTATGGGCCTATAGAACGTCGCCGCAAACAAGCACTTCGGTGACGCCGTTTCAATTAGTGTATGGTCAAGAGGCTGTGCTTCCAGTAGAAATGAATATTGAGTCTGCCAGGGTGGTGCTGCAAGAAAAACTGACACGGGAAGACTATGACGAGGCAATGATCTAGAACTTGTTGGAATTGGACGATATAAGATGTGATGCGCTAAATTGTCTAGAAGCACAAAAGAAAAGGATAGCCAAATGATACAACCTCAAAGTAGTGGCTAAATAGTTCAGGGATGGCGAATTAGTGTGGAAGACTGTGTTGCCACTTGGTTCCAAGGACCCAGTGTATGGGCCAAATTTGGTCCAAGGGTAATTTCGACCTCTCGTTTCAGGCCCACTACTGGATGCATCCCTGAAACCCCATAACCAGACCCCAAAGGTGTAATGCAGGCCCATGCCCAATGAGTTTCAACACCTATGACCAAAGGACCATCCAAAGGCCAGTCCACTTAATGCCCAGCCTCATAAACAAGAACCAGCCGTTCCAGCCTACAAACGGGCAGATGCACTAAATACCCCTCATGAAGTCGATCGTAACTGACTCCCAACGGACAAGTAATCAAAGAGCAGTAAATGCACATGCTCCCTTAGCACCATGTATATAAACGAAGAAGGTCTAGGGAGAAAGGGGGGGATTCAACTTCTAGCTCTCATACTGATAACCCAATACTACTCTCTCCATAGCTCTCTAAACCTCTCATTCTTACCACCCTCACGGTACCCGACAGAGTTCAAGGTAGCATCTAACCTTGCCCTCTCCATTATAACTTTCTTTAGTCCCTTTACTGACTTGGGCTTCGGAGTGCCCCCGGCACCCACCACACCGGTGGGAGTACTCCCGCTCACTGTACATCTTTGTTTTGCAGGATCGCCAGTGCCCCCAACCTATAAATTCTCGATTGTGGACCTCGGGCGAAAACCAGCGTCTACACCCAGCGTATGGAAAATGGTCGCCCAATTGGGAAGGTCCATTCATGATAAAAAAAATGTGTTGCCAAATAGAGCTTATCATCTACAAGACTTAAACGGAAGAGTGCATACAAGAGCAATAAACGGTAAATACTTAAAGAAATATGTGCCCTCATTATGGGAGCACGAAAACAAAATGCACTGAAACAATAACAAGTTTTCATTAAACATGGACGAAAACGTCCTAAGAATACAAAGATAGACGATGCAACGTCTTACAAAAAATTAATTTTGGCCCGAAGATCTCTGAAAGTCCCCAGGCCACCCCTTAATGGCCGAAAGCGTCTCCCTCCTCAGACGCCATTCATCTTGTATTCCCATACCCACTGCGTCTAAGTCGGCCATGCTTTTCTCAAAATTGATACGGGCCAACCCCTCATACTCTGCCATAGACTTGTCCATCTCCTCTGCTTGAGTAGCAAGGGTCCTCCTCTTAGCCTCCTTCCTCATGCGGCTTTCCTCAAGAAGACGCTGAATCTCTTTTAATTGTTGCTCCAGGTCCAAGAAGACCGATTCTTCGGTCACCATTTCTTCTGTTGTTTCCCTCAGGGCCTGATGTCGTGCCTCGATAGAATCACGAAGCGTGTCTTTCCTCATCATGGAAGAGCGAAGCCCGATATTCTGGCTGTGCATATTACGATACTGAGAGAGAAGGTTTGCTATACCGTTTTGCATCTCTTGGAGGAAAAGCCGGTCATCAACAGATATTGGCAAGGTAAGGACGGCCAATATCCGGCTCAACTCGGAGGAGTTGTTGTCCAATTGAAGAACGTTCTCTGGCCGCGCGGCTTGATTAATTTCTAGAGCAGCAAATGAAGCATATTGGCCAAGAACCTCATGAAGGACCTCCATGTCTGTGCTGGTGCCGACCAAAGGCGAAGGAGGCCGGAAAGAAGCAGAGGACAATCGTCCAAAGCGATCCAAAATGTTCTGGATTGTTTGTAGCAATGGGTCGGATACCTATACACAAAGAAGAAATTAGCAAGTATAAGCCATGATAATGACAAACTAGAGAAGAATAAAAGACTTACCATCCCAGTATCAGAACCAGAGGGCTGACCCACCAGTGCCTCGAAGGCCTCAGCCACAGGCTGCGCTAACTCTTGAGGACCTGGGGATGATGGATGTTGGGGGACAAAAGTCGACTGTGGTGCGACCTGAGGAGAAGACGGCCGAGCAGGAGAACTCATTGGCAAAATGAGAGACTCAGCCCGAGGGGGTGACAGCTGCTCAGGAGTAGCCAGTACTTGGACAATCTGAGCAGGAGCTGCAGAAGAAACGACCATGAGAGCCGGAGATGACGGCCGCTCAAGCTCAAGAAACTCCGCTTGAGGAGAAGAAGGCAGAAGAGCCAAAGACGACGGCTGTGCTGAGACCGAAGTCTGATGCGCATAACTATTAGGAGATACCGCTTCTGGCATCGAATGTTGTGGCACAGTAGTCGGCCGAACATCTGCAAGAGAATCGGAGTCGGACGAATCAGAAATATAAATGATTTCATCTTCTTCATAAATGCGACGAAGTACGTCATTTTTATACATGGACCGAGCTTTTTCTAATGACTCCAATTCGGCCAAACTATAGAGGCCGTCCACGTCCCTATAACTCCCCCTGAGTCCTGACGTAGACATCATGTGTACTAAAGGGTAGAATTACCTAAGGTAATGCCACAGAGCCCCACTCGGCCAGATAGGTTCTGGCACTTCATCATCATCATTCGGATCATGCACGATTGGTGCAGAACCGTCCAAGGGGAAGCGCTAAAATGGGGAATGATCATCAGGAACCTCCTCAACTCTTAGACGCGAATAGCCAGATTCAACAGATGGCTCCGTACCTTGGGGGTCGGCTCCAATTGCATCTCTCTCTCTTGGGAATTGCGTCATCACGGGACCTTCGACAGCGTTATCCTCATCAGAGGGAAATTGAACAGCCGGCATCCCTGCAGGCCCCGCTCTCTCATCTCCGCCCACAGGAGCTTCGGCCTCCGGAATTCGCACCGTTTTAGGAATTGCTGAAGGCAGATCAATCTTAAGGGCCTGTACCAAATGCACAATCATGATATCAAGATACCTCAAACCTGTATGAATGTAAAAGAAAGCAGGTCTCAAGCTCATACCTTAGAGCGACGGGCGAGCGGAACGTACGAATCAGAACTTTGGATGGGAGAAGGCTGCTTTCTTTTAGCAAGCTTTATACTCTTGGGTTTAGATGCCTCAGCTGCCTTCTTTGACCCCGACAGCTCAGAAGATTTGGGGGACAAATGGATAAAAGAAAACACCCTCGCGGGAGGCAAAGAAAAATATCGCTCACAGGATGATTGCCAGAAACGGTCAAAGCAACGATGAACCGATGTACAAGGAGCGAAATGAGCTATGACAAAAGAAGACAGCAAGGAGCGAGTCTCCACTAATGAGTCCTCAACTTCAAAAATAGAAAAGACCTTAAAACGGTCTGACGACGCAGAATACGAATGAAATAGAGAGAGAGGCCACCCTTGGACGAGGCCAAATTGACGAGCGACGAAGTTAGGCGAATATGCCTCCACTCCAGCCTTGCCATTGGCCCCAGTCAAGATGTCATGAAACAAGTCACGGCTGCATAAAAACTTACGCCATACACGAAGACATGTTTCATCCTCTTCCGAAAAGGGAAGGTCATGAACAAAAGACGGACTGTTTGACACAGTAAAAGGGAAAAAGGAAGGAACCCGAGGAAGAGTGTAAAAATAATCAAAGGTAGCACGAGGAAGGAAAGAAGACGGCCTAAGCTGAGCGAAGAGAAGGCCAGCACAAGAGTAAGGGTGAGTTGAATCAATTGTGCCAAAAATAGGAAAATATGCTCTTAACCAAAGTTGGACAATCCACAAGGGGCCAGAGGCAAGAGGTGATGACCCCGACCGAAGTTGCTTTTGGAGGACGGCAAGTCCCCGATACATGGCGGCAAGAAGAAAAGAGGCCAAGTCTAATTGACGGCCATGAGCGAGATCAGAAGAAATGGGGAGGTAACCCGCCACAGGTTTTTGGCTGGGTGTGCAAACAATATATTTTCACAGCCAGTAATGAAGGAAAGATGTACGTTCTAGCATTGAAACCGTACCAGCAATTTTCGAATATGTGCAAAGAAGAGAAGAATAAGACGAAAAAGAGGTGTTGACGGTGGATTTTGGTCTCAGGGTAATATTGGAATCACACTCCCGAGGAAATCCTCCTCCAACTGTGAATTTGTTTGGTTATGGGGGACCAAAAGCAAATTTAGCGGAAAACAAAAAATGCGCCAATCAGACAAGGTGATTTAACGTGGTTCGGTGGATTTTGGGATCCGACCTACGTCCACGGACAAGAACAGGATCGTGCTTTTTATTACTGAAATATGCTTCTCGGATCTTTTTTGTGTTTACAAGTCAGAGCTTGATGATTCTAATCTCTTACTCTTGTGATGATTTTCAGATGCTTTCAACTTCTCCTTTACATATGCTCTACCCTCCTATTTATAATAATACAGAAATCAGATTCCTATTTGCGTAAGAAATCCTATTTGGACTCAATCTTCTCTTCTTGTAGGGTTTCCTGATCCGGTGCTGCCTTCTCCTTCCGTATTCCCTTTTGGATTCTGACTCCTTCTCCTTGCGAGAGTAGGATATCTTTCTTATCTTATCCATAAGAATGAGGTGCTTTTGTCTTGAACACGGCCCGTTGTCTGGTCGGTCTTTAATGAGGTCGGCCATGACAATCTTTTATACTGAGAGCGCTCCTGCCGACCTCTATAGTGCTCGGTTATCTGAACCAAAGTGGTCGGTCTTCACATGAACTGGTCGAATCGGCTACGTGATTTTAGCCAGACAGAGAATTTACCCTTTTGTCCTTGTCGTGCTGTCTTAAATGTTGTAGCGCCTGAAAACACCATCAACATCTGTCCCCTAGTTCTCGGTTCCAACGAGTATGTGAGTTGGTACCGGGAACTATATGAAGAGGGTGTGCTGATTGTCTTCGCTGGTAGTCGTCCCAGGGTGCAAAAAAGAATTTTCTTGCCGTTCCAATCATCTTTCCTCGAGACGTACAACCGTCATGTCTTCTTAAATGCCTATCAAATCAACCTTTAGGGTTCCTTCTAATGTTCGACACTTGTCGAACATCCGCTGGGTTCCCGCCAAAAGAGGGGACGAATCGACCGCGCAGAGGTGTTTTCTCAGTGGGTTGATCTCAGCCGTCTGTTTGAACTTGGGAGGCCCTTTTTGTGGCCGACACTTGGCGTTCATCCGGGCTCTTCCTTTAGATCCAATGGTCACGAGCGTCCTGGTCACGACTATAAGAAGGGGAGGTTTCTACTGTTCCATCTTTTTTGGCAATTTCTCCTTCCTCTCTGCAAGCATCTCGGTTGATCTGCTTATATCTGCATCTCGGATTTCGACTGCGGGCTTCGTTCTCTGCTGTGAGCATAAGGAGCGGGCATTTACCGTACTGCACGACCTCCTGTTTTTTCCGAGAAGAACAAGTAGGTTCTCTGATCGACTTCTCCTGTTTTTTATGATGTGATTCTGTTTGTTTATTTTGCTTAGGGAGAGACTTGTGGTTTTGCTGGGTCTTGCTTTAGGGCACTTTTTAGAGACTCTCTATCTAGTTTAGCATGGACACCGTGGGTAGCTCCTCATAGACTGATTCTCCTCCCTTCACTGTTTTTCTGGGTGTCAGGGATGTCTGACAATAGTTCTCCCTCGAAAGGGCCTGCCAAGATTTCAACTCCCCCTGCTGAAGAGCTCTCCTCGGGCTCAGGGGCACCTAGTGTAGAAGACCTTGACACTACCCCCACTGCTTCTGAGATCGAAAACGACTCCTACCATCAGAGAGTTCCTCGGAAGGACCCAGAGCCTGGTGAACTTGGGTCGTCGGCTCTGGATATGAACCGTCCCTCCAAGATAACCGAGGATGATCTCGCCCTTCTCCGTGAGCGGTATAATATTCCGATAGACATCGCTCTTGAATTTCCCGGCCCGATGGATCGTGCTAGTCAGCCCGATGAGGGCTCGGTGGCGCTTCTTCCTATCTTTTTTGAATGTGGGCTGCGGCTGCCGATGCAACGCTATTTCGCTTGGATGCTGGCCGAGATGGAGCTTGCCCCTTGCCAATTGAGCTTGAATAGCTGGAGGATCCTAGCTGGTATATATGTGGTCTGGCACCGGGCAGGTTTAGGTGTACCTTGCTTGGAAGAGGTGAAGAGGTTGTACCGTTTGAAGTCTAACCCAAAGACTCACTACGGTTGGTATTACCTCTCTGCTTATGATAGCTCGTCCAACCTTGTCCAGAAGCTCCCTGACTCCAACAAGAACTTCAAAGACTTTTGGTTCTGGGCTACTGGGGATTGGGGTCGGGTCCTGAGATCGTTTGAGGAGGACGTCTCGGTTCCGGATATTTTCAGAGCTGGAGGTTAGGAGTTTAATACCCCTTTTGTCTTTCTTTATTCCCATTCTTAGTTTCTTAGGTTTCTGACATCTCTGGTTTCCCCCAGCTTGTTGGCGAGATGCTCCAAAGGTTTCTCGTCAGGTTCGGAGGCGGGTACATTGGGCTCGGGGATATGCTGCCCCCTGGAGGAATTTGGTTAATGATGGGGCCTTCGTTGAGTCGGGCCTCATTCAAACCGTCCCTCCGGAAGCGTCTGGTCGGATAGGTAGGTGTCTGATGGTTATTTTGATGATCTTCCTTGTTTGTTTCATCATGTTTGATATCTTTGTTATATGCTCGGTCCCTGATTTTATTCTTTTTTGTAGGCATGTCGAAGAGGCCCAAGTTTCTTGAGAAGTTGGCCGGTACCATGAAGAAAGCCGGCCGTGCTGATGTCGGAACTTCCCGGGCACAGCCTGACACTGCTGGGGCTGAGCGGGCGTCTCAAGGAGGTGTCCAGCCTGCTGCTCGGAGTCTCTCTTCTCCTGGTGCACAATCATCGGGGTCCGCTCGTCTCACCAGTCCGCCAAAGCCTCTTAGGAAGAGGAGGCGTCAATTTGGGGCCGAGGAGACCGAGCTGGTCCAAGAGGAGGAGGAAGAAACTGCTCTGGTTAAGAGGAATGATGTCCGTAGGGGGAGGAAGTCCTCTGAAGGCTCCTCCAAAAAACGGAAGGGCCCTGTGGTCCTCGGGGTGGACGACTTGGGGGAAAACATCCGGGAGGCCACTTCCCATTTAGTGCCGGCCTTCAATGAATTGGCCGAGGTGATTCCTCCTGAGGAGGTCTCGAGGTATGAGGATATCTCGCCCGAGGCGGTGATTGCCGAGATGAGCTCTCAGATGGAGAAGGTATTTTTACTTCCCTTCTCGGTTTTTGGGTTTTGGTCCTTTTTATCTTATGTGTTGACTCATTTCTCATTTTTTGTGTGCAGGCCAACTATCTCATGGCCAAGAATAAGGGTCTTCTTCTGAATTTGCTGTCCGAGGGCGGTCAGGCCCAGAGGCTTCAAAATCGTCTCTCCGAAGTGGAGGCAAAACTGGCTGACCGGGAGGGGACGATAGAGAACCTTCAGCTGGCTGCCGTTGAGAACTTCAAAACAAATAAGGCTCTTAAGGCTGCTGCCTCACTGGAGCGAAAACTTGCTGACACTGCCCGGGAGGATTTGAAGGCCGCCCAATCTGAGATTGGCGTTTTGAAAGGGAAGGTGGCAAGTGCTGAGGCCAAGTTGAAAAACAAGGACGAGGAGGTTGCACGGGCTCGAGATAGTCTTGAGAGGAAGAAGACCGAGCTTGAGGAGAGAGAGATCGACCTCGAGGAGAGAGAGATCGAGCTTGAGAAGAGGGAGAGTGAGCTTGAGGCCGAGAAGGAGGCTATCCGCCTTGAGGGAGTTGGTGATTGTGCTGATTTAATACCGATGGTGTTGCCAGATTTGAATATGGACCCCATCCGTGCGGCCATCAGTTATTGCAAGGGGGATATCTCCGAGGAGGAATTCCAGAAATGGCTCCCTCCACCTGCCGAGGAGGTTATGAATCCTGATCCGATTTCGGTCGTCCCGGCTTCTGGAGTTTCCCAAGAAGGACGATCTGATATTCCAGTCTCCGGCGAGGACTACCTTGAGATCCCTCCTCCCATCCCTGAAGTAGAGGTCTATCCTGCTGTCGAGGTTGAAGCCATAGTTCCTCCTCCCGATGCCGAGCCGCTTCTCCCGCCACCTGAACCATCTGAGGAAGAAAATCATGCTCCTGCGCGGGCTGAATGAAAATGTTAACCCTACCGGGGCCCCATGTATACTTTAACTTTGTGTAATAACATTATAATTTTATATACACATGTATATTTATGTCTATTTATTTCTTTTTTTTTTCTTTTTTTTTTTTTTGTCCGAACAATGTGAAACTCTTCAGAGGTCATCATGAACCGGGGAGGTATAACCTGACCCCGAGCCGTGGTAACGGTCTTCGATTCTGGGGGAATGCTTTTTTTCCAAATCGAAGGAGTTTGACTCGGTGGGACGTAACCCGACCCTGAGCTGTAAGAATTGCTTGGTCCTGGGGGAATGTTACGTCCCCAGTCCAAAGAGCAGACTCGGTGGGACACCGCCCGACCCCGAGCTGTAAGAATTGCTTGGTCCTGGGGGAATGTTACGTCCCCAGTCCAAAGACAGACTCGGTGGGACATCGCCCGACCCCGAGCTGTAAGAATCACTTGGTCCTGGGGGAATGTTACGTCCCCAGTCCAAAGGGCAGACTCGGTGGGACATCGCCCGACCCCGATCTGTAAGAATCACTTGGTCCTGGGGGAATGTTACGTCCCCAGTCCAAAGACAGACTCGGTGGGACATCGCCCGACCCCGATCTGTGAGAATCACTTGGTCCTGGGGGAATGTTACGTCCCCAGTCCAAAGGGCAGACTCGGTGGGACATCGCCCGACCCCGATCTGTGAGAATCACTTGGTCCTGGGGGAATGTTACGTCCCCAGTCCAAAGGGCAGACTCGGTGGGACATCGCCCGACCCCGATCTGTAAGAATCACTTGGTCCTGGGGGAATGTTACGTCCCCAGTCCAAAGAGCAGACTCGGTGGGACATCGCCCGACCCCGATCTGTGAGCATCACTTGGTCCTGGGGGAATGTTACGTCCCCAGTCCAAAGACAGACTCGGTGGGACATCGCCCGACCCCGATCTGTGAGCATCACTTGGTCCTGGGGGAATGTTACGTCCCCAGTCCAAAGACAGACTCGGTGGGACATCGCCCAACCCCGAGCTGTTTGAATCAGTGGTGGTTGCCTTTACTTTTTAAAGGTTTTTGCCGGAAAATGAAATTTTTTTCATGTTTTGGGGGCGGGCCGCCTCTTTTACAACAGTTGTTCCGATTCGGTATTTTTGTCTTGTTTCTGCAAAAAAAAAGAAAATAGAAGAAAGGAAAGTTGATTTTTACGGGAAGTACTTTCTTAACATTTCGGCGTTCCACGGTTTCTTCAACTCGTGCCGTCCAGATGTTCTAGGATGTAGGCCCCTGGTCTTACTACTTCGGTGATTTTGTAGGGTCCTTCCCACTTGGCACCTAACGACCATTCTTCTGGTCGTCGGGTGTTCAGAGTCACCTTTCTTAGCACTAGATCGCCTGTTAGAAAGGAGCGGGTCCGAACTCTCCTGTTGTAGAAACGGGTCATTCTCTGTTGGTAGATTGCTGCTCTTACTGCTGACTGTTCTCTTCTTTCTTCGATCAGGTCGAGGTGGTTTTTGATGAGTTCTTTGTTCCGCTCGTTCTCAAAGTGGCGGACCCTGTGGGTTGATATTCCGATCTCTGCCGGGATGACGGCCTCACATCCGTATGATAGGGAGAAGGGTGTCTCTCCGGTTGAATCTTTGAAGGTCGTCCGGTGTGCCCATAGTACTTCCGGTAGCTCCTCGACCCATAGGCTTTTGCTTGATCCGAGTCGAGCTTTCAGGTTTGACTTGATGGTTTTATTGGTGGCTTCAACCTGCCCGTTTGACTTGGGATGGGCTGGCGAGGCGAATTTCAAAGTTATCTGGAGGTTTTCACAAAGTTTCCTGAATCCCCTGCTGTCGAATTGCTTTCCGTTGTCGGTGATGATTGCTTGGGGGATTCTGAACCGACAGATTATATTTCTTTTCAGGAACTCTGTGGCTTTCTTTTCCGAGATGGTGGACAATGGCTCTGCCTCTACCCATTTGGTAAAGTAGTCTATGGCCACGATTGCATATTTTGCCTGACCTCGTCCTTTCGGCATCGGCCCTATGATGTACAGCCCCCATTGTGCGAAGGGCCAGGGGCTGGATATGGTGGTCAGCTGCTCTGCCGGTTGATGGTAGAGGTTGGCATTTTTCTGGCAACCTTCGCATTTCCGCGCTATCCTCACGCCATCCTGGTGCATGGTTGGCCAGTAAAACCCTTGCCTCAAGGCTTTGAAGGCGATTGATCTTCCCCCGGCGTGGCTTCCGCAGATGCCTGCGTGAATCTCCCTGAGCACGTAGTCTGCTTCTTCTGGTGCTAAGCATCTTAGGAGGGGTACGGTGTATCCTCTCCGGTAGAGTACTCCTTCAATCAGGGAAAACTTGGTACTCTTAAACTTCAGCTTCTTGGCCTCCTTTTTATCTTTAGGGGTTTCTCATGTTTCCAGATATCTCCTGATCGGTTGCATCCATGAATCTTTGCCTTCTTCTTCTAACACATCCACCTCTGTCTCCCCTATGCTTCTCTTTGGAGGTATATAAGAGGGATTACCCTGGGGTTTTCTGTCCTTATTGAAGAGGCGAGTCGGGCTAGGGAATCTGCTTCGCAGTTGTCTTCTCGTCCGACCTGTTCGAAGAGTACGTTTCCCACTTTCTCTACCCATTTCTTCACTTCGGCCAGGTAAGCTACCATGGCAGGTTCTCTGGCTTGGAAGTCCCCTTTCAGCTGTTGTATTGCTAGCTGAGAATCACTCCTGATCACTACGTTGTGGACCCCTACTACCGTACATAGCCTTAGTCCGGCCAGTATTGCCTCGTACTCTGCTTCATTGTTTGTAGTTTTGAAGGCGAATTTGAGGGCGAGCAGTATTTCTTCTCCCTTTTCACTTTTTAGTGCTACCCCTGCTCCGTAGCCGTGCGAACTTGCGGATCCGTCTACAGACATTTCCCACCTGTCTTCTTCCACGGCCAAGACCTGTGGTTCCGTGAGTTCTGCTATGAAGTCTGCTAAGGCCTGCCCTTTTATTGCTGTTCTCGGGAGATAGGAGATGTCGTGCTCGCTTATTTCTACTGACCACTTCATTAGTCTCCCCGAGGCCTCTGGTTTTTGCAAGATTTGTCTCAGGGGATAATCCGTGTATACCTTGATAGGATGGGCCTGAAAGTAGGGTCGTAACTTCCGTGCCGCAGTGATCAGGGATAGGGCAATGAGTTCGTGCATGGGGTATCGTGTTTCTGCGTCCAGCAGGGCTTTACTGACGTAGTAAACCGGTTTCTGGACATGGTCGGTCTCTTGTACCAGTGCCGAGCTTACTGCGTGTTTTGAGACGGCCAGGTATAGATACAGTGTCTCCCCTGGGAGGGGTTTGGCTAGGAGAGGGGGCCGTGCCAGGTATTGTTTTAGGTGCTGGAAGGCTTCTTCGCACTCAGGTGTCCAGTCGACCCCTTTTTGAGCTTTTTTTGATGACTTTGAAGAAAGGATGGCACTTGTCGGTTGCTCGCGAGATGAACCGGTTGAGTGTGGCGATTCTTCCTGTAAGGCTTTGTACGGCTTGTATCTTTTGCGGGTTTGCCTCAATACCTCGTGAACTCACCATGTAGCCCAGAAATTTTCCTGAGGCTACCCCGAATGCACACTTCTCTGGATTGAGCTTTAAGCTGTGTTTCCTCAGGAGTTCGAAAGTTTTCTTCAGGTCGGCTACATGGTCTCTTGGTTCTCCGGACATTGTTATCATGTCGTCGACATACACCAGCATGGTTGTGCCGATGAGCGGTTTGAAGATTTTATTCACCAGTCTCTGGAAAGTCGCCCCTTCATTCTTTAATCCGAAAGGCATCACTTTATAACAGTAAAGCCCTTGGTCAGTGATAAAGGTGGTCTTCTCCTCGTCTGCAGGGTGCATCTTGACTTGATTGTATCCCGAGAAAGCGTCCATGAAGCTTAGCAGCCCTTGGCAGGCTGTTGTGTCTACCAGTTGGTCTATATTTGGGAGGGGAAAGCTGTCTTTTGGACATGCTTTGTTGAGGTCGGTGAAATCTACGCACATTCTCCACTTTCCGTTAGATTTTTTTACCAACACTACGTTGGACACCCACTCTGGGTATTTTACTTCCCGGATGAAATCGGCTTTTAGCAATTTTTCCACCTCGGTTGCTATCGCTCCGCACCGTTCCTGGTTGAATATTCTCATCTTCTGCTTTACTGATTTGTGTAATGGGTTCACTGTTAAGCGATGGCTTACGAATTTTGGGTCGATTCCGGGCATGTCATCGTGTCCCCATGCAAAAACGTCGGGGTACCCTTGCAGACATTCCAACAAGTCTTTTTTTAGGGCCTCGTCTAGACTTCCCCATATTTTTATGCTTTTCTTTGGCCCGAATAGCTTTACTTCTTCTAATTTTTCGGCTGCTCCGAGCTGTGCAGCTTTATCGGGCCGAGGAGCAGGGTCTTTCCTCGTGTTCTCGTCGTCCTCGTCTCTCTGTCTCTTCTTGGTGCCTCTTTCCACGCAGAGGGTCTCTCGCGAGTAAGTGGCAAAACAGCTGCGGGCTATCTTCTGGCTTCCGCACATGATCCCGATCCCTTCCCGTGTGGGGAACTTTAATTTCAAGTAATAACAGGACATTGCGGCCTTGGTTTTCATTATGAAGGGGCGGCCGACAATGACTTGATAACTGCTCATGCAGTCTACTACAGTGAAGTTTATCATGATTGTTCGGGTTTTGGGGGCGGCTCCGATCGTCATTGCTAGTTGAATTCTTCCCAGCGGGACGACCGTTGATCCCCCGAAACCGTACAGGGGGGTGATGTCTTTGGTTAGAGCTGTGCATTCTACCCCCAGGCTCTCCAAAGTTTCTTTAGAAATTATGTCTACCGCGCTCCCGGGATCCACCAAGATTCTGTCCACTTCTGTGCCGCCGATTGTTGCTTTGATTATTAGTGCGTCGTCATGGGGGAAACTTACCCCCTGAGCGTCTTCATCGGTGAACATAATGGGTGTCGACCGACTTCCTCGTGGGTTTGGGATTTTTTCTGTTTTCAGCACCTCTGCCCCCCGTGCTCGTGCTGTAATTCTTTCTCGACCGGTTAGAGTCCTCGGCCAGCGTTGCCCCTCCTGCGATGACGTTCACCTCTCGATTCCTTGCCCTTTGTCTGGCGGCCATGATCTCGTGGTCGATGTAATTGTTCAGTACCCGTTCCGGGCCGGTCCTCCATTTGTTCCCGTAGGTCCTTGCATTCGTCGGTTGTGTGCCCTTTTAGATTGTGGTGCAGGCAGTAGGATCTTTTGTTCTTTCTATCTGGGGGAAACCTCCTGAGGTCGGGCTCTATTAAGAGGCCTTTCTCCCGTATCTCCATGATGATTTCCCCTGGTGGCTTGCTTAGGGGGATATACGCTTCCTCTCGGACCACATGGTTTACTTGAGTTGCGGGCCTTTTGCCTTGATCCTTTTGTGCCATTGGTTTGAACTCTTTGGGTCTTGGATTGAACTTCCGGAATTCTCTCTCCGGTCGCCGATGGTCTTCTCTCCTGGTTACCCTTTCTCTGGTGGTTGTCCATCTCCGGGATACTTTTTCCTCGCTTTCTAGTAGGACGTACTTCCGGGCTACCTCCAGTGCGGTAGCGTAGTCTGGTGTCTCATGGATCCTTAGGTGGGTCCACAGTTTCCCGACCCTTAGGGCCCCTTTCAGACTTTCCAGGGCTTCTTGGGATTCGTACCCTCCGACCTCGAGTACAGTGTTGTGATACCTTTCAATGAAGCTTTTCAGTGTTTTGTCGTCTCCTTGTTTCATGAGCCTTAGTTCTCCTATTGTTTTTTTAGGGGTGCAGGCTCCTTTGAAATGCCGGATAAACGACTTCTTAAGTTGGGAGAAGCTCTGAATGCTCCTCGGGGCCAGACTTCTATACCATAGGATGGCGGGCCCCCCTAAAGTTAAGGGAAATACTTTGCATATGGCGTCGCCTGTTACTCCATGTACTTCCATCAGGAGGACAAAGTTTTCGATGTGGGATTTTGGGTCGGAGTGGCCTTTGTATGGTGCCATGGTCGGCATGTTAAATCGTTTCGGGAACTGTGCTGCCTTTATTTCTTCCGTAAGAGGAGACCCTTCTTCCTCGCCTCGGGTGTCTCCCGCGCCGATCTTCAGGCCTTCTCCCCATCTGGTCATCTCTTTTCTTAACCAAGATTTTATTTCACGGGTTGCGCCCCTGTGCTGCCTTCTGTGTCCTTCTGTTCGCCTGTCGCCCCGGGCGTGGCGTTCATTAAACCCAGAGGTCTCCTGTACGTCTTCGTTATAATTTCTATTCTCCCTCTTGGAGTTGTAAAAACTGTCGGAGGAGGGGTCGGGTGATTGTTCCTCCTCTTCTTCTTCCCATGTGTCTTCTGATCTTCCTACCACCGCAGATCTTATCCCATAGGGGCCTCTCTTTCTGGGTCCCTCGTCTTCACTTACATCCACTACTCTTTTTCCTCTTTCCCCCTCTTTCCTCCTTTGTCCGGTCTCGGTTTCAGTTTTCTCGTTGTTTGCTCCTTCCATTCTTTCTAGTCGGTCCATCATAGTCCTCATGTCATCTTCCATTTTTTTCATCCAGTCCATTGCCGGACCTCCTGGTTGGTGATTTCCGTCTTCCGCCATTTGTCTTATCACGTGAACTGCTTTTTTGTGTAGTTCCCCACAGACGGCGCCAACTGTTGACTGTGGATTTTGGTCTCAGGGTAATATTGGAATATCACTCCCGAGGAAATCCTCCTCCAACTGTGAATTTGTTTGGTTATGGGGGACCAAAAGCAAATTTAGCGGAAAACAAAAAAATGCGCCAATCAGACAAGGTGATTTAACGTGGTTCGGTGGATTTTGGGATCCGACCTACGTCCACGGGCAAGAACAGGATCGTGCTTTTTATTACTGAAATATGCTTCTCGGATCTTTTTTTGTGTTTACAAGTCAGAGCTTGATGATTCTAATCTCTTACTCTTGTGATGATTTTCAGATGCTTTCAACTTCTCCTTTACACATGCTCTACCCTCCTATTTATAATAATACAGAAATCAGATTCCTATTTGCGTAAGAAATCCTATTTGGACTCAATCTTCTCTTCTTGTAGGGTTTCCTGATCCGGTGCTGCCTTCTCCTTCCGTATTCCCTTTTGGATTCTGACTCCTTCTCCTTGCGAGAGTAGGATATCTTTCTTATCTTATCCATAAGAATGGGGTGCTTTTGTCTTGAACACGGCCCGTTGTCTGGTCGGTCTTTAATGAGGTCGGCCATGACAATCTTTTATACTGAGAGCGCTCCTGCCGACCTCTATAGTGCTCGGTTATCTGAACCAAAGTGGTCGATCTTCACATGAACTGGTCGGATCGGCTACGTGATTTTAGCCAGACGAGAAGAATTTACTGTGTTTGTCCTTGTCGTGCTGTCTTAAATGTTGTAGCGCCTGAAAACACCATCAACAAGAGGAATGACTCATTGAATGAGGGGGAAAACAAAAGTCTGTGAAGGCCGAAATGGTCGCTCCAAGAGGGGTTAAACCGGTAAGAGCCCCAACGTCACGAAGGGTGACAGTAAAGGGCCCGACCGGAAAAATGAATACATTGTACTCGGAAGACCAAAAGAGTAAGGAAATGGGAAACAAGTTGCGATCAAAAGCTGGTAGAGACAAGGAAAGCTCAATAAGAGGAAGAAGATAGTGTTTTTCTAAAAATGCACGAGTATCCGCATGTAACAACATACGTTGATACCAGGCTTCGAAAGCCGTATCAGGCTTGGGCCAGGTGCGAATCGGACTGGACTGAGCAATAACAGAAATGTTAAGTGGTTCAGAAAAAAGAGGGCTAGAAGAAGAGGGAAATTGCTGAGCCAACGGGGCAATTGCGATAGCGTTATCATCAATGAAGATGGGGCCAAGAGCGCACTGGTCGAAATCCTCATCAAGAGTGTGAAGGCCGAACACACCCACATAAGAATCTTCCAATGCCAACTTGTAATCAGCAAAAGTTGAGTCGTTAGTTTTGGGAAAAGAGGAAGAATAAACCATTGAGATCAAGAAATAAGTACAAACGAGTTTGCAGAAAAGGCAAAGGTATAGCGAGAGACAGAGGGGAGTGAAGCCTTATGGACAGACGAAGGGTTTAACCTATGACAGCTGTCGCAACATGAATCGTCGAAGAGTAAAAACAGCGGGAAAATGGAAAAGTAGAAAGTTGCCCTAGACAGGTGTCCGAATGCAACTCGCTGCACCAGTGACGTGCGATGGAAGGAAACACGGAAGTGACATAAAAAGCGGCTCTTAAATGGGCCTCATGATGAAAAGTGTAAGAAAGGGCCGCACATTTATTGCAGATATGACGGGCTTGCGTAAAACTCTTAAGGAATGGCCCGACAAACTATAAGGCGAAGAATCCAACCCCGAATTTACTTCGCCTGACCCTGCTACTTCGGCCTCCAACAGATCGGCCAAGTCTCAGAATCTTACATCGACCTTCATAATCAGCCAAGAACAGGTGTCAACACCGCACTTTCCAAAGACGGCGTCCAAGCCTTCTCCATTATTAACGCAAAGACTGATATGACAAGACTATCAGGTCACGGGTTTACTCTGACAGAGCACCAGACTTTGGGCAGGGAGCCCCTCCAACCAATCAGAAAGCACGTGGAAAAACTCTTCACGTGACAACAGTACCAAGGTCTCTTCAACACCTATTTAAAGGATCTAAACAAACTCTCCATAGTCAAACAGAGTTCCGAAAATGAGAAGGAAAAGATCAGAAAAGGCAGAGCAGAGTTGGGAAAAGGAAAAGCTCTGCATGAAACGTAGACCACCAGAGGTGGAAGCCTCTCTTTAGTAAGGTGCGAAATGGAATGTAAGAAGACTCGCTAACGACCATCCACACGGTGTAAGGTGTGAAATGAAATGTAAGGTTGTGGATGGGCTGCGTCCGTTAGCGACAGAGTACCCGAGGTTCTTTGTGTGGAAGGCAATGCACCTCCCGAGTTGCGACTGGGTTGAGCTCATGAACAACAGCTTGTCTGAGCTTCTCTACGCGGAGCATGCTGCTTACCTGGGACCTCGGACTCTATAGACTGGGGATTGGCCGAATGAAGGGCCGGCCAAAGGCGGAAACGGGTGATCATATAAGTTTCCATCGCTCCAATCTATACGTCTTTTCGTCTTCTCCGAGCGAGAATTCGCTCCCCAGATTCTCTGAATTGAGGGATTGACCGAATAGTGGGCCGGTCGAAGGTAGAAAGGAATGGTCTTAAGTTTCTCTCGTTGCAATCTATACGCCTTTTTTTCTTCGACCATAACACTATCCTACAGGTTCTCTCGACTGAGGGATTGGCCGGGTACCATCCCTCGATTGGAATAGCGATCTTCCCTGAAAAGAAAATTCACCTAGATCTTCACACTCCCAGTTCAATCAAGGTAAATTTGGGGGACAATTGTTGGTAGACGAAAATCCCCACCATAGGATGAAGTCGCCCTAGGACGAAAGGAAGAACGAAGAGAAGAAGTACGATGGGCCGAAGAACGACGACGAGCTTGGGGCGATCAAACCAATGGTTAGGGCGAAAATCCACGATGCGGTTACTTCCACGATCGTAGTAGTTGGACGGTTTTCCCTCCATAACCAAGCGGTTGAGACACGCAGCTCAGCGGTTACAGGCACGATCTTGCAGCTGCAGGGAGATACTGGAACCGCCTAAAACGGTTGATAAGCTTCACTATAAAAGCCTACCTACACCAAGAAAGGAAGGCCCCCGAAAAAATGAAGATTCAAATGAGCATATTTTTATTTTTCATTTATTAGATTGTAATCTTAGGACTGTAACTTGTATGTTTGCGCCCCTTGGAAGCTTATTCACTTAATCAAACACTCCTTGCTGAGACATTGTCTCAGGAGGTTTAAATCTTACACGCTCTTCTTTCTTCACGCATAAAAATTGCGCAAACACATTGTTACCATTAAACTTCTCAATTTCCAAAGAAGAAGAACATCCACCACTCTTCAATCAATAGCTACCCCAAATCAGTAGTTATAATCAGTTTTGAAGCATAAAACTCTACCATTTCCAACAAGTGAAAGTGATAAGCAAATGGAAAAAACTGATGAAGAGTATATAAGTTTATTCAATATAAATGAAATGGACAAGAACATTATCAAATTATAACACTTCTCATATATTATTGACATTTGAATTTGATTTGATCAAAATTAAATTATTATTTGGTAGAATTATTATTGATGTGTTTTGATTTTTGAACACCAATATATATGAGTATAAAATGTTTCGATTTCTCAAGCAATAACATGCGTTGTCTAATTGAATGATTATAAAATAACTTATTATATATATATATATATATATATATATATATATATATATATATATATTTGTAAATTCACTACACAAAAACATTTTTAATATTGTACAACCAAACAATCTAATAATTCAAAAGAGTTTTTTTAATTGACAACCAAACACCCAATATTTTTTTATTAAAAGCTATACTTCTAAAAGCTTTACTTTAATAAGTTTTATTTGAAAAGTGATATCAAACATACCCTTTGTCAACTTATGACGTTCTTCTCGTAAATAAATAAATAATAAACTTACTAATTTCAAACTAATAAACTTTAATTGTATTTTAATCAAACTCAATATAATAAAAGAACATCATACGTTGTATTTCAGCATAAGAACATCATAAATAAATAATAAACTTACTAATTTCAAACTAATAAACTTTATTTGTATTTTAATCAAACTCAATCTAATAAAAATCAATTTTATTTTTAAACGATAATCTAATAAGTTTAATAGATTACTGGTTCAACCGATTAAACAATTTCGATTGAACTAGAAGACCGATTAAAGTCATAAATAATTTTAATTAATTAAAAATATTTATGTTTAATTTATGTTTTTATTTTTCCGGTCAAAAATCGGTCAAGCCGGCTCACTAATTTTGACCAATTTTTAATACATTGATTTTTAGGATCAGACAGTCTGGGTTTACAGAAATCTCCAAAGAGATATGGATTCGACCTATTTAATTGATCGATCCGATCCGATTTTAAAATTAATATTTTACATTACTATAAGCGGAGGTTCGACTTTCATCGTATGCATTAATGACTATCAGTGAATTATCATAGAGTTGATCTAAATACATAATTATTATTTTAAAAAATTTAGCATAAGTTTATGATATCAAGCCAATCCAAAAAGCTTTTTAATCTAAATTTTAGATAAAAGATAGGAATAATTAATAAACATTTTAACTATCTCGACGGTGCCTGGTTAGTTTCTTAATTAATAAAGGTTTTGTTTACCATCTAAATAATCTAAGAAATTTACAAAATCGATTTGATTTGATCAAATATAAAATTAACCTCAACTTTACAAAATATTTTTTTAATAACCAAAAAAATTTAACTTAACCAAATTATTCTTAATTTAAAAATCAAAAAATTAAAAAAAATTGGGCATGCGCCCATTTTTTGTTTTTTTATTATATTTAATGTTTTAATCTAGTATTATTTAATTTCAATCTCACTTAATAATTTTATAAAATTCATCCTAAATTTTTTATTATTTATACCCCACATCACATCACATGTATAAATAATTAAATATTTTTAAAATCTATTTTTTTTAAACATTCATCATATTATTTGGAATATGCTCAAATATTACTCCTTTCACAGCAGAGAACTTCATTAAAAAAAAAAAAAAAAATTAACAACTGGAAACTGCTGGAATGCTGGGAACCGTTGATCTAATTGATCAATCAAGCAATCACATTCACGTTGGCATCTTCCTCACATCGTGAATTTTGATTTGACCGTAGTTCAACGGAGCCAACGTACTAGTCAACGAGGAATAAGTTGGATTAAATCGGCGGAGTGGATATAGCGCGAGGCACGTGGTCCCAAATCAAGAGGGAATCGAAGCGGGGCCCAGTCGGGACAAGTTGCAGTATGTTATGTTAATAAAAGAAGAAAGAGTAATGATCAACAAGGGACTGGTGAACATGTTTTTGCCACGTGTTGAAAATATGATAAAAGAAACACGTGGCGAAGTGGGTAAAGGTAGTAAGAGGCAAGAGTGACGTTGTATCACCTACAAATTAATAAATAATATGTATGATTTAATATCCATATTTTTAATTATCTTTTAATATTTTAATACATATAATAATGAATTATTGGATTGTTACGTATATAATATGATATCTCCGTTGTATTGTAGATTTTCTCGAGTAGAGAAGGCCCACTTGGTGAGTACATGACCACCAATCACAATCATGACGTCAGAATTGCAGTCTGTCAACATACGTGTGAGTCTCTTACTCCACAATTTTTCTTTTTCGGGAAAAGGCCATACTTTCTAACAATATTTTTATGATAGGTTATAAAAGTAACTTTATGGTAATTATCAAAAAAACACAGAGTAATTAGATAAGTGTGGTTTTATCTTTTTTCTTTGATTGATTACCATTTATAATTGTGAGGAAGCTTAAAGAAGAATAAGTAACTTTATAATTGCGAGTGTGTGTATTAAGTTCTCGTATAATTCATGATATTATCCCCAGTGATGAAGCTCTTCTTTTTGAAAAAAATATTAAGTCCTCTTTAATAAAATGAGGAAGCTTAAAGAAGAATATGTTTTTTTTTTTTTAAATAAAAAAAATAAAAATAAGAGTATGTTAAAATATCCGAACCCATGAAAAATTAAACAAGATAAAAAGATAAAAATTTTGTACCCATTTTTACTTTTAAACATCATTTGGGACGTAGTTTGGTGAACTTATAATCTATTAAACCAACATATACACTAACATTTGAAATTATTATTAACGTTAATTTATACTTTCACAAAATTAAACTATACAAACACAAGATTATTTGTTATACTAATTTATACTCTAATATTTATTTTATATTTTAAAAATTAATTTATACGATCAAACTCAACCTTAGTTGCAACAATTAATAGTTTTGAAACAGGCATGCATCAACTTGGGGAGGTTCTGTCAAAGGAGTAAAGAAACATCCAAATTACAAAAGCAATTGGCTTGACACAATAAGAGTAAAAAAAAAAAAAAAAAAAAAAGAGAGAGAGAGACCGCAAAATGGAGCAACTTGTGAGGCTAATGGTTCCATTATCGGCCAATTAATTTGATCCTTTGATGCTGGGTCACATAAAATTGATGGTCGCTTTGAGAAATTTGAAAGGAGAAATCTTCCAAGGATTGATTTGCTGGGACACGTATCTAATGATGTTTGACAAATTCATATTTGAAAGATTTTCCAACACTTGATACACTTCTCGATGCCACGTAGGTGTTGTTTTTGGTTAAAAGCAAGACAACATTATGTTTAATGTTTTGTCGTCTTTCTTATACAGAGAGGATCTGGATCACAGATCAATCAATTTGCATGCTTAGGTGGCCTTCATTGCACAAAAATTGTCATCGCTTGCCAGCCACAGATTCACCAGAAATGGTAAGAAAATGGAACTGTTCATGCATATGTTCAAGTCTTCCAAAGTTAACTATAACTTTAAAATGTTATATGTAAGAAATTCTCTTTATATATATAAATGTAGAAGAGACACGTTCATTAAGAAATGTCTTATGGGAAAAACACAAAAATGAAGACACATATCATCTAAAGTGAATGTATGTATCTCTAGGCTTTAAAGGACATTTGGAATGTGTATAATCTTTAGGAGGATTACACCCTAAACCAAAAGGTGCCTACAAAGGCACTCATCCATGCCTATATAAAGTGGTCTTTAAGTTCATTTTAAAACATTCAATTTTGTGGGAAAATATATACATATTACCATTTTCAAGTTCAAATTATTGGAGAAAAATGAGCTCATTCTACAAGAAGCAACCAAGTAATATAGGGAGAACGTTAACAATAAACAATCCGTAGACCATTTAGGCGGGACTAATAAGTTCTTAAGGAAATATACAACTCGACTTGGTTCTAGTTTTTCAATATTCTTCAACAATTTTCAGGTTTTTTTAAGGCTTGATTGTATGTTAGTGAAAATTTAATTGAATGATGCATGTTAAAATTGATTAATAACACATTTTAAACAACAATTTTAAGAACTTATTAATTTACACGTGCTGTTAAATCTATTTTTGCATTCATCTTCCTAGAAAATGTGTCATGTGCATGAAATTTCGTAAGGGCGTTCGAACGCATAAGGAAAAATCTTATATTTCACAGTTTCGTTCGAACGCGTCTTCAAACGCCACTCGAACTCCATTCCTCTAGAAAGGTTCGTTCGAGCGCATCTTCAAATGCAACTCGAATGCAAGTCCTCTGGAAAGTTTCGTTTGAACGCGTATTCAAACACTACACGAACGTGAACTCTCTGGAAATTTTCATTCGAACGGTTGAATTAACGTGACATTAACGCAAGTCACATCTGAGAAATTTCAGATTTAGAATAATAACATAGACTTAGACTAATCTATAAATTTCATAAAAAATATATATTAACTTGATAATTATCATATGCTATACATGTTTTAGCTATGAAATTTGGTAATATAGAATGTATGCTTAGAATAATATTAACTTAGTAAAATTATTTACTGAATTTCAGTAAACTTGATAGTATAGGTTTTAATTAATATTACAGTGTTCAATTATCACATGCATACACCTAGTAGATTATGTGATAATGTTGAAATTATTTAATGTTTGGTGCATACTTGGTTGAGAGTTAAAGTGTAGTTCCATTTAAACTTGATTGAATTTATATATACATATATTTAAAATTTATTGTAGTTGAAATTTAAAGTGTAAGTACTAAGGATTGAATACCTAAGATTTTCTATGGTATAGATGACTAAGTTTAGTAATGAATGTAGGGCAGTTAGCAAGAGAAAGTGGCTAGTAAACTGAATCTAGATGCATTCTGGACAGGTGATGTTATATTGTCTATAAATATTTTTCAGTAACTCATTTTGATATTCGGTCAATTTTTAGATAAACGAGACACATAAAAGAACAATATATCCAAAAATAGAAATTTTTGAACTTAATATGAATTAAGGCTGAATTTTAGAAATTGGTTGCTCTGCATATATTTTAGTTTCTGTCTTACCTGAGCAGCCTGTGATGATATATTTATAAGTTGAGTTCTGTAGGTCGAAATTAAGATCTGTAATATTCTGGATAAACTAGATACATAAGAGAGTAACATATCTAAAAAATCAAAATGTTTAGACTTATGATGAAGCGAAACCAAATTTTTGAAGTCGAGTGACCTGCTGCCACTGCACCCAGTTTTGTTTCTGAACAACCCATGAATTTTGGTTTAGAACTTGAGTTTTCAAAATCGAAATCGAGATCCGTAAAAACCAACATAAACTTGACACATGAAAGTCCATTCTATTAAAATTTAATCCCTTGATTCTGTTCCAATTAATTGTAGTGAATTATCGAAGTTAATCTTTGAACATGAGATTTTAACGACTAGGCAGAATTTGAAATTTCGCTACAGCACTTCCGTAACTTAGAATCTAGGTCCATAAAATTCTTAGATGACATGAGTACCTTGACTTTTAGTGAATTTGGTATCTCATGCTTTGCATAGCCTAATTATGTTTAAGAATTACTTTTGTCATGTCTAGTCTAATGAATTCGATTTATTATATGTTACTGACATGAGCTCATATCGTTAGCGATAGCGAGTTTCTAGACAATCATCAATCTTTATGAGTGGATGCCTTATTTTATATTTTCTTGACTTATAATTTAAAATGTTTCAAGTTTTGATGTTTTATTTTTTTTGAATATGCAAAATGACTAAATATTTCCGTCTCAGCTCTTGTTAAATATTTTCATGATTTTTTGAATTATCGACATGTTTCCGCTGAGGCGCTCGATTGATGATATGTTTCCGCTAAAGGGCCTCAGGTCTACACACAAGACACATCAAGCTTATATTTAACACTTAAGGGCTCCGTGCCCACAACATCATATACAAATCAAAACTATTATTTATATATTATAAACAATGTGCACAACATAACAATAAACATGATAATCATGGACCCTACACTTCTATGACATTACCATGACATTAGAGAGGGTGACTGCAACTTGGGTGATCCAGCGTCTTGAGCATGATTTTCAAAGCTGAAGTGACTGATCGATATGGTAGCCAACCTGCAAAACTAGAAAACTTATTTGGTATGAGTTATAAAACTCAGTAAATAATCACGCTCATATTACAAACAAAACATATAAGTCAAGCATATCATGTCATATATCAGAAGTTTTTCAGAATTACCAATTTGTTACGAGTGCAGAATTATCAAATTTCATTATCCTCTATTCTTCACACATGCCAAATCCTCATATATATATCGTAGAAAGCATAAATTCGAATATCAATAGAGTACGTCATTCAAAACCGAATCTATCTCAATCATCAGAAACAAAAAGTTATATTTTATCACGAATAAGCATATTTGAAAAATCATCAAGTCGGTAAGTTAAATAAGCTTTCTTTAATTCCGATAACCTTACGATAGCTTAACATTTGTGACCTATACGTATTCACACATATCAGTTCAGAAATCATACCTTACTTCTTTTACAGTCATACAAGTCCAAATTTCAGAATTCTTACCTGGAGAGATTTCTGGTACCGAAAAACTACAAACACATTCAACATGTTTCCCAAACATACATACACCTACTTACGAACTTAGCAAACACAATTTATAATATTTTATACCCACAATTATTGACAGATCATTCATTTCACATAAACATACACAATCAAGATATATCACGATTTTCTATCATATACACACATACACTCGGACATACATATAATCATCGTGTAACTGATAGCGAAGCATACATAACCTTCAATACATCTAAGAACACATAGCCAAACCAAAACATATATATGCACTAGCTTACACATGCAATGCTCGTACGGGACTCATTACCTATTTTAGAATAGGTATGAGATGAATACCGTTCGAACGAATTCCTAAATAGATCGGCTACAACACAATACTAAATTATCAACCAATTAAACCAACACACATGCGCACATATAACGTAACATAAACTCATTGTACAATTCCTCAAACACAGGCACATACATGATAAACACCCCAACTCATCGTCCAAATACTCATTTACATACATATATTTCGAACATATAAATATACATATTACTACGAATTCATATATCATACTTTATAACAGTCCTCAAATCTTTTACTTATCGATCAAACATACTCAGTTTAAGAATTCTTAAATGGAAACATTCCTGATACAGAAACCTACCAATTAACATATTCATTCATATACGCATACTCTCAATCACGTACCTTTAAAATTGAGGAAGAGCTTAACTTATACTAATTTCTTATCACACTTGAACTACCTAAACTCCATACAGATAAATCACATGTTTTAGTCAACAACGAGCATATTCAAATACTGTACACATATACATGTTTATACAAATTCAGAAATCATAACTTATTTCATTTACCGAACCTATAAATATAGATTATACACATCCGATCATTATATACATATATATATACTTGTACAAATACATATATATTTATATTTACATTTACATATACATATACATGTACATACTATTACAGATTCATACATTTGTACACATAAACATACACATATGAATATTAAATTCAATAATTATCTCATAAACAAAACAAACCAACTTATCTCAAGCTTTGTTCCCAAACCACATCTTAACTATCCACATCTTATCTGAAGGATTTCAAACATCTCCAAACCCTTCATACACAATTTCTTCCAATCATCATCTAAGAAATCCAATATCCATAGTTGCGCTTATACGTCAAACTCACAACTCGATTCCATTTCCGTGTCTTTCAAATGAATCGCATACACATATACCCATCACTGTATCTATTTGAAACATGAATCAATAAATC
This sequence comes from Zanthoxylum bungeanum, assembly GCA_019454045.1. Classification (NCBI taxonomy): domain Eukaryota; kingdom Viridiplantae; phylum Streptophyta; class Magnoliopsida; order Sapindales; family Rutaceae; genus Zanthoxylum; species Zanthoxylum bungeanum. Next base: position 139,080 of record SKCR01026577.1, read on the forward strand.
AAGTACTCATCGCATGGTTACTTACCTGAATTTGAGAGCATTTATGGTCCTACTCACATCCGTCAAAACAAAAGGCGATACGCCGTCAAAATCATGACTTTTCAGAATTCTCGACTTGGCTATGAAAAATTTTAGAATCTTTCTGGGACAATCATATGAAGTACGATTTCAATGATTTTAGTTTCATTATTCTAAAAATATCATTACACACTAATCCCAACAGCCAGTTAACTTAAGTACTCCGTTTATGTTTTTTTGGAAAATCTTCCGAAAATATTTCCACAAATGCTACGAAATGATCCTGAACCTTCTGAACCTACCTGGAATCATCTAAATATTATCATATTATCAAATATAACTAATATCTAAAATTACATTTAGAAAAACATCAATACACTCAAAACTCACTTTTATCGGAAACTTGCATAATCTATCGGATTGATCCAAATTATTCTTTTTTCACTTGGATTTTATCAAATACACATATTCAATATAGTCATGCTCAAACAATTCAATTTATATTATTACGCTACTCTACGAAGCTACTGGAAATATCCAAATATTTAACGACAAACTTGAAATTAACAGATTTTTACCGTGAGGTCTTACCGAGATTTTGAGGGCATTTACGGACTCCTAACAGTCCCACAAATGCGCTGGAATTGATGAAATTTGAATATGAGTTACTGTTCACACGAAAGTTACTATTCACCATTTCTTTCTTCCTCGTTTTACGTATAATAATATACGGATCGGAAAAATCATCACCGCTGTGGGACACAGAAACTGGACGACGCATGATGTCCCTAGGCTCGCGGCCTAGTTGGGAGTACGGAGTAGCCACGGGGGACTAAACCGGAGAGTAATGGAGTCGCCACCCGGTGTGAACCGGGACAAAGATTTAAGGCCGCACTCACCCCTCGCAAGGGAAGACCTCAAACCGTTGGGTTCGGAATGGTCCTTTACTCATGTCACTTGTAATGAAAGGATTCATGTAATAATTTAACTAAGCTTAAGTAACACTTATTTCCAAGAGTATCATGCTTCTAAATTCTCATATGCAAAGTAAAACTTATGTGTACATTTTTACATATATCTCATATTTAAAATTGCATGCTTAACATATATCAAGATAGCAACGAACATACAACTTTACACATCACATTCAGGAAAACACAAGCACACACATTGACCATACAAGCACACATATGGGCACTTTTCCAAGTGGTACGTGGAATTGTAGCCCAAGTACAGACCGCACTACCGTCCATTCGGAATCGGCTACGGAATTTACGTCTGGGTTTCCATCCGATATACCGCAAGAAATAATGCTCAAATGTTATCATGACATAAGCATACGAATTGTAATACATTGACGCATTTGCATAAGAAAGATCAACCAATAGGCAATTGTGCATGAATATAATAAGACAGACTCAGTTCAGTGTGCGCACGTTCGTGTAGCGTTCGTAAACGCGTTCGAACGGAAATGAAACAGAATGCTCGCGTTCGAGTAGCGTTCGTAAACGCGTTCGAACGAAAACGAAACAGAATGCTCACGTTCGAGTAGCGTTCGTAAACGCGTTCGAACAGAAATGAAACAGAATGCTCACGTTCGAGTAGCGTTCGTAAACGCGTTCGAACGGAAATGAAACAGAATGCTCACGTTCGTATGGCGTTTGTTAACGCGTTCGAACGGAAATGAGACCTGATGCATGATAAGGCAAAATGTATGCGCGTTCGAGTTGCGTTCGTGAACGCGTTCGAACGGACACGGACCTGATGCATGAAATAGGATGCAATACATAAACAGAAAATAAAAGGGCGCGGCGAAGCACTGCCGTAAAGGTGACCTTTTGGGGCTCTTGATCTCTCAAAGAGAGGACCTTTAGACCAACATACTAAGCCCATGCGCGTCACATCACACATACAAGAATAGAACCAATCATATCAACCAAGTATGCCCGATTGAACACATCTTACATCCAATCTGAACACACATCAACCGGCGCGGCAAAGCATCGTGGTAAAGGGCTTTTAGCCCCTCCCCATAGGGGATCTCACAACACACTTACTAAGCCCATGCGCTCGATTGACTTATACATACAAAAATAAAGATAATAATATCAAACTAAGTATGCCCGATTGAACGTATCTCGCGTCCAACCGAACATACATCAACCGGCGCGGCGAAGTAGTGTCACGAAGGTGGCCTTTTCGGCTCTTTGTCTCCTAAATGGAGGACCTTTGGACTAACTCACTAAGCCCATGCGCTTGGTTGAATCATGCATAACTAACGACATATTGAATTCAAGTAAGCAAACTAAATAAACAAGAGCAACACAACAAAAGAAAGATGATGCCGTTTACCCAAGCGGTACGTGGAGTTGTGGCCCGAGTACAGATCATATTACCGTCCATTCGGAATCGGCTATGAAATTTATGTCCGGGTTTCCATCCGATATACCGCGAGAGTTGACACATCTCTCATTCATCCAATACCCACAACATATTACATCTCATAATTCATGCATATTTATCTACTCAAAGACCACAACATGCATCCATAAACGACTCTCATGCGAATAGAATTCAATAATAATAAAAAAATGAATATAAGCTAATGAAAAGGTACCCTCAGGTCTAACCTTTTAAATCACCTCTCGGATGTACGGTACACGATCGTCGGAAGGGTGGATGCTCCGCAACTCTCCCGGTTCACTGGTTCACTGTTCTCGTTCGTTGTCTTTACTGTTTTGAGTCGTCGTTCTCTGTCTTTTACTATTGTTTCCTTGTGGTTTCGCTGACGTTTCCTCTTTATCTTTTGCTTACTGGTTTTTGGTGTCTTCTTCCTGTAATATTTTTTATGTGTGTTGTGTGTGAGTTAGGGACTAGCTAGCTAGGGTTGAGAAGGTTGGTGAAGAGTTTTTTTTATAGGCAAAGGGTTAGGTTTGACAAGGAAAGGGATTTGATTTGGTTTGGTTAAGGGAAGTCAAGAGATTTGATTTGGTTTGGTTAAGGGAAGTCAAAGATTGAGGGGGGGCAAATCTTGGCTAGATAGGGAAGGTTGAATATTTGATTGGCTTGGATTAGGAATACAATATTTTAAGTTTGGGAATAATCTTATTAGATTGGGAATATAATTGGTTGATTGATTTTAATTAGGCATGATTATATTTTGATTTAGTGTGTGATTTGTTTAATTTAGGCATGATTTTAGTTTAAGTTGGTAATTGTTTATTTTATGTTTGGTATATGTTTTATTTAATCATTTAATTATTTTAGTTATTATATTATTTAGTTAATGTTTTAATTAATATTTATTTATTTAAGTTGGGATGTGTTTTATGGGCTTTGGGGGGCTAATTGGGCTGGATGTGAGGCTAGCAGCAAAACCAGAATTACCGACACCGTTCGAACGCTTCCTCGAACGCGGCACGAACGCCCGCAATCCGTTTGACGTTCGAACGTAAACACGAACGCAACACGAACGAAAACAGTGAACCTTGTTTATTCTGAATTTCCCCTTCCGATGTCCGTTTCCCGTGACCTCCGTGACTTAAAAGGTAGTGTCTCCAAAATGAGACTCATCATAGGGACTTATGTGTAAAAATGCAGTGCCTACAGTCGCCCCCACTTTGATGGGACTTGTGTAATGTGCAACAGTGACAATCCTATCAAAGTTATGCAATGCATTTCTACTTACCTGGCTCGCCAGCTGCCACTTGACTTACCATGTGTTGAGTTGATTTGGGTGGTGAGGTGCTGCGACCCCTAGTTCATTCCCGAATCGTGTTGTGATGTGGTCCATTCCCGAACCGTTGCCGTAAGGTGGTCCATTCCCGAACCGTTACTGTAAGGTGGTTCATTCCCGAACCGTTACTGTGAGATGTTCATTCCCGAACTGTTACTGTGAGATGTCCATTCCCGAACTGTTACTGTGAGGTGTTCATTCCCGAACTGTTATCGTGAGGTGGTCCATTCCCGAACCGTTACTGTGAGGTGTCCATTCTCGAACTGTTACTGTGAGGTGGTCCATTCCCGAACCGTTACTGTGAGGTGTTCATTCTCGAACTGTTACCATGAGATGTCCATTCCCAAACTGTTACCGTGAGGTGTTCATTCCCGAACTGTTACTGTGAGGTGGTCCATTCCCGAACCGTTACTGTGAGGTGTTCATTCTCGAACTATGCTGTGAGTTGGTCCATTCCCGAACCTTTACTGTGAGGTGTTCATTCTCGAACTATGCTTCCATTCTTGGAGTGCCATTCCCGGCTTGTTCATTCTTGAACTGTCCATTCCCGGACCATATCTCCATTCTCGGAGTGTCATTTCCGACTTGTTCATTCTTGAACTCTGCTCCATTCTTGGATTGCCATTCTCGGCTTGTTCATTCTTGAACTGTCCATTCCCGGACTATATCTCCATTCTCGGAGTGTCATTTCCGACTTGTTCATTCTTGAACTGCCCATTCCCGGACTATATCTCCATTCTCGGAGTGCCATTCTCGGCAGGACTGATCTGATGTAATATGGGCCTCGCCCCCAGAATGCCATACCCGGCAATGCTGATACTGATGTAATGCGGGCCTCGACCCTGGGACTCATCCCCAAAACTGATGTTGAAGTGGGCCTCGGCCCCAACTGCTACTGACATGGGCCTCGCCCCCAGATTGATGCTGATGTGGGACTCGGCCCTGGATTCATTCCAAAATTCTGTTGATGTGGGCCTTGACCCTGGGACTTATCCCCAAAACTGATACTGATTCGGGCCTCGACCCTCTGCGATTCATTCTCGAAAACTGCTGATATTGTACTGTTACTGCTTCTGGTTGGCTTGTATTTGACGCTTTTCTCTTTTTCTCCTTTGAAACCTGTTATTACAAAACAGAACAAACACAAAAAGGATGCGAATATGTTACGTGTATGCATGCATGTTCCTATCCCGTCGGGTTAGGTCTTCCATCAATCCTCTTGGTGACTGCTTAGTCTTCTTTTCCTCAGGCAAACCACTGCTTCAGTCTGTCTATGTTGATCGGCTCGGTGAACTAATTCTCTTCCAAGTCTGATAGTTTCACTGCCTCTATTTCCCAATTTCTGAATGTCTATCTTATCTTTTCTGTTTGCTTATTGCGAAGGTTCCCCGTGTTCATCACTGGATTCCATAGTACCAAGGTTGAATACTTTTCTCAAATATACTCATATTGCAGAAGAGTTTTAGCGAAATGAACGTCTTTATTATTGTTGAGGAAAAGAATTCGAACAAGTAACAAAATCAATGTCATTAAAAACTGGATCAAATAGACTAGGAGGAACATCTCCATCATCCGCAGCACTGCCTTCTTCCTCGGCCCATGGTTCTTCACTGTCATCCATGTAAGAAGCTTGATGGTTGATGGCTTCTTTTCATGGGTTGGGTATTTTATGGGAATCTATGAGATCTTGAATTTCATGCCTGAGGCGGGAGCAGTTGTCGGTGTCATGGCCATGTAGCTGGTGGAAGTGACAATAAAGGTCCACATTTATGTGTGGTGGTGGGGGGTGCGGAAGTGGCTTGCCTTCTAAGGGTTTCAAGATTCCTTGTCCCTGTAACTTTTCAAATACCTTCGACAAAGGTCTACCAAGGTTGGAGAATTGTCGGTTCCTGATGGCAGCAACCTCGACAGTAGCGGGCTTAGTCTCAGAATACCCCCCAAAAGTCCGCCTATTCTGGCCATAGGACTTTCTATTTTCAGCCTCCTCTTCCTCAATATCCATGACAGTTTCCCTCAACTGCCGAAAATCAGAAATCATCGAAGTCATCCTCCTCAGCTTACTATAAATAGAGGGCTTGGTGCCCTTGATGATCATTTTGATTTGGTCCTTCTCAGAGGGCCGAGTCTGCATTTTCAGAAGCTGGCTTCTCCAGCGGTCTACATACTCCTTGAAGCTTTCTTCCGGCTTCTGCTTAGTGTTCTCCAAATCACGGAGTGACAAGTCAATCTCCAAGTCTGTAACATACTGCTTCAGAAAAGCATCAACTAGTTCCTTCCAATCTTCCTTAACCTTCTTTTCAAGGCTATGATACCAAACCACAGGTGCCCCCTCGAGTGACATCCCAAACATCTTTTGGACTTGGCGCTGTGATAGGCCCATTGAACTCATGACTGAGACATATTGCTGCAGATGGACCCTCGGGTCTCCGTTCCCATTAAACTTGGCCATGTCCGGCATTTTAAACTGAGCTGGCAGCTGTTCTCCGAACGTCATTGCCTCATAATCTAACAACTCTTCATTTTTACCCCTCATTTTACGGGTAACTGTTTCAACCTGATCCCGAAGCTTCTGAAATTCTGCCTGAGACCCAATCACTCTGCCTGTTGCATATTCTGCCATGTCATCATCAAAAGTGGGGACATCATCCCCTAACCCATTCGGAGGCTCCTCACGCCTTACATTCTCAGAATCTCCCCCGGCACGGGGCACAGCCATATTTGTCATGGCAGTAGTCAAGGCTTGCAACTGTTCAGTAATCTTGGCGAAGCCATTTTCCAACTGATCTATCCGGGATACCTCAGTATCTGATTCACTCATGTCTGTTCTCGGTATTTTGGTGAGTCTTCCCTTTTTTCTAACCCAACGGGAATCTATGATGGCTTTCAGAACACAAGGGTTAACATGATGTATGTATGCATGATGTGCATAAGAAGTATATAACATATATTAAATCAAATAAAATTCTCAAACAAATCGGCCTATTATCATTTTAGAAGCTTTTGGGACAACTGTCATAAGAGTGAACCCGTCCCAGTTTAAATGGCCCAACGAGTTCATGTCTTATGGCAAAGAGCCCAACTAAATCCAAATGATAAAATTCCGAACACAATCATAAAATGGCCCATTGTTATTTAGAAGCCTTTTGGCCCAATCGTCATAAGATGTGTCCTTGTCCCAGTTTAAATGGCCCAACAAGCCCATATCCCATGATAAATGGTCCAAATGGATCCAAACAACGATGTTCCCAAACACAAGAAAGATGATGCAAACATGACATAATAATTTTTACAAAGTGGCCCATCAACATTTCAGAAGCTTTTGGCCTAATAGTCATAAGGTGCGAACTTGCCCCAGTTTAAATGGCCCGGCAAGCCCGCATTTCTGACAATAGTCCAACTGCATCCAAATGAGGATGGTCCACAAGCACATACTCAAGGAAATAATTGTTACTTTAGCCAACCCGGTCTATAGGTGGGTTAGTAAGAGTATAGACAAAGGCTCTCACCGGCGAAGGATGGCCCACAACTAGGTCTCCCCACTCAAGGGTTCGAGCAACCAAGTGAGCGCACCATTTTTTATACACTAAGGTACGTGCCAATGAGCTATGGTGTGTGACGGACTGTCAAATGGATTTCCCGTTGTAGATCCCCCAGAGGGAAGGTGGAGCGAGGCTCACTTAAATACCCAAGCCTCTTAGGCTCTTATCGCTTGTTGTCAGGAATAAACAACGAGTCCTCCAAATTAGTCCATCACAATAGGCTAACAGTAGATGGCTATCTAGGTGCCTTCACAGCTTTTCCTTCTAGAAAGGTAGTGAATGAAGGAAGACATCAAACCATTACCTAGCCTAAAAATGCCTTTGATTAAACCCTCACTTTATCCACTATAGACACGGTCAATTAAAACATAAATCCAATCATTACAAGACAATATTCGGGGCCGATTCTCTATCCCCAGTGGAGTCGCCAGACTGTGGGACACATAAACTGGACGACGCATGATGTCCCTAGGCTCGCGGCCTAGTTGGGAGTACGGAGTAGCCACGGGGGACTAAACCGGAGAGTAATGGAGTCGCCACCCGGTGTGAACCGGGACAAAGATTTAAGGCCGCACTCACCCCTCGCAAGGGAAGACCTCAAACCGTTGGGTTCGGAATGGTCCTTTACTTATGTCACTTGTAATGAAAGGATTCATGTAATAATTTAACTAAGCTTAAGTAACACTTATTTCCAAGAGTATCATGCTTCTAAATTCTCATATGCAAAGTAAAACTTATGTGTACATTTTACATATATCTCATATTTAAAATTGCATGCTTAACATATATCAAGATAGCAACGAACATACAACTTTACACATCACATTCAGGAAAACACAAGCACACACATTGACCATACAAGCACACATATGGGCACTTTTCCAAGTGGTACGTGGAATTGTAGCCCAAGTACAGACCGCACTACCGTCCATTCGGAATCGGCTACGGAATTTACGTCTGGGTTTCCATCCGATATACCGCAAGAAATAATGCTCAAATGTTATCATGACATAAGCATACGAATTGTAATACATTGACGCATTTGCATAAGAAAGATCAACCAATAGGCAATTGTGCATGAATATAATAAGACAGACTCAGTTCAGTGTGCGCACGTTCGTGTAGCGTTCGTAAACGCGTTCGAACGGAAATGAAACAGAATGCTCGAGTTCGAGTAGCATTCGTAAACGCGTTCGAACGGAAACGAAACAGAATGCTCACGTTCGAGTAGCGTTCGTAAACGCGTTCGAACAGAAATGAAACAGAATGCTCACGTTCGAGTAGCGTTCGTAAACGCGTTCGAACGGAAATGAAACAGAATGCTCACGTTCGTATGGCGTTTGTTAACGCGTTCGAACGGAAATGAGACCTGATGCATGATAAGGCAAAATGTATGCGCGTTCGAGTTGCGTTCGTGAACGCGTTCGAACGGACACGGACCTGATGCATGAAATAGGATGCAATACATAAACAGAAAATAAAAGGGCGCGGCGAAGCACTGCCGTAAAGGTGACCTTTTGGGGCTCTTGATCTCTCAAAGAGAGGACCTTTAGACCAACATACTAAGCCCATGCGCGTCACATCACACATACAAGAATAGAACCAATCATATCAACCAAGTATGCCCGATTGAACACATCTTACATCCAATCTGAACACACATCAACCGGCGCGACAAAGCATCGTGGTAAAGGGCTTTTAGCCCCTCCCCATAGGGGATCTCACAACACACTTACTAAGCCCATGCGCTCGATTGACTTATACATACGAAAATAAAGATAATAATATCAAACTAAGTATGCCCGATTGAACGTATCTCGCGTCCAACCGAACATACATCAACCGGCGCGGCGAAGTAGTGTCACGAAGGTGGCCTTTTCGGCTCTTTGTCTCCTAAATGGAGGACCTTTGGACTAACTCACTAAGCCCATGCGCTTGGTTGAATCATGCATAACTAACGACATATTGAATTCAAGTAAGCAAACTAAATAAACAAGAGCAACACAACAAAAGAAAGATGATGCCGTTTACCCAAGCGGTACGTGGAGTTGTGGCCCGAGTACAGATCATATTACCGTCCATTCGGAATCGGCTATGAAATTTATGTCCGGGTTTCCATCCGATATACCGCGAGAGTTGACACATCTCTCATTCATCCAATACCCACAACATATTACATCTCATAATTCATGCATATTTATCTACTCAAAGACCACAACATGCATCCATAAACGACTCTCATGCGAATAGAATTCAATAATAATAAATAAAAAAACGAATATAAGCTAATGAAAAGGTACCCTCAGGTCTAACCTTTTAAATCACCTCTCGGATGTACGGTACACGATCGTCGGAAGGGTGGATGCTCCGCAACTCTCCCGGTTCACTGGTTCACTGTTCTCGTTCGTTGTCTTTACTGTTTTGAGTCGTCGTTCTCTGTCTTTTACTATTGTTTCCTTGTGGTTTCGCTGCCGTTTCCTCTTTATCTTTTGCTTACTGGTTTTTGGTGTCTTCTTCCTGTAATATTTTTTATGTGTGTTGTGTGTGAGTTAGGGACTAGCTAGCTAGGGTTGAGAAGGTTGGTGAAGGGTTCTTTTTATAGGCAAAGGGTTAGATTTGACAAGGAAAGGGATTTGATTTGGTTGGTTAAGGGAAGTCAAGAGATTTGATTTGGTTTGGTTAAGGGAAGTCAAAGATTGAGGGGGGACAAATCTTGGCTAGATAGGGAAGGTTGAATATTTGATTGGCTTGGATTAGGAATACAATATTTTAAGTTTGGGAATAATCTTATTAGATTGGGAATATAATTGGTTGATTGATTTTAATTAGGCATGATTATATTTTGATTTAGTGTGTGATTTGTTTAATTTAGGCATGATTTTAGTTTAAGTTGGTAATGTTTATTTTATGTTTGCTATATGTTTTATTTAATCATTTAATTATTTTAGTTATTATATTATTTAGTTAATGTTTTAATTAATATTTATTTATTTAAGTTGGGATGTGTTTTATGGGCTTTGGGGGGCTAATTGGGCTGGATGTGAGGCTAGCAGCAAAACCAGAATTACCGACACCGTTCGAACGCTTCCTCGAACGCGGCACGAACGCCCGCAATCCGTTTGACGTTCGAACGTAAACACGAACGCAGCACGAACGAAAACAGTGAACCTTGTTTATTCTGAATTTCCCATTCCGATGTCCGTTTCCCGTGACCTCCGTGACTTAAAAGGTAGTGTCTCCAAAATGAGACTCATCATAGGGACTTATGTGTAAAAATGCAGTGCCTACAACCGCCATCTTGTAGTACTATCTGAGGATTTCGATTTGGCGGGTGCCTCGACATGTGGATGGAAGCGACGAGCCGAGATTGGAAAATAGAAGCTAGCGCATCTCTCTCTCTCTCTCTCACCATCGTAGCCGGCATTTTGGGGGCTGCCACTGGCCACCATCACATTCACAGTGGCTGGGTGTCCCTATCCCCATCGGCGTGACTGGCAAAGACCAGTGGCGGGCCGTCGAGGTCAAGCTCTCTCTCTCTTAAACGGTGATGGGGTCGTGTGAAGGGTTTTGGGAAGCTTTGCTCCTTTTCCAATTAACGAAAAACTGAGGGCATATATAATAAAGTTTCTTAAAATTACGTCCTGACCCCTATAAAATTTCAGCTAGGCCTTGACATAAGGCTCTTTTGAAAATTCTATTTTGGAAGTCATTCTGATGTAAATTTCGAAAAGTTCTCAACATGAAAGTTGTCACTCTCGGAAAAACGAGTAAAATAGTTCAAAAATTAACTCAATCGAAGTTTGTTTGCTATTTTAATAGCTGAAATATCGAATCTTCCTCCGAATTTAAAATCATGTAACCAATTCTTTCGAATTTCATGATTTCCAATCCGACGAGAATCCAATTTAAAATATTATGAAATATTATTCAACACTTAAAAAACTCTAATTTCTTAATATCATCTCATTATGAGACCGAAAAATTGATATGAAGACCTTCCGAAACTGTTCCGAAAACTCGGGATATTACCGGTGCGACCGTTCATTGCACGGTGTGATGGGTGTTCGATAATTCGTCATATTGTGTGATGGGTATGCGACTGCACTCATCGCACCGCCATTTTAGTGTGTGACGAGTGTGCGATGGGTGCCATTGCACACCCATCGCATAGTCTCTGTTTTCTACCGTTATGAGTTGGTTTCAGATGTAATTTTGTCAAAACAGAGTTTATTTGACTATTTGGATAATAAAGACATAGTAATAGCTACTTATGCTACATACTACTTTTTTTTACCTTACTTTTTATAATTTCTCCTTTTTTGATGGGATGAAAAGAGATTGAATTAATTAATCTATTTTTCTTGTCAAATGTTATTGTAGACTGATAATTCATTAGAATGATTTTTCCTCAAAGTAAATATCATATAAAACATACGAGCACAAAATATTATATGCATTCTTACCATAATCACATGATTCCTTTATTAATAAAAGATTAGTATAATTGATGGTTGTTTCAAGTCACATATGAAAAGACAGTTTCAATGAATAATTGCACTGCTTGCAGTCATTACCACGAATAACAATCTATCGAGCCAACACATTCACCAGGACGGCACGGTCTATCCCATTGATCAGGATGGCACACATAATCCCATGGGTAATCATCGCTTGATTCATAGTAAATTATCAAAGCAAATTTAAGATTTTTTCATGAAATCCAAGAAATAAATAAACTAACACTAATATGTTAATAAACGAATACTTACAGGTGTTGCTGCAGGATCGACATAAATTAACAAAACATTTGGGGCTGATTTTTGCACAATAGTGCTTGAAATTGGCATGCTTTCAATGAAAGCTTGTAAAAGCAAAGCCATGATGAAAAAACTAAGAATCTTTGACAATTTGAACTTAGGTATGAAAATACAAGTTGGGGAGATATGTTTGAAGTGCGTTTGAAATTGGCAAAAAATTTACGTTTGAAGTGCGTTCGAACGCCCGTACATAAGTATGATACTTTTGACACGTTTTAAAGCCAAAATGACACTAGGAAATTCTTTTCTTTTGCCCTACCTATATAAACAAATATTGAGCCACATTCACAAGTGTTGAAAACACATTATCTTGAGCCTAAACATATTCTTAGTTTTCAATCTTCTTGTTCTAATCTTGAAGACTTATTTGCTTTTATTGTCTTATTTGTTTGTGGTAAGATTGATCTTTGTTAAATCATCAATACATCAAAACCCAATTTCCTAAACCTTTAGAGTTCTCAAGGAGGAAGATTGGTAGTCGGAGTTTCAGCGTGCTTGCAGAGTTGATCCGCTCAGAGACTTCAGAGGTACAGGCTTGAGGAGTTCATCGAGTTCTTGCAGTCTAGAGGTACTAGAGTCGATGGAGTTGTCGTCATAGGTCTTTTACCATCATTATAAGTTTTTCTCTTTATAGTGGATTTGGACTGGTAGCCGAGATACCAGAAGTGATTTTTTACTCGCACGAGTTTTCCACTTCGTCACCAAAATAACTTGTGTTGATTTTGTGTGGTTGACATTTATTTTCTGCATCATTATTTATTGTCTGGATATTTTGTTTTGATCTATAATTGCGTTGACATAAAGTTGGGTGGTTGTTAATTTGATTAATTCATAGACACATTAATTATGATTTGTCTTAGTTAATTGTGATAAATTTCGCATAGGGTCAGAATCTTGGATAATTACGAACTTTCAAATGGTATCAGAGTCTGAACTCGATCATTGACCCGTTTAACTATGGAAAGAAGTCAACCCCTTAACTGTCCCTCATTCTTTGATGGGATACAGTATTTATATTGGAAGGTTCGCATGAGAGCGTTCATTAAATCCTTAGATGAGAAGGTATGGATGACAGTTGAGTATATGTGGAAACCTCCCGTGGTTATAATTGATGTGGTCTTTTCTCCTAAAGACAAACTGACCTGGACCAAAGATGATTTTGATGCTAACAATAGGAACAACAAGACAATTAATGTCATTCATGGTGTTGTTTGCTCGACAGAATTAAGAGAATTTCTATGTGTGAAATAGCCAAGGATGCTTGTGACATCCTACAGACTATGCATGAGGGCACTATGTTCGTTAAAAATAATAAACTACAAGATCTTGCTACTATGTTTGAGGTCTCCGGAATGAAAGATGATGAGACCTTTGATGAATTTTATGCTGAGATTAATGATATCGTTAACTCAAGCTTTAACCTAGGTGAGACTATCCATACTAGTAGGATAGTTAATAAAATCCTTAGATCCATTCCTGATAAGTTCCTACCCAAGATAACCGCCATCGAGGAAATCAGATCAAATGAAATGGGATTCGATATTTATCGAATCATATATCAGATTTAATTATTTCACTCTTATCCAATCGGATTTGGATTCTTTCCGATTCGATCTGAATCCGATAATGCCACCCCCAGAATTGTCACCCAAATATCAGTATCAAGTACTGATCCATGGCAGCATCGAAAACATGTCAATTATGTGATGTGATCATCCCTGATGACATCATCTCAGTTTAGATTATTTCATTATGCTAACTGCATTCAAATCCGGTATCTGAAATGGGATTTGATGTTTCATTAGTTTTATTATTTGAATTATATTATATTTATTTTTAATATTTTAATTTCATTATACTATAAATAGATTTGTATTCATATTTTTTTTTGAAAACGTTGGAAACTCTACTGTCAAATCACCTGACCCGAATTTAAGCGGGACAGGTAAACCTCCGTTTGTCCTAAATTTTTACAAGAAACGCACAACCTGAATTAGAACACCTGACCTGAAAACCAAATCATAAATCTTACACCATTAAATCACGCTCATTCGGTACTATTCATATTACTTTGCTTACCCTAAACGTCTAAATCGTTTATCTGATATCACTTTGTGAGGTATTTATCAGCATGTTAATTTGATCCGACGTCTTATAAATAGTTTTAATAAAAATTCCAGCATCATAGAATTGATGGTCTGTCAATGTGTCAAAAATCTTTTCATTTCACCCCACTACCTTCAGATATGCAACAAGAGATGATAGTTTATTTAGAAAGTGTTTTCACATAAGCTGTAATTAAAAGATATGGTGAATAAATTACTATTTATAATTAGTGATATATAATTTTTTTATGTTAAAAAATTATTACGGTGCGTTTTTTAATATTTTAACAACTAAAAATTAAAATTTTTAATTTTTATAAAATTCTATTTAAAAAAATACGATTGATAATCATAACTTTTATAATTAACTAAGCACATAAAATTTAATTTTCAAAGCACTTAAAATTTATTTTCCAACCCTAACAAAATTTTATCATCCCACCACCAGAACCATCACAGATCAAACTAGAATATCCATCATGACCATAATATGCTCTGGGTGTTTTATGATTAAGGCTTCATTTGTTTTAGCTTTTAAAATAAAATTTCTTCAAGTAAACTTTCTACTAATAAAGTATTTAAAATTATAGTTTTTGACCCAAAAAATTTGGTGTTTGGTTATTAATGAGGGTTTTTATTTAAAATTATAGAATTACTATAATGAATAATTTTTTTTTAAGGTGTGTTATTGAATAAATAAAATAATGTTGTGAAATAAAATAAGTCTATTTTAAACAATTTAACTTTTTAAGAAAAACTTTCCAACATATAATCTGAAATACCATATTTTGAGTTTCTGACTCACGTTTCTGTTTCAACATGTCGATTTTTATTTAAATAAAAATGAAATGATTTGAATTAAATCATAATAATATGTATTTGGTACTTTTTATTCCTTGGCCCTGTCAAGGCGGAAGGTGTGGGTCTTAGCCTTATCAGTCCTTCGGGAATCCAACACATAGAATGTTAAGATTACACATTGAATTTTTGGTAGTAGATCCATACTCAAAAAGTGTTTGTGATTGTTCTAGAAGAAATGAAACAAAAGTTTTGGTAGAGCTAGGATAGTTATTGTATGAGGTCTACCCAATGCTAGATGTTGAGGCACATAATAGATTGATATGTGAGCTGTCCTGTAATATAACTAGTTGTTGTTGATACATTCTTCTCAATTCCTTCTTCTCTTTCTTCCATAACCCGAGCTCGGTGAAGAGATAAGAGGGTCATATGGAGAATGTGGTCATATGCCTATTGTACCATCCTCAAATTCTACTAATTCTCATGCCATTACTTAATCAAGACCATAAATACAGACGATGGCTTCTATCTGGGAATATATTCATCGTCCATAAAGAAGCCAAATGACCATAATGTTTCATGTTCAGCTTTGAATTAGCAACCTCAAAAAGTATGAATCGACATTGACTATAACTCCTAGCCTTCCAAGCTAACGATACAGGTTCGATTCCCGCTACTTACTCCATATTATAATTATATAAATTAGTATATCAACTTGGTGATGTATTAAGAAAACTTTAACTAATGCAAATTGAATATGAAATTCCTGCAATTATATCTCACATTTTTTATAATTTCCAAAGAAGAGATCGGAAAGAAAAATGCGCTAATAGAGATAAAATAATTATTTCAATTATCGAAAGCTCTATTTTAAATATAATCAACCACCAAAAATTATAAAAGGAATTTTTGATATTTTTAAAAAAGGGGCCGAAACCCGAATCCACCATTATAAAGGAATCTGGCCGGCCCACGTTCAAAAAGCTCCGATGAGAATCGATTTCGCGACTTTGGCTTAGGAAATCGAACGCACTGCCGCGCTGCTAACGAAACAATTGAACCAAGCTTTGAAAGAAACAGCATATTGACTGATACACACACACACACACAGAGCGACGAGTTTTGTTTCGACGGCGAAAGAAATGTGTGGAATTGCTCTAATAATCTCCGGCATCCGCATCGATTTATCATCCTTCCTTGTCGATGCAGCATCTCCACTTTCAAAGTCTCACCAAGTAAGCTCGCCTCGTGCGCTGAGCGATCTATATTTATTTATTTTGACTAAATATGGCTCAGAACTTGTTGGAACAGCAGGTGGAATTTTCTGTGGACGATCTCAAAGCAACGCTGAGGAGGAGAGGTCCTGATAGCTTGGGCTGCAAGAATCTTTCTCTTCACTCAAGCACTTCAAGTTCTATCGAGAACCAAGAAATAGTATCTGCAATTGAAGACGGTGGCTCTTCTCTTGTGAATGCTGAAGCTGAACTGCTTTTTATAGGTGCCACGTTGCAACTTAGAGGACTCGATCCTATTTTTCAGCCCTTGCTAGATTCGTCTCGTAATGTTCTTGTTTATAATGGTGAGATTATGCTGGTTTCCGCAACAGCACTACCAAATGAGTTGTTAGTGCTTTTGAACTGACCCCTAGTGATCCGCTGTTTTGCATTTTGCAGGTGAAATTTTTGGAGGGATTCATGTTGGGAGTGATAGCAATGATGCTGAGGTCCTTATGCATGCGTTGGCTCAGTGCTGCTCTTGTGACTCGTATAAGGGTGCAAGAACTTGCTGTTGTGGAGGGATTGAGCAAAGTTCAGTCGTGGATGTTCTTTCAACAATTAAGGGTCCATGGGCTCTAATATACTGGCAGGTAATTTGAGTGGTGAGTTCCTTTTTATGGTGCTTTAAAGTTATGTAGAATCTGTAACTGGAGGTAACTTGTTTCTGGGGTTTTATTTAATTTATGTGTAAAGGATAGTTCAAAAACTTTGTGGTTTGGTCGAGATGCATTTGGTAGGAGGAGCTTGCTTGTTCACCGGCCAACTGAGGCAGATGCTCGATTTCTGCTATCTTCCGTGTCACCCCCATCTTCTGTCGAGCATAATTTGGGTATATAAAGCCTGGTAGAGCATTGCTCGTCATTTTTTTTTTCTAATATTCAAGTATTGTTGTACATTGGATTGTAAAGATAATTGCCAATATTGTAGAAATAATCAGATTAGATTTCTTAAGAATGAGTGGTGAAAATGAGTTTGTTAAAATGACTGTATGGGGGATTCAGAAAATTTTCCTTGGTAGTTTGAATTATCATATTATTGGTATTTTTATAATAAGTTCTTGATTACTTTTTGTAAGAACTTCCATATCGATCGCAGATCCTGAAGTTGAAAATGGAACTAGCAAGCTCCACTTCTGGGAAGAGCTTCCTTGTGGGGTATACAGTTTGTCCATGGACGTCTCAGAGTTGGATGGATGTATTGTGGGTGAAGTCAGAAAGCATGAATGGACCAATGCCATGTTAAAGGAGCTGATTAATTGGGAGAGAATTTTGGTTGAACCCAAACCTGAACATTTCTCCCATTATGAGACACATATGGAGCAGCATAAAATGCATTCAAATTGCTCTGGTATAATGTCTGAATCAGGTTTATAATCATGTCATTATGCATTTATATCTGCATGTGGAAATAGAAAATTGCAATTTATGTAATTATTTGGCACAGTTTTTTGAATATTTTGACAATTGAAACCATAGGCTTCATTGTCACAAGTATCTGTAACTCTTTTTTTTCCTTCCGGTGACTAGGGCCTGTACCAGCTTCAGTTTCAGTGCCAGTGCCAGTGCAGAAAGTTCTAAATGCTTTGAGAAAATCTGTCATGCGGCGTGCTTCTTTGTATACAATATTTCAGGTCTGTTGTTTAGCTGTATTTCATTGAAAGATTTATTTTGTGAAAATTTCATTTTCATGAAACCATTTATAAAATAATATTTGTTTCTCTAGGCGAACAAAATCTTCAAAAGAATATTTGAGACAGGCATGATTATATGTTTAAAATGCTTGGAATTGACTTTTGCTACTATGATGTTTTACTGCTATGTTAAAATGTTGCAGTGGAAAGATTCAGTTATAGTGCGACATTGTTATGTACGTTTTTGGTGACGTAGCTTGTAAGGAATAACGAAAGAAGGACTCGGCGTATGTAATAGGTCTCTATATGAATTACAGTTGAACGATATAAGGAATGGAAAAAGAAATTGCACTGAAAATATATTTGAGTTGCTTTACATCACAAAATAAGAGTTCACTCAGGCTCAAAGGCCTCCAGCTACTGCTATATACTCCCTATACATCTCATCATTACCCTTAACTAATTCTTAACCACGTCAGCACTCACACGTTCCCTCAGTTGATTCTCTAGATCCCCTTTCTCTTTCTTTCTGCACTTCTTCCTCTCATAGACGAACTGCAGTGGGCCTCTTTCTTTTAGTTGGGCCGATTCTGGAGATTGACCTGCAATTGAAATGTCCTCACCCCTGCGCTCCTTTGTTTCTTCTGCTCGTGCAGTGCAGCCCCTAACAGACATACATGCTCTTTTCTCTGACTCATCATGGGGCAGAAAAGTAAGGACTGCTTTTCTTGACTCTTCTTTCCATTCGAACCATGTGACCATGATTTGATCTTGAGACCTGTTGCAGCACTCCAAGAGATCTGACTATTTCATCAACTAGTATCTACAAATTGTAATCAATTACTAATGTATTGAACTAAAAATTGAGTTCTCTTAGGTTGTTTAAATTAAATGAGCTTCATTTAGGTTATATTTGATTTGATTTTCTTAACTTGGATTTGAATGCATAGGCAGTTATATGTGGTAAGAGGCAAGAGGAACTTGCTCCAGTGGCAGTGCTCTTCTCTGGGGGATTGGACTCTATGATACTTGCTGCATTACTAAATGAGTGCCTCGATCCCAGCTGTAAGTGTTGCCGCACATTTTCATGTTTCTTGTTTCTTTCCTCAATAGTGTTTTGTGTATATGATTATCTCAATAAAATTGCTATTTAGTACAATGCTTAGGATATGAAACTTATGACAAAGTAGCATGTTTGGTAAATATGCAATTCATTGCTCTTGGGTCATTCTTAGAAACTGTCTGAAATTTTGTTGATCTTATGACCTGTTAAAATATAACCAAGTCAGGAAAAAGGAAAAAAGGTAAAAAAACAAAAAAAAACCTGTAGAACCTGTTTGGTATTATGTTTTTCTTCTGTAGATCGTTCGGCTGATTGTTTCTCTAATTAAATTCCATTTGGCAGATGAGATCGATCTCCTTAATGTGAGCTTCGATGGTCAATTTGCTCCCGATAGAATCTCTGCCAAGGCAGGGATAAAGGAACTCAGAAGTATTGCACCTTTGAGAAGGTACACCGTACAACTATTGGGTTTACTGTTGTGTCAATGTCCTTGTTGTACACCGAAATGTAGATCGATGTATCTTATATTAAAAAATTTCATTCTTAGTAGAATATCAATAATCATATACAAGACCATTTTTTTCTAGTTAGAAATGAAGGTAGCAAATGTTAAGAATTGAGAACCTAGAATCAATGTATGTGCTAGTAAACCTAGAGAGACTTGAGTTCTTCGTCTTGCATCAGAAAGAGAAACCTGTTAGACTTAGTGTGATTTCCTCAGAAGAGTTTGTCACTCGTGCAAGAAGTTTCGATTGGCATTGAATTCAAGTCATTGCTAATTTAATCTATGTTTCTTCTTAATGCATCTCTCTCCTCTCTTTCTGATCTAATCTAGGTAACATTTGAACCAAGATATACTTCAACCCGATCTCATCCCATCCCTTTATTATTATGAGCAAAAGCCCAACATGCATTTTGGATTTCCTTTAAAGCTACTTGCTTGGATTATTTGTGAAAAAAATTGATTTTAAATGGGCTTGGAAATTCAGGTGGATGCTTGTGGAGATAGATGCTGATTTGTCCAATTTGACTTCAGAGACCAAGCATGTCATGTCACTGATAAATCCTGCTGACACCTACATGGTACTATGTTTTAGTGCATAGAGAACTTAGTTTAACAAATGTCAGTTACGAGTTTTTGTGCTAGATTCCATTGAAGCATTTTAACTGCATATATGTATCCTGTGTTTGGGCGGCTTTTCCCCCCCTTTTTCTTTCCTTTTTGATTTTTAAAACCTTTGCCTATGTGCATAATACTCCTTTAGATTTTATTAAGGTATTCTATCATCTATAATTTGTTTTATTCCATGTTATATGATAATTAGCTTAGTAGTTTCCCATATATGAAAGATGTCTGCTTACACACCCTCCAAACGGATGGAAATTGACCGTTAATTTAATGTTTCAGGATCTGAATATAGGAATAGCCTTATGGTTGGCTGCCGGCGGTGATGGTTGGGTGTATGAAGGAGTCACCAGTAATGATGATGTGAATCAGCAGCGTGTGAAGTACATTTCTCAATCCAGGATCATCCTAGTTGGTTCTGGAGCTGATGAGCAATGTGCTGGCTATGGCAGGCATAGAACGAAGTATAGACATGGGAGGTATGCTTATCTTGCTCTTAGTGAATAGGCACTGAATTGATACTGAGAAATATGTCTGCTTTTTGGCATCAGTATGTTGAGAGCCTAAATTATACCCGTCAAGAGCTACAATAACTTTTTTTTAATGAATATATTTGACAGAATTCTAAATAAATAATCTGGTATATTGTAGAGAAATACATTTTATTTTATTATATTCGTGCTGTCATCAGTTGGCTTGGGCTGGATGAGGAAATGAAATTGGACATGCAGAGAATTTGGAAAAGAAATCTAGGGAGAGATGATAGATGCTGTGCTGATAATGGCAAGGAGGTATGTCTAACTGCTCAAACAAAACATTACTCCTCAACCCCTTGTGTTGCACGTCAATTATCTAATAATTATTTTCTACCAGGCTAGATTTCCTTTCTTGGATGAAGATGTTATAAGGACTTTGCTTGATATTCCTTTGTGGGAGATTGCCAACCTCGATCAACCAAGTGGAACGGGTGATAAGAGGATTCTGAGAGAGGTTAGTGCTATTTCATTAAAGTTCTTATATCATGTTCTTTACATAAACCTAGCATTAAAACATTTTTATCTGTCATGTATCTTGAAGGTGGCAAAGATGCTTGGTTTACATGAAGCTGCAGTTTTGCCAAAAAGAGCAATTCAGGTAGTCTTATTTCTATCAAAGTTGTCTGCTGAGCATTTCAAATGTGCATATCCATGAAAAAATGAGATATGCAAAACTTCGCAGGCGAACTTTCATTTTCGTTTTTCTGCTTTCCTAAAGAATTCTATTATCAGCATCTTTTTGATTTGAACAACAATGGGAACACCCTACCCTGGGAAAATTTTGTATAACACCGAGATTTATTTGATAAGTGATCTAATATTCTCTGCTTTGCTGGTATAGTTTGGTTCAAGAATTGCGAGGGAATCAAATCGGAAGAATTTTGGAAGTAATCGTGCAGCAAACCAGGCATCTGCAGGAAGTGTAGTTATTCGCAAACAAAATTTGCCTTGATACCTACTTAATGCTTCCAAGAGATAAGTTTCTCCGCGGTCAGCTTGATTCTTAATCTCTGCATTCTTGGTCTAAATTCGGAAATGGATCTCCATGTTGGTGATCTGGCAACACATTGTTTCCACACATTTGCAATTCTATTTTCCTGGTTGCTTCAAAATCCTTATATTTATTTGTCCGAAAGGTTTTGAAAATGTTGTTATGTAACAGGAGCTTGAGGAAATTTTGATCCATTGTAAATGTAGCTTAGCTTATATAATTGCGAGTGTTACGTTTACAATTTTGTGGTTTCCTAGGACAATTTTGTTTTTGTGTAACTTGAAAAGTCGTCCTTGTTATTAGTAACATTATACTTATTTAACATTGAGCATTATACTTATTTAACATTTAGTGAAAAGGTTATTGTAATAAAACCAGTTTTGCGTCCTCAAGGGTCGTGGTTTGGTGGTGTAGGGTTCGGGATCTCACCTTGAGGTCCTGAGTTCGAATCCAGAGAGTGTGTTTCTTGTAAGAGTCTGAGACAGTCGGGGTTTTACTTGCTCCGCTTAAACCTGGAAGGGGTGGTTTGGTGGGTTTCCAACGATTTCAAAAAAAAATAAAACCAGTTTTGTTTATGTAATGTTGCCACATTTTTAAATAATAACAAAACCTTACAAATTATGGTTTTGTAGAAGCAAATAAATAAAATAGAAAATTTAACAAATTCTTTTTGAGGAAATCAAATCAAATTTTCTCAGCAACTGCTATTTGGAAACGTTTTAAAGAAGGTTTTCCTCAAGATGAGAGTAAGGGTGGTAATTTGGGTCAAGATTCGTTTATTCGTCCAATTCGATATACGGGTTTGAAAATAAGGGTGGCAACCGGGGGTAAAAATTCTCGGGTTGGGCCCGCGAAGTATAGGTCCGGCTCGGGCCCGAGCCTGGCCTAGCACAATAAGCCTGGGATTAAAAAATATTTATATAATAAATTTAAAATATATTTAATTTTTTTATTAATAAAAAATCGGGCAGGATAAAGCCTGGCCCGGCAGACGCTCGGGCCGAGATTTTCCCTGGCCCGGGCCAAAAAAATAATTGTCGGGCTCGGGCTGGGCTTATCAAAGCCATTGCCACTTTTATTTGAAAAAATGGATTCGTTTAATAAATGAGTCAATTCGATTCGTTTATTAAACGAATCGAATACGAATTTAAGCTCATGGATTCGTTTATTCATTTATGAGTCGTTTTCTAATTTTCTTTTACTAGTTATTGTTATTTTTCAATTAAGATTCGAGAAATTATGGCTAATTACCATAGAAAAAAAATAATATTTTCGATATTTGGTGAGATATTTTTAATTAATATATTAATTACATATTTTATATGTATATATTTATGAAGAATTAATGTAAATCAACTATGGTAAATTATGATATTAAATAATATCATGACTAAACGAATATTCGTATTCGATTCGTTTAATAAACGAATCGAATACGAATCCTGATATTAGGATTCAATTAATAAACGAATCGAATACGAATCCATCACATTTTGATTCGATTCGTTTAGGATTAGATACAAATTCGATTCGTTGATTCGTTTTGCCACCCCTAGATGAGAGAGCTTTTAAAGTTTATTTTCAAACTAATAGCAGTACTCATATTTTCCCCTTGTCACTTTTCACTCGCCGGCTTTTTATTTCTCATCATTAAAAGGAAAAACAGAAGAAACCGGACAATATAATTTGTAGGCTCCGAAGAAGTGTGTCTTGGTGTCACATGATTTAGAACTTAGTTGTTAGGTTCTGGATTTGATATTATTGGGTGTATTTCTTATAAGAGCATGAGGTAGTCATGGATTTTACCTACTCCGATTAAGCTCGAGTCATATAATTTAGCGGGAGGTTTCCAAAAAAAATACAATTTGTAAACGAGGAAACAAAAATCCCCCAACACTACTAACAAACCTATTTTTTTGTAATTCATAAAAGACGACCTTTAATAAGTCTCTGTATTTCTCACTTACATGGCACATTCTGCTTTGAGAGTTCAGAAGAGTGTTTGTTTCCTCACGCCATTTTCTCCTTGAAGAGATTTTTAAGTGAGAGGTGATTGTGAATTTGTACGATTGAAATCCTAAGTGCATTGTCTACTTTGAGAGTTCGGAAGAGTGTTTGCTTCATCACACCCTTTTCTCCTCAACGAGCCTTTCTACGTGAGAGATGATTGTGAATTTTTACGATTGAAATCCTAATACTGAGAGTCCATGTGGATTTGTGTAATCCTTTTTTAAACCCAAGACTTCAAAGTCTATATATAGACTATATGTCTAACCATATTCCCACGGGATAATACTGATGATATATGTGCTATTAGGGAAAAAAAATATGGAAGTGGTTAATCTGGTAAATTTAATTATGTGTAGTGTCGAAAGTTAAAAGGTAATTATCATTTTTCCACCTAAAAATTGGCTAAAGTTTAGTCAAATCCTTTGACTTTTAAATTTATCACTTTTACTCTCGAAGTTATTAAAATGTATTAAAATCCACCTGGACGTTAACAGAGTGAGGTTATGTTAAGGGATTTTGCATGTAATGACTGAAATGCCCTTAAAATGCAACTTGATGGGAAAAGACGAATTTGACCATAGAAAAAGACAAAAAGAAACTTGATATAGCCGTTGTAATTTGACCGTTGGAGACAAAGTTTAAAGATTCTACGAAGAACTGAACTATATAAATGCAATACAAACATTTGCTCAACTTTAAAACTCAAACACTTGGAAATTTCTCAACACTTCAAAAGCAAAAATATGCAATCAAGTCTCAATTCAAGTGTTGGTTTTAGTGGAGCAAACAAAGGAAGAAAAGTAAAATGTTACCAAAATATTGTCATTCCCGTGTGCAATCAATTGCTATAGTTGAGGTATCAACTACAATGCAAAATCCAAATGCTATGTTTTGGTTATGTAGGTTGAAACGTTGTAGTTTTTGAGAGTGAGTTAATATGAAAACTTCATAAATTCTAATACAAATGATCGGAGCCCAATTAGTGTTCAATACATGCATCAGTGTGCTGATCTAATGAATATATATAAAAAAACTAAAAAGGATGGAAGTGAAGCTTAAATATGTAATCATTCTTCTGTATGCTATTGTAATTGAATTATGTATGCATAAATTATAGAATATGCAAGAACACAATGTCTTCAAAATGTCAGGCAATTACTTGTCCAAAATAAGCATTTTCAAAATAGTTTCAAAAATATCATAGTTATGCAAAATATTAGCTTTTAAAGAAGTAACAAGTCTAATAAAAGTTCATTGCTCATACAAGAGTGTCACACCTCGGTAAATCTGGGCATGTGATGGGCAGAAGACAGCCTAATCATAGCCTAAACCTCTAAAATGCACTTACTGAATAGACTGGATAACTGACTAACAACATGCAAACACGACTACATACATTACATGAACCTTAAACTTACTTGTATAAAACGTGACTACAAACTACATATATATTTAATCCATATACTAATTGACATTTACAAAACCATACAATATGTAAACACATGGATTTATACAAGGCCTTATGGCCTGACTTGACCGAAACTGGCAACCGGGCCCGATTTTGACGACCGGTGTGTAATGACTGTTACTGGGTCTCGTCTTCTCCACACACAAAAACTTGGAATTCCTGCAAAACTGGAAAGAAAACTAAATAAGCCTGATGAACGACTTAATGAGTAGACGCAATCACGAAAAACTTACAGAGTACCAATCACGAAGTTTACTGAAAAACTATGCTAAACTTGGAAAGTGAGGCATACTACAATTCCTAGATAACCACGTAACATGCAATCTGAGCTGGAGCACTAAGGCATATCTGATTACTGAAACATGGAAACGTGATGTAATACAAAACGGAAAACATGTCATGAGAGTCTGAAACTTATTATGACTGGAAACTGAACGTGACTTGAGAGTTGTACCTAATATGGATATTGAGGACTAGGGCATGATTGAAAATTGGAAACTTGACTACCTGATTGAACTGGGGAAACACGTGAACATGGCTGAAGCTAACTTGACATACTGAATCCTATTATGAGTTACATGAACTGATATGTAACGACCCCAAGTATTTTGTGCGGCTAGTGATGCGTGGGATTTTTTTTCCGGGCTAGCAAATATTTTTCGGGATTGACTTGAGACAATGATCAAATATTTGACTTTTAGCCCAACTTTCCTTATTTCCTTTTTAAGGCCCAAAAACAAATTTAAGAAGAAATGAAAATGGAAGCCCAAGGCCCAAAACAAAACAATAACCAATTTTACTAGATTTCTCTAGAAAATGATTAAATAACAACAAATGAGAAAATCATTCTTCATTTCCTTGGTATGTACGTGAGATAGAGGGAGAGCCGAGAGGAGGGAAAAAGAGAAAGTTGCATTTCCTTAACAAAATTTGAAGCTAACAAGGTAATTCATTCAAGCTCAACTAAGAAGAAGGAAAAATGGGATCAAAGGGCTTTATTGGGGAATAAGAAGATTGTATTAAGGTAAGAAGCTTTGACCCAAACCTTAAGTTGTGAGTTTTTGAAGTTTGGGGGTTGATAGAATGTTGTTAATGATTTGTATTATGGTTATTGATGGGTATTGATATTAGAAAGTCACATTTGAGGAACTTTGGGTTTTCAATTCTAATGAGAACATTAGGTTAAGATGATGAGTTATGGAAGGTGTGGAGATGTTAGAAGTTGATAGTTGATGATTGTATTTACTTGTGTTTATCATGAAATGAGATTTGGGGAGGATTATGGAAGGAGCAAGAATCTCCCCCTGGAATCGGCGTCGCGTCGCGACGCGAACGAGGCATAGACGTGCAATCAATTTGTACGGATGCGTCGCGACGCGAGCCCAAAAACCAAAATTTTTTTCAGAAGATGCAACGCGTAACTAATAGTCTGAATTTTATTCTACATTTCTTTTAATGGATATAAATGTTCTAAGGGAGTATTCCAACTTGGTTAAGGAACTTAATTTGCTTTCGAACCGTATTTTATAATTTTTGATTCTAACTTCGTGTATCCCATATAGATACTCATCTGGAGCCGCGTTCGCCTCCAGCGACGTGAATGAAGCTTGAACAGACTTCAAATCTGTGAGTGGATGCTTTTCTTTCAAGTTGATTTGTATACACTTGTTATTGTTTCAGACTTATCTTTAAAGTTTTAGGGCGTTAGCCTTATTTAATTATCAGTACTTATTATGTGAAATTTGATTTGAAAGTTTTAAAGTTTAACAGTAGTAATTTTATGTTTTTCGAGGCATGAGAGAAAAACCCACCTCAGCACTTACTTATGGAATTGACAGACATAGACAGTGTGCACACGTAGTTCAGGGCTAGAGGGAAAACGATACGTAACGCTCTTAGACCCTAGTTTCAGGGTCAGGTAGTAGCA
Source organism: Zanthoxylum bungeanum (assembly GCA_019454045.1). Taxonomy (NCBI): domain Eukaryota; kingdom Viridiplantae; phylum Streptophyta; class Magnoliopsida; order Sapindales; family Rutaceae; genus Zanthoxylum; species Zanthoxylum bungeanum. The sequence goes on from SKCR01026577.1 coordinate 166,121, forward strand.
TGGATCAGCACTACCGGCTCTAGTTCAGTGGCTTGGGGGATGGTGATACGTAACGCCCCAAGTCCACTAGTTTCAGGGACATGAGTGGCATGCTTTGGGAGACGGCGATACGTAACGCCCCAAAGTCATGGATTTACACTTCTGGCTACAGTTGGGCGTATGGGGGGACGATGATATGTAACGCCCCCCATGCGTCAAGTTTTTTTCCACAGTACCTGTGGATATGAGTTTTCACCTGAGACCCACAATCGAGAATCAGGATTTTAAGGGCACTAGCGAACCTGCAAAACAAGGGTAGTATGAGCGGGGAGTACTGCCCACCGGTGTTGTGGAATCCGTAGGCTCTCCGACACCCAAGTCAGTAGTGTGGATAAACTGAAGTAGGGAGAATAAGGCCTGAAGTTACCTCTATCTCCGTTTGATTGCCGTGAGGGCTGGGTATTGTTATTTCTCGGGTGATATGCTGTAGAGCTGAGAAGAATGTTCGATGCTTTTTCCATGCCATGACCCTTCTCTTTTATAAGTCCTCTGAGGTGGGGTCATTTACCCTTCTCCTACCTGTTGGGATCCCTGTAACTGTAGACTTGATGGTGGAGTTTATGACTATATCTGTAACTGTTGATTTAATAGGTGGGGTTTATGAAGGTATGCGTTTTCCTAATCTGGTAACTGATGAGTCTGTTGGCCGTCAGTGGTGATGGGCATTTGGCTGGGATGGTCTCTCAGCCCGATATTGGTCTTCAGACTGGATTTGATAGTGGGCCTTGGATCTCTGGTTTGTTTGTCTTAGAGGTGAAATATCGGTTTTACCCTTGGGCCCAAATTTGGCCCTTACAGTTTGTCCCTGCTCTCTAAGTCTAGAAGCCCTTGACTTGGAGAGTACCTTCGCGTATGTCGGATGAAACATGGAATGGGTAGTTGTTTTACTGATCCTGGAAAAAGGTTCAAAGCTAATCCACACAATATTTCGTCGTTCGGACTAGGGGAGTCCGACCTCAATTGTTTTGTTTTGAGTCATTCGGTGGTATTCCTGGTTGATTGATACATATGGTCGTTTGATGGGGTGTTTCACTAGTCAACGTCGCGTGGACTGAGGGAAGTCCTTATCTTTATTTGACTCGACATGAGTCCATGGGAGATGTCCCTGGTCGAGCGAACTAGGTGAATGTTCATGAGTAATTTCACTCGACAATGTCGTATGGACTGAAGGAAGTCCATGTCTTCATTTGAATTGACATGAGTCCATGGGGGATGTCCCTGGTCGACTGAACCAGATGTAGGTTCATGAGTAAATTCACTCGACAATGTCGTATGGACTGAGGGAAGTCCATGTCTTCATTTGACTCGACATGAGTCCATGGAGGATGTCCCCGGTCGACTGAACCAGATGGAGGTTCAGAGTAAATTCACTCGACAATGTCGTATGGACTGAGGGAAGTCCATGTCTTCATTTGACTCGACATGAGTCCATGGGGGATGTCCCCGGTCGACTGAACCAGATGGAGGTTCATGAGTAAATTCACTCGACAATGTCGTATGGACTGAGGGAAGTCCATGTCTTCATTTGACTCGACATGAGTCCATGGAGGATGTCCCCGGTCTACTGAACCAGATGGAGGTTCAGGAGTAAATTCACTCGACAATGTCGTATGGACTGAGGGAAGTCCATGTCTTCATTTGACTCGACATGAGTCCATGGGGGATGTCCCCAGTCGACTGAACCAGATCGAAGTTCAGGAGTAATTTCACTCGACAATGTCGTATGGACTGAGGGAAGTCCATGTATTCATTTGACTCGACATGACTCCATGAGGGATGTCCCCGGTCGACTGAACCAGATGAAGGTTCAAGAGTAAATTCACTCGACAATGTCGTATGGACTAAGGGAAGTCCATGTCTTCATTTGACTCGACATGAGTCCATGAGGGATGTCCCCGGTCGACTGAACCAGATGGAGGTTCAGGAGTAAATTCACTCGACAATGTCGTATGGACTGAGGGAAGTCTATGTATTCATTTGACTCGATATGAGTCCATGAGGGATGTCCCCGGTCGACTGAACCAGATGAAGGTTCATGAGTAAATTAACTCGACAATGTCGTATGGACTGAGGGAAGTCCATGTCTTCATTTGACTTGACATGAGTTCATTGGGGATGTCCCCGGTCAACTGAACCAGATGGAGGTTCATGAGTAAATTCACTCGACAATGTCGTATAATGAGGATGTTCTTTTAAACCAAGTCTTTTAAGTGTGTTATGTCGAGTGAATTTGTTTTCCTTACCGGGCCTTTTGTGCCGTTTCTTATTCGACAGTAGGATTCCTTTAGGTTTCTTTCCATCCATTTAATACAAACCCTAGCGTAAGTTTTGAGGAGTTTTTGGTGGGAATTTGAGGCGCCAAAATGGAAGGGTGTATAAGAGAGCTCCGAGTGTTCATTTGCCTCATTCTCAAAATTTCACTTCAGAGATCAAGTTGGGAGAACTCTCAAGCCTTCAAGGTATTCTTCAAAAACCCATCTCTTGTTCTTCATTGTCTTTAAACATTCATAGCATAGATTCAAGCTGTTCTTATGCAATATTAGGTTGTTTGATCTTTTGATCCTTAGATCTATTATCAAAATTTGTGTTTGTCGGTTTTGATCTTTAGGAAATAGATTTTTAAGAAATTTAGTGTTTGTATGCTTGCCGTGTGGAGAATGTCGAGTGGGGAATCCTTAGGCAGTCTAGGTGTTGAGATTGATAAGTTTTTCGAACATCTTCAAGTGAGACGGAAGAGGTCGAAGTATATAGAGATTGGTCGTATCAAGATTTAATCGAGGCTGGGTTAATAACCGTAGCCGAGTTATCCCAGGAGGTCCCCACTGAAGCCATACCACTTAGGACTTTACCAGCCATTGTAGAGTCGAGTGGATTACCTAGTACAAGCGAACTAACGAATATGCTAACGAAGAACCCTGCTAGTCGTGTGATAGAAAGAAATCTGATGGAAATCAGATTCAAATATAGGTTTCCAGACTCAATAGAAGTGAGATTACCCTTATTGAGTGAAATGATTGATTACAAAGTTCCATGGTGGATTGGGTTCTATGAGCGGCCCTTTGCGGATGAACTTAGGTTTCCCATACCAAGATTAGTTTGGGAGGTCTTAGACCACTTTCAAATTGCTTCTTCTCAATTGATGCCTAATACTTGGAGGATTCTGTTGTCGATTGAGTGCATGGCTTTTGAATTATGAGTGTTCTTTGAGGTGAGGGATGTTATGTCCATATACTACTTAAAGGAACATCTGACTAAGAAGGGAAGATATACCTTGTTTCTTCGATAGAGGAAGAAACATTTAGTCACTGGACTTCCAACGAATGATAAGGGGAATTGGCAGTCTGATTACTTCTTTGTGAGGGGTGAGGGTATTTTTGGGTCGGCTAGAGCTGGTCGAATCCCAGAATACGGGTGCTTGTCGAGTGAGTATTTTTCTCTTATATGTGTACTTTTTGAACATACCTATTAATAAGACTGACCTTACCCTTGTTTTTGTAGATCATTTGAGAAATAGGTTGTTTGACACAACGAGTCGAACCATCTCCAACACTAAAGCGATCTTAGTTTTACCTGCCGAAGAGAGGAATTGGAGAGATATCTTGGTAGAGAAAAGGTTGAGAGCTACTCTTTTGTGGAGGGAAATCCATCAACTAGAAGGTACCATTTTGGCACTTTGTAAACACGTGTTGGCCGTGATTTACTGTAATTGGTCATGTAAAAAGCTATACGGAGAGTCAACATTTGTCAAGTATTTAACACCTGAAGAAATTTTGTGCGCATAGGAGATAATGTCTGGGCCATGCAAAATATCATCACTCGACGAAATGAAGAATCGGAAGAAGGTCTGGATATTGAAGGTGAAGGAGCCCGAGACTGAGAAGGTAGAGGGTCTTCGACCCAAAGATGTCGTTTCGAGTGAAGCTGTTGTGGATAAGGGGAAGTCGAATGAAACGGTGACGGATGGGAAGAAAAGGAAAGCCGCGACTGAGGTGGAGGAAGAGACTGAAAATATTATATTAAGGATTCCTCAAGGGTCGACTGCAATCTCGGACCCCTCAAGTATAAACTCATTTGTGAAAGGGCTCATTCTGGAGGAGGATGAAGAAAGGCTAACAAGGATAAGCTGGGTTGAAGCAATGAAGAAGGCAACGACTTTGAACTATCAATTATGTATACTTAGATTTTCTTTAAATCTCATAGTCTTATAGGTCGAATGATCTCTGACCATAAATTTTTCAAGCATTGGAGTGCAGCCTATATATGCAAAAATATGCCGAGTCGAGTCAAAAGAGAATTAGGGATTTGGAGAAGGCCATGTCGGCAATGAGAAATGAAGCGTCAGAGCTGAAGTCTGGGTTGGTTGCATCTGAGAAAAAGGAGAAGGGACTGGAGAAGGAATTGAAAGAAACAAAGGCCACACTTAAAGTCGAGAATGAGACGTCTGAAGCGACAATCGAAGCCTACAAGCAAGGTTTTGATAATGTAAAAAAAGGAAAATGAGCAGCTATTTGGACAATTGGAAGAGATTGCCATCGAATCCATGATGAAAGATAGGTATGATTTGATGAAGGAATATCTTGTTGGGAAGCATGTAGACTGGAAGCCTGAGAAGTGGATTCGGGAGTACGAAAGACATGTAGCTGGGCTTTCCTCGTCGAGTGACGGTGGTGAGGAAGAAAAATGTGATGAGTCAAGGAAAAATGAGGTGGTGGAGGTTGTAGTTCTTGAAGTTGATATGGCGGTGACTGAAGTTCAGGTGAAGGAAGGAGAAGACATTGATCCCACAGGAGCTGAACCTGCTGCTCAAGAAGAAGAAGTTCCTGCAAGTACTTCCATGGCTTCTGAAGATCAACCAGCCAGTGCTCCAGAAGTTATTTTGTTCAAATCTTGTACAAAGCAAGCTATTTTGTCTAATGAAAAGGAATTTCAAATGAATGAATTTTATTCCAATCTATCGAATTATTTTTCGCGAACAACTAATCTCTTTATTTTAATACTTTGAAAGACAACTAAGAATTGAAAGACAACTAAATATTGTGTGCATACTTCGAAAGATAACTAATTATTGCATGTATTACCAGTAGAATCACTTGAGATGAACAACGTTCCAACTATTGCTAATGTGAGTCCCCTCCACGGTTTGTAGCTTGTAGGCTCGTCTCCCAATGATTTTAGTGACGAGGTACAGACCCTCCCAGTTCGGTCCTAGTTTACCATATCTAACTTCCTTCGTGTTCTGAAAAACTCTGCGTAAAACCCAATCTCCTTCCTTGAAAGTTATGCTCCGAACATTTTTGTCAAAATATCTGGCCATCTTCTGTTGGTGAGCTGCTAGTCGAATGGAAGCTCGGTCCCTGACTTCATCAATTATATCGAAACTGTAATTCATTAGTTTTTGATTCGACTCATCATCGAGCCACTGGTAGCGTGAGGATGGGATGGTCTCTTTGGTTGGTATCACTACTTCCGTACCAAAAGCCAGTGAGAATGTGGTTTCGCCTGTTGATGACCGGGCCATTGTTCTGTAAGACCACATCACCCCCGGGAGTTCGTCAGCCCAAGTACCATTATCCTTCTCTAATCTTTTCTTCAATGTGTTCAATATCGTTTTGTTAAACGATTCAGCTTGGCCATTAGATTGTGGGAAACATGGAGTTGAGAAGCTTAACTTTATGCCCTAATTCTTGCAGAAATCCTGAAAATGATGGCTAATGAACTGTGAACCATTATCAGTTACAATTTCTCTGGGTATGCCGAACCCGACAAATGATATTCTTCCAGACGAATGTTTGTGCCTCTTTGTCGCATATCCTGGCGAATGATTCTGCTTCGATCCACTTCGAGTAGTAATCCGTCAGCACAAGCATGTAGACTCGCTGGCCTGGGGCGGCTGGGAGTTTCCCAACGATGTCCATTCCCCACTTCATGAACGGCCAAGGAGATAAGATGGGATTGAGTCTACCTGGTGGGAGATGTGAGACTGGAGCAAACATTTGACATTTTTCGCACTTCTTAGTGAATTTAGCTGAGTCGGACCTCATCATAGGCCAGTAGTAGCCTATCGAATGGGCTCGAAGTGCCAAGCTCCTACCTTCGGAGTGATTCCCACACTCCCCCTCATGTAGCTCCGCCAACACATGCTATGCCTTGTCGTGTGTGAGCCATTTCAGGTAGGGTCCTGAAAATGATCTTCTTAGCAACTGACCGTCGAATAATGTGAATCTTGCAGACTGTCTCTGGACTTTTCTGGCTTGGATTTTGTCGTCTGGAAGCAAGCCTTCTTGCAAATATTTGACAATAGGTGACATCCAAGTGTCGACTAAATTGACTGAGGCGACCATTCTTTCTTCTTTCCAAATTGTTGGTGTGGACAACAGAACCTGGGCGACGCTTTTCTGCCCTAGGCTCGCGGCCTAGTTGGGAGTACGGAGTAGCCACGGGGGACTAAACCGGAGAGTAATGGAGTCGCCACCCGGTGTGAACCGGGAAAATGAGATTTAAGGCCGCACTCACCCCTCGCAAGGGAGACCTCCAACCGTTGGGTTCGGAATGGTCCCTTACTTATGTCACTTGTAATAAAAGGATTTATGTGATAATTTAACCAGGCTTAATAACATTTATTTCCAAAGATATCATGCTCATAAATTCATATGCATACATCAACAAGTTCATCACAACATGCAACATCACATGGCAATCTCATGAACATATTTCAATCCTATGATATGGGAAACTAAGAACAACATAATCATGCTTGAGTACTATCTCATGAACCTATTAACCAAATAACATGCTAACAGCCTAATCATGCTTGAATACAAATAATACAGTTGGCTATATAACACAAGAAAGATCAACCAAGAGGCAATTATGCATGAATATGATAAGACAGACTCAGTTCAGTGTGTGCGCGTTCGTGTAGCGTTCGTAAACGCGTTCGAACGGTAAACAGAAAGTTCGCGTTCGTATGGCGTTTGATAACGCGTTCGAACGGAAATGAAACAAAATGCTCACGTTCGTATGGCGTTTGATAACGCGTTCGAACGGAAATGAAACAGAATGCTCACGTTCGTATGGCGTTCGTAAACGCGTTCGAACGGAAATGAGACCTGATGCATGATAAGGCAAAAATGCATGCGCGTTCGAGTTGCGTTCGTAAACGCGTTCGAACGGGAACAGACCTGATGCATGAAATGAGACGCAATACATAAACAACAAAATAAAGGGGCGCGGCGAAGTACTGCCGTAAAGGTGGCCTTCTGGGGGCTCTTGATCTCTCAAAGAGAGGACCTTTAGACCATCATACTAAGCCCATGCGCGTCACATCACATCATGCATACAAACATAAAGACAATCATACTATTCTAAGTATGTCCGATTGAACGTGTCTTGCATCCAATCGAACACACATCAACCGGCGCGGCAAAGCATCGTGGTAAAGGCTTTAGCCCCTCCCCATAGGGGATCTCACATCGCACTTACTAAACCCATGCGCTCGGTTGAATCATGCATACGAAAATAAAGACAATCATATCAAACTAGGTATGCTCGATTGAACGTATCTCGCATTCAACCGAACACACATCAATCGGTGCGGCAAAGCGTCGTGGTGAAGGATTTTAACCCCTCCAATTAGGGAACCTTTCATCGCACTTACTAAACCCATGCACTCGATCACATCATATGGGAATAAGCAATATACAGAATTTAAATGACAAGAAATAAATAAACCAAAGCAACGCCACACAAGAGAAGGTGCCGTTTACTCAAGTGGTACGTGGAGTTGTGTCCCATGTACAGACCGCACTACCGTCCATTCGGATTCGGCTACGGAATTTACGTCTGGGTTTCCATCATATATACCACAAGAGACGACACTCTTCCATTTCATTCAAGCCACAACATGCATCCATAAACGACTCTCATGCGAATAGAATTCAATAATAATAAAAAAAAACGAATATAAACTAATGAAAATGTACCCTCAGGTCTAACCTTTTAAATCACCTCTCGGATGTACGGTACACGATCGTCGGAAGGGTGGATGCTCCGCAACTCTCCCGGTTCACTGGTTCACTGTTCTCGTTCGTTGCCTTTACTGTTTTGAGTCGTCGTTCTCCGTCTTTTGCTATTGTTTCCTTGTGGTTTCGCTGCCGTTTCCTCTTTATCTTTTGCTTACTGTTTTTGGGTGTCTTCTTCCTGTAATTTTTTATGTGTGTTGTGTATGAGTTAGGGACTAGCTAGTAGCTAAGGTTGAGAAGGTTGGTGAAGGGTTCTTTTTATAGGCAAAAGGTTAGGCTTGACAAGGAAAGGGATTGGCTAATTAAAGAGGGATTTGATTTAGTTTGTTAAGGGAAGTCAAAGATTGAGGGGGGACAAATCTTGGCTAGATAGGGAAGGTTGAATATTTAGTTTATGTTGATTAGGCATACAATATTTTAAGTTTGGGAATAATCTTATTAGATTGGGAATATAATTGGTTGATTGATTTTAATTAGGCATGATTATATTTTGATTTAGTATGTGATTTGTTTAATTTAGGCATGATTTTAGTTTAAGTTGGTAATTGTTTATTTTATGTTTGGTATATGTTTTATTTAATCATTTAATTAATTTAATTATTATATTATTTAGTTAATGTTTTAATTAATATTTATTTATTTAAATTGGGATGTGTTTTATGGGCTTTGGGGGGCTAATTGGGCTGGATGTGAGGCTAGCAGCAAAACCAGAATTACCGATACCGTTCGAACGCTTCCTCGAACGCGGCATGAACGCTCGCAATCCGTTTGACGTTCGAACGTAAACACGAACGCATCACGAATGAAACAGTGAACCTTGTTTATTCTGAATTTCCCCTTCCGATGTTCGTTTCCCGTGACCTCCGTGACTTAAAAGGTAGTGTCTCCAAAATGAGACTCATCATAGGGACTTATGTGTGAAAATGCAGTGCCTACAGTTGGCCAGTTCAAGTACACTACCGGTATTGAACGTGGTTTGTCTCCCTCCATCGTTGAACCAAGGGTGGCCAGAGCATCCGCTTGGGAATTCTCACTTCTTGGGACTTGGGTTATAGTAAATTCCTTAAACGTCGACTGAATATCTTTTATCTTTTGTAAGTAGGATGCCATCTGTGGACCTCGTGTGTGATACGTCCCCTGGATCTGGTTGCCAATCAATAACGAAACATACTTCACTTCTATCTTTCTAGCTCTGAGTTCTTTGGCTAAGGACAACTCTGCTATTAGCGCTTCATACTCTGCCTCGTTATTGGTAACTCTGAAATCGCACTTGATTGCTTATTGTAGAATGTCGTCTTTCGGAGTGGTAATCATTATCCTGAGGCCACAACCCTTTTTGTTACTGGATCCGTCGACTGCAAGTTTCCATGGAATGGTCGAATGGATAGAGCAGACTTCTATTTCAGCTGCAGCAAGTAGGCTGAGAGTGAAGTCGGCTACAAAGTCCATTAAGGCTTGAGATTTGATGGCGGTCCTAGGCAGGTACGTGATGTCGTTTTCCCCAAGTTCAATCGCCCACTTCATCAATCTCTCTGATAATTCTGGTTTATGGAGTATGCTTCTCAAAGGATATATAGTGTATACTGTGACTGGATGTCCCTGAAAGTAGGGTCTAAGCTTTCTTGCAGTTGTTATCAAAGCGAATACCAACTTCTCCATTAATGGACAGCGTGATTCTGCTCTCAGCAGAGCTTTACTTACGTAGTAGACTGTGAGTTGTGCTTATGCCTCTTCTCTGATCAAGATTGTATTAACCGCGTGTTCTGAGACTCCTAGGTAGAGATAGAGCCTCTCGTTGTCGAGTGGCTTTGACAACAAAGGTAGAGTGGTAAGATACCGCTTGAGTCCTTCTAAAGCCTCCTCACAAGCGGGAGTCCACTCGAAGTTATTGGCCTTTTTTAAGGCTGAGAAGAACAGAAAGCTCTTGTCCGTAGACTTGGAGATGAACCTGTTCAGTGCTGCTATTCTCCCCGCTAGTCCCATGACATCCTTTGGGCTGGAAGGTGAGGGGATTTCGAGGATTGATTTGATATGGTCTGGATTTGCTTCGATTCCTCGTCGAGTGACTACGTATCCTAAGAATTTCCCTGAAGCAACACCAAATGCACACTTAGTAGGATTTAACTTCATATCGTACATGTCCATGATGTTGAAGGCTTCTTCCAAGTGCTCAAGATGTTCCTCTGATTTAGAAGACTTCACTAGCATGTCGTCTATGTAAACCTCCATTGTCTTCCAAATTTGATTGGAGAACATCTTATTGACCAGTCGTTGGTACGTGGCCTGATGAGCGGAAAATATATCAATATTTACCGCCCATTTTACTTAATATTTTGTTTAGTTTCTCGGGTTTGATGAACGTTTTGATGTGTTTTAGTTTATTTTACAGATAAAATAATATTGGGACACAATGAAATCATTTAGGACGAAATGTGGGTCAAATAAGAGCAAAATTGGACTTGACATATTAATTTTGGAGATTGGAAACTTGAAAGGGCGTTTTAACGAAGTGCAGTTTTGGAAATTCCAGTTTTGCGCATCTGTCGTATTTTGGGCATAACGTTTTACTCCAATATCAGATTGAGCTGATTCAAGTTCCAGAGTAAAGAAGACTCAAAGATCTACAACTTTTAAATACAAAATAATTTCGAATTCGGAAGATTTCATGCCCGAAATTGTTGAACCATCCAGAAGTGTGTTGTGTGTAATTATTAAAGTCATTTTCTATCATTTTCAAAGCAAAAAATAAATTAATAAATAAATAATAAAAATTATCAAATCACCACCAAACATGATAAGAAATTAGTGGAGGAATTAATAATGATTTGGTGGAGCAATTAGTGGAGCAATTAATAATGGATTTGGTGGATGATTTGATGGATGCAAAATTTTGCCTATTAATACCAAGCCATTTCATTTGTAAATTCATACTTTCTTCTAAGGAATTCCTTAAGAATACTAAGAAGATTGTATTTTGTTTGTTTATTTACAGCTTTCAGTAATTAATTTCCGCTTTCACATTTTCTTTTCTTTACTTTTCAGTTTTTACTTTCCGCAATTTACTTTTACGCACGGTACTTTTCTTTCTTTAATTTTCAGTTTTTACTTTTCAGTAATGAGGAGGTAACTCCCCTTTGCTAGGGTAAAAGGTAAAACTTTTATTACTAATATTTAGATTAATCTCCCTTAATTATAATATATAAACTAGTTAAAACCTGACTTAACGAGGATACCGCCGTATTGGTCGGTTGGTAATTATTTAAATTTGTTTTAACCTGACTAAACTGGATACCGCCTGATTGGTCGATTGGTAATTAATTATTATTTTGACTAATCTGGATACCGCCTATATGGCTGGTTGGTAATTATATCTAAAATAAGTAATAAAAGTGGATCTTTTTACCTCAGCATTTTCTTTTATTGTACTTTTATTTTATTTACTTTTCAGCAATTTACTTTCAGCATTTACTTTTCAGCAATTTACTTTCAGCATTTACATTACTTTCAGTAATTTACTTTCAGCATTTACTTTCAGCATTTAATTTTCAGTATTTAATTTCAGCATTTACTTTCCGTCATTTACTTTTCACAGCAATTTACTTTCAGCATTTTACTTTATGTCTTTTATTTTATTTAAGTTTTTACTAGCCCTAGTTATGTGTCGTAACAAGCTAGTTATCTGGGGTTGTAATGAATTCTAATATCACCGGTTTATAAGGGGTTATTTTATAGTTTGGGTAATTTAAAGGTTTACTTATTAAGTCCTAAGCTTAATGCTTCTTGTTGTCTGATCACCAATAAGATTGATGTGGTAAATCTAAAATAAACTTGACAAATGAATTTTAGGTTTCAGCCTTATACTTAATAGCCCACATCTTCCTTGAGGATATATAACCCTTTAATAGATTTCTTTACAGGATAGACATATACCTGTCAGGCGGGGGTAGCCATAATTGGAACTTAAACTTAATGAATCCAGGTAATTTGGTTGACATAGACATATGGTTCAATTGGGTTATACTGGGTATTTGCGTCTGACCATCGATAGAGGCTTTCGCATAATTTAGTGTTCCAGGTTAGTAAACCGATTTATTACACAAACATGAAATAACCACTTCATCTTTTAAAAAGATATTAGAAAGATTCACAACCATAGATAGTTTCCTAATATTGAATTTTCTTAAATCTACTTTCGTGCAATTTTTTTTACTTGCTTTTAAATTTAGAATCATCACCATTTCAAATCAATCAATCAACCTGTTAGATACTAGTAATCATTTGACCTCATAAAATTAATAGATTAGGTATTAAGTCATCGTGCGATCGATACTTTTTATACTACTTGAACGATACGTACGCTTGCGTTATACGTGTGTGTTTACGCCGGTCAAGTTTTTGGCGCCGTTCTCGGGGACTTATTTATCTTTCACTATTAGTTTTAATGTTAGATACCTTTACTTGTATCTAATTTCTTTTTACTTATAATTTTTGTTTTCTTGTGTTTCAGGTTCTCAGACACTTCATGAGACGAACCAGAAGCTTTGAACTCCGACCGCTTGACCCAGAAATTGAAAGAACCATCAGACAGTTGAGAAGGGAAAGACGAGAAGGCCAAGAAGCTTTAGTTAACATGGAACCTGAACATTTGGAGGTTCCACCACCAATTCCCATTCGAGACAGAACCATTCCGGTGGTTGACAGACTCATTTAATGTATTGTACTTCCTCCCTTAACAGCAAATGCAGGTGACATCAAAACATGTATTCGGATGATTCAGCAGTCAGTTCAGTTTGGGGGGAATGCAACTGAAGATCCTAATGCCCACATCAGCAACTTCCTAGAAGTTTGCGGCACTTTCAATTACAACCGAGAAGCTGAAGAAGCAATGAGACTGCATATTTTCCCATACTCCTTGAAAGACAGATCTAAAGCTTGGCTACATTCACTACCAACAGGTTCCATCACAACTTGGAACACTTTAGCCACCAAATTTCTTGCAAAGTACTTTCCACCAGCCAGAACTGGAAAGCTGAGGAATGACATTACATCCTTTGTGCAACAAGACTCAGAAACTCTCTACGAAGCTTGGGAAATGTACAAAGATTTGCTTCGGAAATGTCCTCACCATGAGATTCCAAAATGGCTTCAAGTCCAAACCTTCTATAATGGACTTTCTGGACTGATGAGAACCACAATCGATGCTGCTGCTGGATGAGCTTTAATGGAAAAAAGAGAAGATCAAGTCTGGGACCTAATCAAAGAAATGGCCAAAAATAATTCCTTGTGGCCAACAGAAAGGAGCATGATCCAAAGAATTACAGGAATTTATGAAAGTGAAGCCAATACAGCAGTCAACGCCAAGCTGGATCAGATATGCAAATTCATGGAGATTCTCAGCACTGGATCCACAAGTTCACCATATGGAGGAGTACCAGAACCAAACCAACTTGAAGAGACGGTGAATTATGTCAACAATTTCAACAGACATGGGAACAATCCATATTCCAACACCTACAACCCAGGGTGGAGGAATCATCCCAATTTTTCATGGAGCAACAATTCAGGACAAAAGACCATTCCACCACCTGGATTTCAACAGCAGAACTATCCACCACCAGGATTTCAACAACTGAACAAAGGCCAAGAACATGAAAAAGAACCAGAAATGAAAGAATGGATTGCAGAGATGTTCAAAAAGCAACAAGCAGCATATGATGTTTTCTTTCAGAGCCAATCTGCTTCCATCAAAGCACTGGAGAATCAAATCGGACAACTGGCCAATGCTTAAAGTTACAGACCGCCAGGTAATCTTCCCAGCAACACAGAACCCAATCCAAGGAACCGAGGGAATGAGCAATGTCATGCCATCATGTTAAAAAGCAGTACTGAAATCAACAAATATGTTGGAACCAAAACAACTGCTGAGAAAGTTCCAAAAGAAACAAAGCAACAGATGGAGGAAAAAGAAGTAAAGGAAAAAGAACAGATCACTCCACCTCCACCTTTTCCTCAGCGTCTTCAGAAAAAAAAACTGGACAAGCAGTTTGCTCGTTTCCTGGAGGTGTTTAAAAAGCTGCACATCAGCATTCCATTTGCAGAAGCCTTGGAACAAATGCCCAGCTATGTAAAATTCATGAAAGACATTCTTTCACGAAAATGGAGATTGGGAGATTACTAGACAGTAGCATTGACAGAAGAATGCAGCGCCATCATTCAGAGGAAGCTTCCCCCAAAGTTGAAAGATCCTGGCAGTTTCACCATTCCTTGCATCATAGGAGAACATAACTTTGGTAGGGCTTTATGTGAGGTGCAAGTGTTAACTTGATGTCTTTTTCTATTTTCAGGAAATTACAGATTGGAGAAACAATGCCAATCCTTTCATTACAAGTGACATAAGTAAAGGACCATTCCGAACCCAACGGTTTGAGGTCTTCCCTTGCGAGGGGTGAGTGCGGCCTTAAATCTCATTTTCCCGGTTCACACCGGGTGGCGACTCCATTATTCTCCGGTTTAGTCCCCGTGGCTACTCCGTACTCCCGACCGGGTCGTGAGCCCGGGACAGCATGCGTCGCCCCAGATCCTGTGTTCCCACAGTCTGGCGACTCCACTGGGGATAGAGAATCGGCCCCAAAATATTGTCTTTTGTAATGTTTGGATTTATGTTTTAATTGACCGAGTCTATAGTGGATAAAATGGGGGTTTAATCAAAGGCATTTTAAGGCTAGGTAATGGTTTGGTGTCTTCCTTCATTCACTACCTTTCTAGAAGGAAAAGCTGTGAAGGCACCTAGATAGCCATCTACTCGTAGCCTATTGTGATGGACTAATTTGGAGGACTCGTTGTTTATTCCTGACAACAAGCGATAAGAGCCTAAGAGGCTTGGGTATTTAAGTGAGCCTCGCTCCACCTTCCCTCTGGGGAATCTACAACGGGAAATCCATTTGACAGTCCATCACACACCATAGCTCATGGGCACGTACCTTAGTGTATAAAAAAGGGTGCGCTCACTTGGTCGCTCGAACCCTTGATTGGGGAGACCTAGTTATGGGCCATCCTTCGCCGATGAGAGCCTTTGTCTACACTCTTGTGAACCCACCCATAGACCGGGGTTGTATGGTTAAAGTAACAATTATTTCCTTGAGTATGAGCTTGTGGACCATCCTCATTTGGATGCAGTTGGACCACTGTCAGAAATGCGGACTTGCTGGGCCATTTAAATTGGGGCGAGTTCGTACCTTATGACCATTGGGCCCAAAGCTTCTGAAATGTTGATGGGCCATTCCGTAGAAGTTATTGCTTTATGTTTGCATTATCTCTTCTATGCTTGTGTTTGGGAACATCGTCGTTTGGATCCATTTGGACCATTTGTCATAAGATATGGGCTTGTTGGGCCATTTAAACTGGGACAAGAACGTATTTTATGACGATTGGGCCAAAGGCTTCTAAGTGTTGATGGGCCACTTTGTGCTTGTGTTCGGAACATTATCATTTGGATTTAGTTGGGCTACTTGCCATGAGATGTGAACTTGTTGGGCCATTTAAACTGGGACGAGTTCACTCCTATGATAGTTAGCCCAGAAGCTTCTAAAATGATAACGGCCCGATTTGTTTGAAAATTTTAGTTGATTTAGTATGTTATATATGTTACATGCATCTCATGCACCCCATGCATACATACATCATGTTAACCCTTGTGTTCTGAAAGCCATCATAGATTCCCGTTGGGTTAGGGAAAAGGGAAGACTCACCAAAATACTGGGAACCGACATGAGTGAATCAGATATTGAGGTATCCCGTATGGATTAGTTGGAAAACGGTCTCGCCAAGGTCACTGAACAGTTGCAAGCCTTGACTACTGCCATGACAAATATGGCTGTACCCCGTGCTGGGGGAAACTCTGAGAATGTGAGGCGCGAGGAGCCTTTGAATGGGTTGGGGGATGATATCCCCACTTTTGATGATGACATGACAGAGCATGCAACAGGCAGAGTGATTGGGTCTCAGGCAGAATTTCAGAAGCTTCGGGATCAGGTTGAGTCAGTTACCCGTAAGATGAAGGGTAAGGACGAAGAATTACTAGACTATGAGGCGATGGCTTTTGAGGAACAGTTGCCTGCTCAGTTCAAGATGCCGGATATGGCCAAGTTCAACGGGAATGGGGATCCGAGGGTCCACCTCCGACAATATGTGTCAGTTATGAGTTCAGTGGGCCTAAAACAGCACCAAGCTCAGAAGATGTTTGGGATGTCACTTGAGGGGGCACCCGTAGTGTGGTACCATAGCCTTGAAAGAAAGGTTAAGGAGGATTAGAGGGAATTGGCAGATGTATTCCTGAAACAGTATGTTACAGACTTAGAGATTGATTTGTCACTTCGTGATTTGGAGAACACTAAGCAGAAGCCAGAAGAAAGCTTCAAGGAGTATGTAGACCGCTGGAGAAGGCAGCTTCTGAAAATGCAGACTCGGCCCTCTAAGAAGGACCAGATTAAAATGATCATCAAGGGCACTAAGCCCTCTATTTATGGTAAGCTGAGGAGGATGACTTCGATGATTTCTGATTTTCGACAGTTTAGGGAAACTGTCATGGATATTGAGGAAGAGGAGGCTGAAAACAGAAAGTTTTATGGCAAGAATAAAAGAACTTTTGGGGGGCCTTCTGAGACCAAGCCCGCTACTGCCGAAGTCGCTGCCATCAGAAACAGGCAATTCTCCAACCTTGGTAGACCTTTGTCGAAGGTATTTGAAAAGTTACAGGGACAAGGAATCTTGAAACCCTTAGAAGGCAAGCCACTTCCACACCCCCCACCGCCACACATAAATATGAACCTTTATTGTCACTTCCACCAGCTACATGGCCATGACACCGACAACTGCACCCGCCTCAGGCATGAAATTCAAGATCTCATAGATTCCCATAAAATACCCAACCCATGAAAAGAACAACCCAACACACACAGAAACCCTCAACCACCAAGCTTCTTACATGGATGACAGTGAAGAACCATAGGCCGAGGAAGAAGGCAGTGCTGCGGATGATAGAGCTGTTCCTCCTAGTCTATTTGATCCAATTTTTTTTTAAAAAAAGACATTGATTTTGTTACTTGTTCGAACTCATTTCCTCAACGATAATAAAGACGTTCATTTCGTTGAATCTCTTCTGCAATATGAGTATATTTGAGAAAAACATTCAACCTTGGTACTATGAAATTCAGTGATGTTTAGAACACGGGGAATCCTCGGAATAAGCAAGCTGAAAGGAAAGGATATCCATTCAGAATTTGGGAAATGGAGCAGTGAAACTATCAGACTTGGAAGGGAATTAGTTCACCGAGCCGATCAACATAGACAGATTGAAGCAGTGGTTTGCCTGAGGAAAAGAAGACTAAGCAGTCACCAAGAGAATTGACAGAAGACCTAACCTGACGGGATAAGAACATCATACATGCATACACGTAACACAATTTGCATCCTTTCGTGTTTGTTCTGTTTTGTATTCACAGGTTTTGAAGAAGAAAAAGAAAAGTGGCAAAGACAAGCCAATCAGAAGCAGCAACAGTACAATGTCAGCAGTCTTCAGGAATGAATCACATGGGCGAGGCCCATATCAGCAGTATCAGTCTGTGGGCGATGCCCATATCAGTAGCAGTTAGGGCCGATGCCCACTTCAGCATCAGTTTTGGGGATGAGTCCCAGGGTCGAGGCCCACATCACTATCAGTTTTGGGGATGAGTCCTAGGGTTGAGGCCCATTGCATCACAAGTCGGGAATGGCACTCCAAGAATGGAAACACAGTTCGGGAATGAACAAGCCGGGAATGGCAATCCAAGAATGGAGCAGAGTTCAAGAATGAACATGCCGAGAATGACAATCCAAGAATGGAGCGGAGTTCAAGAATGAACAAGCCGAGAATGGCAATCCAAGAATGGAGCAGAGTTCAAGAATGAACAAGCCGGGAATGGCACTCTAGGAATGGAAATACAGTTCAGGAATGAACAAGCCGGGAATGGCACTCCAAGAATGGAAGCACGGTTTGGATATGAACCACCTCACAGTAACGGTTCGGGAATAGACCACATTACAGTAACAGTTCGGGAATGAACATCTCACAGTAACGGTTCGGGAATGGACCACCTTACAGTAACAGTTCGGGAATGGACACCTCACAGTAACGGTTCGGGAATGGACCACCTCACAGTAACAGTTCGGGAATGGAATCTCATAGTAACGGTTCGGAATGGACCACCTTACAGTAACAGTTTGGGAATGGACACCTCACAGTAACGGTTCGGGAATGGACCACCTCACAGTAACAGTTCGGGAATGGACATCTCACAGTAACGGTTCGAGAATGGACCACCTTACAGTAACAGTTCGGGAATGGACACCTCACAGTAACGGTTCGGGAATGGACCACCTCACAGTAACAGTTCGGGAATGGACATCTCACAGTAACGGTTCGGGAATGGACCACCTCACAGTAACAGTTCGGGAATGGACACCTCACAGTAACGGTTCGGGAATGGACCACCTCACAGTAACAGTTCGGGAATGGACATCTCGCAGTAACGGTTCGGGAATGGACCACATCACAGCACGGTTCGGGAATGAACCAGGGGTCGCAGCACCTCACCACCCAAATCAACTCAACTCAACACGTGGAAAGTCAAGTGGCAGTTGGCGAGCCAGGTAAGTGAAAATGCATTGCATAACTTTGATAGGATTGTCACTGTTACACATTACACAAGTCCCATCAAAGTGGGGGCGACTGTAGGCACTGCATTTTTGCATATAAGTCCCTATGATGAGTCTCATTTGGAGACACTACCTTTTAAGTCACGGAGGTCACGAAAAACGGACATCGGAAGGGGGAATTCAGAATAAACAAGGCCACAATACGTAGAAGCAGCACATGAATTGGGTCGAGTCTTAGCAGCAAGGAATATGCTCTTAGTATATGGCGGAGGCAGTCTTGGACTTATGGAGATCGTTTCAAAAGCTGTACAGGAAGGCGGTAGTCACGTTTTGGGAATCATTCCAAAACCCTTGGCGGATGCAAATCTTATTGGACCATCAAACGGAGATGAACTGATCGTGCCAGGTATGTCTGAACGATTAGTAGAAATGATTAACCGTGCTGATGCTTTTATTGCTTTGCCAGGTGGCTTAGGTACATTAGAGGAAATTTTTATAGTGCTATCTTGGGCGAACTTGAACATACACCAGAAACCAATTGGGCTGTTTAACGTTGATGGATTTTATGATTTTCTTTGTGTGTTTCTTGATGATGCTCGGAGAAATGGGTTCGTGTCAAAACCTTTAAAAGAACTCATCTTCACTGCCAGAACTGCTCCGGATCTAATTGACCAAATCTTAGCCTATGAACCACAAATTGACCCGATCCTTTCAAAGATAAATTGGTCCGAAGACGATCGTGGTAAGAGGCGTCGGATTAATCTGGATCTTAACCTTTAACTTTTCGTGTAGAATTTCAGCTAACCAGGTACTATCTTCTAAAACTCTTCTTCTACTGTTTAAGACATTGGGGACAATGTCTCATTTAGGTTTGGGGGAGGGAATTAGTTGATCAGTACCTTATTTTTAGTTTGTGTGTTGTTTTTATTTTTAGTCCAAAATTTTTCGAAAAATATAAAAAATTGAAATTTTTTCAAAAATTACAAAAATATTTTGCGTTTTTGTGTTTTTATTTTGACTAAAAAGGTGAAATTGGTAAGAGATAGCTGAGTAAGGAGTTTTCACTCCTGAGACGTATCTCAAACCATTTTTGAAACAAGTTAGTTTTTGTTTATTTCATTTTAAATTATTTAATTTGTAAAGTCTCCATAAAACTGACTAAAATGGATCTTCATATGCTCAGTTGGCAGGTATTATCAACATACATAGTAACATACGGACATGAGCTAAAATTGAAAAGTTTGTAATATTCAGTGCTCTAGTTTAATTGGAGGAAGCATCTTAAAAAGTGATGGAGTAAAAAAAAGAAAAGTCTGAGATCCGAGTTATTAAGTCTGTAAGGGTGCTTTAACACATAGTGCCCTAAAGCCAACTGGTTTGGGAGTCACTGGCCCAAAGCTCGCTACATGGATCAAAGATGCTGCAAAAATATATATATATGAAGTCTGAGTAATTAAGTCTGTTGGGGTGTCTTAACACCTGGTGCCCTAAAGCCAATTGGTTTGGGAGCCACCGACCCAACACTCGCTACATAGATGGAAGATATTATATATAAAAAAAAATCAGAAATCAAAGATAAAAATCAGAAAAATTATTCTATTGCTACAAAAGGTGTGAATTTTGATAAAACTTTAGGACAAAAATATTACTCTCTTATCAACTGCACTTGTGACTGTTGTGGGCAAAAATGAGTTGTTAATATTTTGCCGGCTGTGTATATGGAGAATGGAAAATATAATAGGAGAATTTACTTATTCGGTAATTTAGAAGGAAAGAAAACAACTAGTAACTTGGAGTAGAAGTTTCACCTGATTAGTCACTAACTTCTTTATTCTCTTTTCGCTTGTCTTTTTGCTTTTGTGTGCATTAGTTTCACTACATTTTTACTTTTGTAAAATGTTTGTGGGTATCATTGTTGTAAACCCTCACGAGACTACAACTCGTCCACTAGGGACACCTAGGGGTTTAAAGGCTTGTTGCATATACTAAATGCAACTGTGATCCCTACGGAAGTGGCTTAGTTTAATTTTAATTGTTTCTTGTGTTTTATTTTGTTGTTTTGCTGGAGGACTAGCAAAATGTTAGGTTTGGGAGTGTGATGAGCGGAAAATATATCAATATTTACCGCCCATTTTACTTAATATTTTGTTTAGTTTCTCGGGTTTGATGAACGTTTTGATGTGTTTTACTTTATTTTGCTGATAAAATAATATTGGGATACAATGAAATCATTTAGGACGAAATGTGGGTCAAATAAGAGCAAAAATTGGACTTGACATATTAATTTTGGAGATTGGAAACTTGAAAGGGCGTTTTAACGAAGTGCAGTTTTGGAAATTCCAATTTTGTGTATCTGTCGTATTTTGGGCATAACGTTTTACTCCGATATCGGATTGAGCTGATTCAAGTTCCAGAGTAAAGAAGACTCAAATATCTACAACTTTTAAAGATAAAATAATTTCGAATTCTGAAGATTTCATGCCCGAAATTGTTGAACCATCCATAAGTGTGTTGTGTGTAATTATTAAAGTCATTTTCAATCATTTTCAAAGAAAAAAATAAATTAATAAATAAATAATAAAAATTATCAAATCACCACCAAACATGATAAGCAATTAGTGGAGCAATTAATAATGGATTTGGTGGATGATTTGATGGATGCAAAATTTTGCCTATTAATGCCAAGCCATTTCATTTGTAAATTCATAATTTCTTCTAAGGAATTCCTTAAGAATACTAAGAAGATTGTATCTTGTTTGTTTATTTACAGCTTTCAGTAATTAATTTCCGCTTTCGCACTTTCTTTCTTTACTTTTCAGTTTTTACTTTCCGCAATTTACTTTTACACACAGTACTTTTCTTTCTTTAATTTTCAGTTTTTACTTTTCAGTAATGAGGAGGTAACTCCCCTTTGCTGGGGTAAAAGGTAAAACTTTTATTACTAATATTTATTTTAATCTCCCTTAATTCTAATATATAAACTAGTTAAAACCTGACTTAACGAGGATATCGCCTGATTGGTCTGTTGGTAATTAATTATTAATTTGACTTAGTCTGGATACCGCCTATATGACTGGTTGGTAATTATCATGCAAAGTTAATATAATATATTAAGGGAGATATCTAAAATAGAAGTAATAAAAGTGGATCATTTTACCTCAGCATTTTCTTTTATTGTACTTTTACTTTATTTACTTTTCAGCAATTTACTTTCAGCATTTACTTTTCAGCAATTTACTTTCAGCATTTAATTTTCAGTAATTTACTTTCAGCATTTACTTTCAGCATTTAATTTTCAGTATTTAATTTCAGCATTTACTTTCCGTCATTATTTTTCAGCAATTTACTTTCAGCATTTTACTTTATGTCTTTTATTTTATTTAAGTTTTTACTAGCCCTAGTTATGTGTCGTAACTAAGTTAGTTATCTGGGGTTGTGATGAATTCTAATATCACCGGTTTATAAGAGGTTATTTTATAGTTTGGGTAATTTAAAGGTTTACTTATTAAGTCCTAAGCTTAATGCTTCTTGTTGTCTGATCACCAATAAGAATGATGTGGTAAATCTAAAATAAACTTGATAAATGAATTTTAGGTTTCAGCCTTAGACTTAATAGCCCACAATCTTCCTTGAGGATATATAACCCTTTAATAGATTTCCTTACATGATAGACATATACCTGTCGGGCGGGGGTAGCCATAATTGGAACTTAAACTTAATGAATCCAGGTAATTTGGTTGACATAGACATATAGTTCAATTGGGTTATACTGAGTATTTGCGTCTTACCATCGACAGAGGCTTTCGCATAATTTAGTGTTCCAGGTTAGTAAATCGATTTATTACACAAACATGAAATAACCACTTCATCTTTTAAAAAGATATTAGAAAGATTCACAACCCTAGATAGTTTCCTAATATTGAATTTTCTTAAATGTACTTTCGTGCAATTTTATTTACTTGTTTTTAAATTTAGAATCATCACCATTTCAAATCAATCAATCAACCTGTTAGATACTAGTAATCATTTGACCTCATAAAATTAATAGATTAGGTATTAAGTCCTCGTGGGATCGATACTTTTTATACTAATTGAACGATACGTACGCTTGCGTTATACGTGTGTTTACGCCGGTCATGGCCCCCGCATTTTTCAGGCCGAATGGCATAACCTTGTAGCAGTATATGCCTCGGTTGGTGACAAATGTTGTCTTCTTCTGGTCGTCTGGATGCATGAGGATTTGATTGTAGCCTAAATACGCATCCATGAAACTCCACAATTCATGCCCAGTTGTAGCGTCGACCATCGAATCTATGTGTGGTAGTGGGAATGAATCCTTTGGACAGGCTTTGTTCAGATCCGTAAAGTCGATGCAGACTCTCCACTTTCCATTCTTTTTTTCTAACAACAACCACATTGGCTAGCCACTCTGGAAACTGCACTTCCCTGACAGCTCCATTCTGCAATAATTTCTGAACCTCCTCATCAATGATTCAATTTCTTTCTGGGGTGAACTTCTTTCTCTTCTGCCTGACCGGGGGGTGGTATGGATCTACGTACAGTTCATGAGTGATCAGCTCGGGGTCGATTCTCGTCATGTCTTTGTGAGACCATGCAAAATTTTCGTGTCGCCTCTTCAGGAATTCGGTCAAATCGGCTCGTAGTTTGGGATCCAAGTTAGATCCAATCTGAGCCTTGTGATCTGTGAATTGAGAGTGAATTTGGATCTCATCAAGCTCCTCAAGACTTGGTAGTGTCGGCTCCGTGCCACGATATCCACTCTGTAATTGCTATGTCGACTCGGCTTTCAGCTTTAAGGTCACCTGGTAGCAGCTTCTGGATGCAGATCTATCGCCTTTAATCTCTTGAATCCCCCATCTGGTAGGGAACTTAAGAACTTGGTGATCGGTGTATGAGACCGCCCTCATCTCATGAATCCAAGGTCTGCCCATGATAAGATTGTAGGATGAGAGACTGTCCAAGACCAAGAACGTGGTCATTTTGTTGACTCCCGCTACTTTATACTGGGAGTGATATTTCTCCCATTGTGAATTTCTGTTCCCCACTAAATCCAATCGGCACTGTCATCCGTCTGTTTATCTTGTCCAACTCGGCCTCCATGTCCGCGAGGGCTGTGGTGAAAATGATGTTGGCTTAAGAGCCCGTGTCAACCAACACTCGTTTGATCATAAAGTTGGCCTATTGCAAAGAGATAACTAGAGCGTCATAGTGTGGATTCAAATTATGAGAATCTCCGTCGTCTGGGAACTCCATAGTCAAGTCGGTGAACATCTTCTCCACTAACATCGTAGTGTGAGAAACATTACTGGCAAGAGCTCTCGAATGTCGTTTGGCCGCTGAATATGAGACTCCACTAATTTATGATCCTCCTGAAATAACATTAACGGTGTTGTTAATTGGTGGAGGTGGGGTTGAAGCCTCTCATTGACTGTCTCTCTCATCTTTTCGTGCTAAGGTGGCTTTCCCCTTTTCTGTGAACAAATCCCTTGTTTAATAGCTCCAGGACCTCCAATCTCAAAGCTACACACTATGCCATCGTATGGCCATAGTCTCGATGGAACTCACACCACTTTCATGTGTCTTTTTTCGTAGAGCTCTCCATAGAATGTGGGGGCCTTTCACTTAATTTCCCATTTTCTTAAGTACCGAGACCAATTGTCATGGGGAAATTGTAAAGTTGTAGTCTGGGAGCCTAGGTTTGCTTGCTGGTGCTTCCTCCCGGTTTTTGTAAGGCATTGGTCGTCTGTCAAAGTCTTTGTGGAAAGGCCTACGTTCTCCTCTCTATTGGATTCTCCTTTCCATATGAGGATGAGCAACCATGTCGCGTCGCATGGAAACAGCAGGCCTTCTATCAATCTGAGAGCTAAGAATGTCCTCCATTCTTTTGTTTCTCTTATCTTCTTCCCATCTTATTTCAACTTGGGCCCGCGCCATGGCCTGGTCCATCGTGTAGCATCAGAACTTGGTTAGTTTCTTGTAGAGTTCACTTTCGTAAAGCAGTCCATTCCGGAAAGCCTCCACCGCTGTAGGTTGATGGAGATCTGGAATATTAATTCTCTCATTGTTGAAGCGAGCTATGTAGCTCCGCAATGACTCCCCTCTCATCTGTTGGATAGTATTGAGATCATCTGTAGTCTTCTCAAGCTTACATGAACTCGCAAAGTGTTGCACGAACTTGTCTGCTAGTTGTTGGTAGGACTCGACGGATCTGTAACGTAGGTTGATGAACCAGGTGAGGGCCGGTTCTGCCAATGTTTCTCCAAAGCATCTGCACATTCCAGCTTCCCATTGGCTTGGTGACAAGCCATTTGACATCATCATGTACTTGTAGTGTATTACATGGTCGTCTGGATCGGTGGATCCATCATATAGCTTCATTTCGGACGAGCTAAATTTTTGTGGCAGTTCAACAGCTACGATTGTCTCCGCAAACAGGGTATCAGAAATCGCTCAAGCTCTGCTCTTTCTAATCGGCAGCCTTACCCCTGGTAGTCTGGACATGATTGATTCTTTGAATTCCATCATCTATTTTCTTATGGAGGATGCAACTTGCTGAGTTGGGTCGAGAGGGGAAGTCGGGCCATGAGGAATTGGTGGGTTGTCGTTAACCTGCCCATCTGATGTGGGCGAGACTGTTGGATTGCTGGTTTATCCAGCGACATCGTGATGCTGAGAAGTTGAAGTCAACTGCTCCAGCTGCTTCTGTAGACTCACATTGGAGTTTCATATAGTCAGATTCTCCTCTTCTAAAGCTTGTAATTGTTCCTGGAGCATGGTGAGTTGTGTCGCTATAGGGTCCGGCATCTGCTCATTACCAGAAGCCATTATCAAATGTTTTGGGAGTGAATCAAATGATTTTCGTTTGCAATAATTCGCTTAGGGCCCCACGGTGGGCGCCAAATTATGGATACGAGTTTTCACCTGAGACCCATAATCAAGAATCGAGATAAGGGCACTAGCGAACCTGTAATATAAGGGTAGTATGAGTGAGGAGTACTGCCCACCGGTGTGGTGGAAGCCGTAGGCTGTCCGACGCCCAAGTCAGTAGTGTGGATAAACTGAAGTAGGGAGAATAAGTCCTGAAGTTACCTCTATCTCCGTTTGTTTACCGTGAGAGATGGGTATTGTTATTTCTCGGGTGATATGCTGTAGAGCTGAGAAGAATGTTTGATGCCTTTTCCATGCCATGACCATTCTCTTTTATAAGTCCTATGAGGTGGGGTCATTTACCCTTCTCCTACCCGTTGGGATCCCTATAACTGTAGACTTGATGGTGGAGTTTATGACTATATCTGTAACTGTTGATTTAATATGTGGGGTTTATGAGGGTAGGCGTTTTCATAATCTGGTAACTGATGAGTCTGTTGGCAGTCAGTGGTGATGGGCCTTTGGCTGGGATGGTCTCTCGGCCCGATATTGGTCTTCAGACTCGATTTGATAGTGGGTCTGGGATCTCTGGTTTGTTTGGCTTAGAGGTGAAATGTCGGTTTTACCCTTGGGCCCAAATTTGGCCCTTACAGTACCAGAGATATTTTTCACAAGAGTTTTCAGAAAGGCTTTTCTAAGATTTTAAGAAAAGACCCAGATTTCAAGCAAAGTTTTCAAAAGCATTTCCAGATTGAATGATTTACTCAGATGTTTTGATTCAGTTTCTTATTTTGTAGCTCCACTCACTGAGATCCTCAGGACTCACCCCCACCACTTCCCAGTTTTTTTGCAGGATTCCTTCTTTTGGTGAGCCACGTGCCGCTTTTGGAGACCCAGTTCGAGGACAAGTGTTACTCTGCAGTCACTAGTCATCGGGTCCACCTTACCAGATATATGTTCATGTAGAATATAGTTTCTGGATGTCGTTTTGTTGTATCATTGACTTGTGCTTGATGTTGTATACATATTATAAATATTTTCAGACATGTATATATGCATACGTTTGGTTTCATGATCTCACATTTAAGTTTATTTAAATTATTAAGTTGCATGTATGATTAAATAAGCATGGCATAACATTAAAATAAGAGTAAAAGTTCCAGTACATGAGTTAGAGGCTTAGGCGACAGTGGGATCTGTTGCTTGCCGGTAATATTTTCGTAGCGGGGATGTGACAAAGATGGTATCAGAGCATGGTCTAGGGAGTCAGTGACTGCAGTAAGGGAGTAGCAGTGGCTTGTATATGTTGTATACCCGGAGTACTACTATATATAAGTGGCTGTTTACTCTAGTAACCTTGTCTCGAGGCTTGTCTCACTCTAATCTCTTATAATTCTTTTACATGTAATTGACTATTTCTTTTCTCTATTAATTTCTTAGATATCTATGTCATCTAAGGGAATTACCGGAGTAAGGGGCAGACCTAGGCGCGGTAGGGCGCCTCAAGGCATAAATTTGGATCATAGATCAGTAGTACCTTCCCTTGAGCCAGATAGAGGGCAAAGAGTGGAGTCAATGTTAGGGTGGGTTTTCGGAGTGTCAATCCGGATCGTATTTATGTCTGATTCATGAATACGAATAATTCTATTTTCCATAATATTACTAATTTAATGGTAACACTCTTGTCTTTTATATACATATTCGATCTAATTACGATTAGATATCTAATTATGATTAGATTGAAACTAAATCTGGTTTAGTGATACTTATATATTAGACAAAGACCCTAGGATTTATAACGTAGTGCGTAGTTACAACGTAGTTTGTAATTGACATTGGAAGCGTCACTATAAGTTGTATATCCTTAAATAAAGTTCATGGTCAAGATTTACTAACACGGGTCGGTTAGTAAAAATCCGTTGAGACCAGTAAATGTCGTATATCATGAGTTGGTCCGGTGGTTTATCCCAATGAACCATGAGTCTCGAGAGACTCGTATAGACATGTAGGTGTTTATTTGATAAATACTGAACGACTCACTGAAGATTTCCTAATAGATGGTACACCAACGTCAATAGGAATCTTCTCGAGTTGAGTGAGCATAGTGGTCCTTCGACTTGAGATATCAATGTGGATATATGTGTTATCCTCCACACTTTGATGGCAGTTACGTCACAGACCTATTTAGATCAGACCCCCGCCTATTCGTTGGGTGTGGACTGATGCTCATGATATCCTGTGCGTATCAAGATAGAATCCGTCAGTCATGTGTACATGGCATAGGTATCCAACACGTGTTTATGATCTAGTAAATCCATGGTCGTGGTATAACTTCAGAATTAGTTCCGAGTGTTATTTAGAGATCGTAAATTGAAAAGTCGACTATATTGTACCAAATGAATTTGACGTTCTTATCTATATCCTAGGTATAATATGGATAGCCTGTGACTGAGGGATTATATGTATGCAATGACCTCGGCTTGCATAGTTTAGCGAGATTATCCGTGGTCATCATAATTCACGAGTGGGTGAATTATGGACACGAAATTTGATTTTGTGACAGATAAACCTAAACTTAGAGAGTCCCACAATATGAAGTGTACTCGTTGAGCACTTGGGCAACGCGATATGAATAATACGGATTATTCATAATACTTCAACAGATTAAATGAGTTAATTCGGATCGTTTAATCGGTTAAACGATAACACATACATTGGAGGATTTTGTCCGATAATAATTATTGTATATTTGTATTTGATACGTAATACAATTAGATACACATTAATTATTCGTCAAATGAGATTTTGACACATGCCATAAATATATGTATTTGTTATTTATTGTAAATAAAAATACATATATAATAATAATTATATTAATTAATTATTTTGAATATTTAATTGTTAAATATTTAAATGATTAATTAATAAACTTTTTTCATAAATGTTATGAAAATTTTCCATTTATTATTTGAACACATGCCATGAATTTATTAAGCTAAATGTGTGTCAATTTGATTGGCCACTAAAAAGCTTAATATTAATTTAATTAGATTAAATTGTCAAAATGACAATTATGCCCCCTAAAAGTTGGTTTTGCTTCTTCAAAAAGGGAAAATTGTTTTCTTTCTCATTCCATTATCTCCATGGCCGAGAGTCATAAGAAAAAAAATGGGTTTCAAATATGTTTGATGATTCCATGAAGAAATAAAGGAAAAATTCAAGAAAAAAGTTTGGAAATCAAGAGATTAAAAGGTAATCTTCTATAACCCAAGCTTAGAAATTAGTTTCATGCTTTCTTAAATTCTTAGAATAGTTCTAGGGTTCCTTTAAATCTGAAAATTTGGGGCTTTTCGTTGTGGATGTTGAACTGGAAGCTAATGAAGCATGTGTGAAGTATATTGGATGAAATTAGTGTAATTTGTATCCAATTTGTTCATTTGATGACATGTTTCCATTCTAGAGTGTTATGACCACTCTTGTAATGCCTAGAATTGTTCTTGGGTGATTCATATGTGATGACTTTAATTGGTGTTGAGATTAATTTGATTAATGTTGAAAAATTGGATTTAAAGCATGAAAATTGATAATTTTGTGTTCTGGATCAGATCTGGAAAAAAGTGATTTTTTGATGAAATTGTTGTCTTATGAATGTATTGGATATGTTTTGGGAGTTGGAACAATTGCCGGAAAGTGTTTCGGAGTTGAAATAAGAGAAAACGGCCAAAAACGGTGTTGCCGGGTGACTTTTGAGCCAACTGGGTGACGGCTGTCCAAACAGTGAATTTGTCACTGTTCGGGCAGCCCATGAACTGCCCTAACACTATTGGGTCTGACTTGGGCAGTCCCCATAAGTGTTGGGTGGTCAGTTCGGTGAAAAACGCGTTTTGCGTCATTTTGCGGAAAAATGTTTTTCGTAAAAGTTTCGCGATGTTTCATGTATATTTATGTCGTTATTTGATATCGAATAAATAGGTTTAGGTGAGGGAAGGTAGAGTTGCGTCAGTGGTCCAGCCCAATGACCCAGTAGTTGCGGGCTTGCAGCAGATTCATCAGTCAGTGGCAGCTTTAGCCCAGTTGATTACCCGACAGCCGCAACCACCAAGCCTAGAGCCGAGAGCTGCAGAACCCACTGTTCCTGTACCACCACCACCACCACCAGTATGAGTACCATTGGCTCACCAAACAGTAGATTCTCCAAATATACCAGACCCTACTACATTTCGAGCCAGACCTTCGGTTGTGCCACATGAGCCACCTCCAGTAACGGTTCATGTCATGCAGCGGTAAGAACTATTAGTATCTTTACATGATTTCCGGAAGCTTCACCCTCCCACATTTTCGGGAGTGGAGACCTCCCCTGACCCTTGTGGATTCATTGAGGAATCAGATCGGATATGCACGGCTTTGGGGTGTTCTGCGGAGAGGGCTGTGAAGTTAGTCAGTTTTCAATTGAATGATATCGCCAACACATGGTTTATGTCCTTCAGGGATGGTCGGCGATGATACACTCCTCCTCTAACATGGGCTGAGTTTAGTATGGACTTTCTGTCCAGATTCTTGCCACAGAGTATCAGGGATGCAAGAGCCCGAGAGTTTGAACAGCTAGTACATGGCGAGCAGATGACAGTTTCTGAGTATGACATACGGTTTACACGATTGTCTCGCTATGGCCCACATTTGATCAGTACAGAGGAAATAAAGGTGAAGAGGTTTTTGAATGGACTTCGAAACTATTTATTCCGCTATATTCTTTTCACAGAGACCACTACCTACACCCAGGTTCTAGATGTTGACTTACGGTTTGAAGCGCGGGTTAAAGAAAGACAAGCAGAGAGGGAGTCTCCAAAGAAATCTAGATCAGAGGAGAGGATTAGGCTGTAGCAGAGTGGCCATAGTAGACAACAATAGATGTTAGCTCCGCCTATGGCACGCAGAGACATGGGTTTGGTTCCAGGGGTTCAAGATCATAGGCCGGCTCAGAGTGTCGCCTCTCGTGCAATTTCCTCTCCCTCAGTAGCCCAGCCTGGGCGAACCCTACCACAATGTCTGATTTGTGGACAAGCTCATACCAGGACTTGTAGGTCTAGGAGTAGAGGTTGTTATCGGTGTGGGCAAATGGGTCATTTGAAGAGAGACTGCCTGGTACTAGCAGAGCAGTTTCCATATTTCAATGCCGCCCCATCTACACCCCAGCCACAGCCTAACAGAAATGTAGGAGGATGAGAGAAGAGGCTGGTGAGTAGAGGATAGCCAGTAAGAGGAATGGGGCAATAAGTGGGTGATCGAGGACAGGCTTCCTCCCGTAGAGTTCAAGGCATGGTGTATACCCTCACTCCCCATGAGGCTCAGGCATCCAATGCGGTGGTCACAGGTACACTGCTGATTGATTCTGTACAAGCAAATGTGTTATTTGATTCAGGTGCTACACATTCTTTTATGACACTGTGTTTTGTGACTCAAGTGGGTAGGGACGGCGAGTCTTTAGACTCCTCTATCATTACAACTACACCAGTAGGAGACCTCTTAGAAGCTACACAGAGTGTGAGGCAGTGTTCTATAGACATTGACAGATATCTTTCCTATGCCGATTTAGTGGTGTTGGGTATTTTGAGCTTCGATGTCATTTTGATGATGGATTGGCTAGCTAAGCACCATGCATTACTTGATTGTATGGAAAAGACCGTTACGCTACATGTTCCCGACAGACCAGTAAAAGTCTATCAGAGAGATAGAACTGTACCGCCTCATAATTTGATATCAGCTATGCAGGCATTTAAGCTACTTCAAAAGAGAAATATGGGTTACTTGGCATATGTAACAGATAGCAGAGTGGGAAACCTAGAACTGAAGCATATTCCAGTGGTGAAGGAGTATCTTGATGTGTTTCCAGATGAGTAGCCAGGATTACCTCAGGATAGAGAGATTAAGTTCTGTATAGATGTTATACCAAGAACCCAGCCTATATCGATTCCTCCATACAGAAAGGCCCATGTAGAACTCGAGAGCTGAAGGCGAAGTTACAAGACTTACTGGATAAAGGTTTTATTCGCCCCAACGTGTCCCCGTGGGGTGTTCCTGATGAGTGGTAAAACTATCACTATTTCCCACTCATTTAACTTAATATTTTGTATAGTTCTTGAGTTTTGTGAATATTTTGATGTGTTTTGTGTTATTTTTTAGATAAATAAAGTTTCAGGACATTCTGGAGGTGATTTGGAGCAAAACTGTGAAATTTGGTGAAATTTGGCAAAAAGGGTATTTTGGTAATTTTGGGCGTCCCGACACCAAAATAAAGTTTCAGGACATTCGAGGTGATTTGGAGCAAAACTGTGAAATTTGGCAAAAAGGGTATTTTGGTAATTTTGGGCGTCCCGACACCGAGGGTATTTTGGTAATTGCACCGCATGCCACGTGTCAAAAATTCAACGAGCCATTTTTTTTAGCCACCATGCCACGTGTCGAAAATTCAGCGATCCAAAAAAAAATTAATAAAATAATAAAATAATAAAAAAATAATAATCAGAAAAATAATAATAAAAAATTAGATTTTTTTGCCTATAAATAGATTTTGAATTTCTTAGTTTCAATGTACCTCATCCTCTGAAATCCTTATAAATAAAAGAGAGTTCTTCTTATTTTCTTCTTATATTCAGTTTTATTTACGCTTTGTAGTAGTAATTCTATCCATCTATGAGTGGGTAACTTCTCTATGCTGAGGTAATAAGGTAATACTTTTACTTTTTCTATTTAGATTAATCTCCCTTAAAATATAATATATAAACTATTTAAAACCTGACTTAATAAAAGATACCGCCATTCTGGACGGTTGGTTATTCAATTTAATCTGGTTAAACCTGACTTAATGAGGATACCGCCATACTGGACGGTTGGCTTAATTTTTGTTCCGCCTTTATGGCTGGTTTGTTTATTTAATTTGACTTAATGAGGATACCGCCATACTGGACGGTTGGTTTAAAATATCACAAGGATATATATTATATTATGGGAGATATCTAAATAGTAAATAGTAGAAGTTAATTCCTTTTACCTTAGCATTTTATTTATTTTTCCGCATTTACTTTTTAGTAATTTTTATGTCTTTTTACTTGTCCTAACTATGTATTATAACTAAGTTAGTTTTCTAGGTTGTGATGAAATCTAATATCACCGGGTTTATAAGAGGTTATTTTATAATTTGAGTAATTTAGAGGTTTACTTATTAAGTCTTAAATGCTTCTGTTGTTTGATCACCAATAAGATTAATGTGGTAAATCTAAAATGAACTAGACATAGGGATTTTAGGTTTCAACCTTTGACTTAATAGCCCACGATCTTCCTTGAGGATAGATAACCCTTTAATAGATTTCCTTACAGGATAGACATATACATGTTGGGCGGGGGTAGCCATAATTAGAACTTAAACTTAATGAATCCAGATAATTTGGTTGACATAGACATATGGTTCAATTGGATTAAACTGGGTATTTGTGTCTGACCATCGACAGATGCTTTCACATAAATTCATGTTCCAGGTTAGTAAACTGATTTATTACACAAACTTAAAATAATCACTTCATCTTTTAAAAGATATTAGAATGATTCACAACCCTAGATCTTTGAGTCTTTTATTTTCCTTAGTATTTTCTTTTGTCTTTTTATCTTTTTATTTATTTAGCAAATCTACAAATCAAATCATTCAAGCAATCAATTCCATTCTCCATCAATTAGATATTTGTAAATAAATAGTATCAACAATTAATAACAACAGTAGGAATTAAGTCCTCGTGGGATCGATATTCTTATACTACTTGAACGATACGTGCGCTTGCGTTATACGAGTGTGTTTACGCCGGTCAAGTTTTTGGCGCCGTTGCCGGGGACTTATATTTCTTGAGTTATTAATTTTGAAGCTATCTAATTTACTTGTATCTAATTTTCTTTGTTTTTTTATCTGTACTTTTTATTTCTTTCTTTTTTTGTTTTCAGGTGATTGAAAAAATGGAACATTTTGAACATTACGAGCTTTACCAGAAAAAGATACACCCCCCAATCCGGGAGCAACAGTCTAGTTTTCTGAGGCCTGTTGTCCAGCCCAACAACTATCACTGGAAGCCAGAATCAAGCAATACTACATTTGCTCATCAGAATGAAATGGGGAGATGTGTAATATGTGATGGTAACCACCCGAGCGATCAATGTATATACCTTTCAGAGTGGCAGAATTATTGGAATCATTCAAGGTACGTAGAATCATCACATTTTCCATCTTATCCATCATCTATCTACGATCTTCATCAAGAACCAGATCCATCAGAGGAAGATCAGTTGAATGACATGCTAAAAGATTGGCTCGAGAAACGAGAAGCTCAATTTGATGTACAAATTCAGAGTCAAGCATCGTCTATACAGAGATGACAGATCAAGTTAGACAATTAACAGACAACCTGAATCACATATCTCACGGAGCAAATTCAAATAATACTGAAGAAGCCTTCGAATATTCTGAGATTCATCATGACATCATAACAGAGACGAGGCTGAGCAGTATCAAGAATCAGAGGTATCAGTTCAGGAACCTGCACCAACAAAGTCTCAATTTGATTTTTATTATTCTGACTCTGACGAGGATGAAGAAGCTGAGTTTCTTGTACTAACTGCACCAACAAGGAAGGATGAAACTTTACATCCTCATAATGCAGATCTTGGAGAATGCTTTGCACTAATGTTTGAAGACGATCTACCTAAGCCAATCAGTTCACTCAGATCAGAGGATGAAGACCTAAAATCTGACATTTCTTTACATTCTCACATTGATATTTCAGGAGCATGTATTTCACAGATGACAGATGAAGAACTGAATACTGAGATCCTAAAATTCATATGTGAAGAAAAGGTGGAGCAAGAAGCAAAGCAAATAGAGGAGCAATTGTCAGACAAAATTAAAGATACAGTGAATTCAGGCGAAACATCACTGTTTTGGGGAGTACAATTTAGAGATATTACTCAGAAACTTGACATAATGGAAATTCCATTCCAAGTCAAGCACCATACAAGACCTCCTGATTTTTTCTTTCTTCTTTTCAGGAATCACTGGAGCAACAAATATTAAAAAGGTGGCACAAGCACTGAATGAGACAAAATTCTTTTTACCACCTTACTGTTGGAAGAGACCCTTCAAAAGCAACGCACATGGGAATGTCTTTAATAGGACATCCAAAACGACGCTGAAACCGCCTTGACAGATGGATTTCAGTCACGTCTGGCTGAAGACGAAAAATTAGCGCTAGCAGGGAGGCAACCCATGCAATTTATTATAATTTCTATATTTTGTGTATACATGTTGTAGAGTTTTGTGTGTTATTTTTGTAGGAAAAGCTCAACCAAAGCATAAGACAGAAGGAATGGTGTTTGGCAAAGATAAAAGATAATTCATTAGTGATGGATGAGTAAGAATGAATTCTTGAGACGCATCCTAATGAATTTATACTAAGCGACACAATTCTGTTGCCTTAATTATTGCTTTGATTTGCTTTTCTTTTGTTATTTTCTTTATTTTCACCGACAAGATTTAAACTTTTTGACTTTTCACGATTTATTTTAACCTTCATCTAATAATTGTCATCTGGCAGGTACTAGTGCTATTATTACTCACCCTTTTCAGGTTCTATAAATTCAATTCATTATTGCACCTTTGGAGGCATCCAGAGTTAAGAAAGAAATACATAAAAAATGGAAGCCACTTCAAGAAGACGAGTTGAAAACATATGTGTGTTTAGCGGTAGTAGTGTTGGTACTAAACCACAATACATAGAAGCAGCACAAGAATTGGGTCGAGTCTTAGCTGCAAGGAATATGCACTTAATATATGGCGGAGGCAATCTTGGACTAATGGGGATCGTTTCAAAGGCCGTACAGGAAGGAGGCAGTCATGTTTTGGGAATAATCCCAAAACCCTTGGCAGAGGCAAATCTGATTGAACCATCAAACGGAGAGGAACTGATCGTGCCAGGTATGTCTGAACGACTAGTGGAAATGATTAACCGTTCTGATGCTTTTATTGCTTTTCCAGGTGGCTTGGGTACATTGGAGGAAATTTTTATAGTACTATCTTGGGCGAACCTGAACATACACCAGAAACCGCTTGGACTGCTCAACGTTGATGGATTTTATGATTTTCTTTGTGTGTTTCTTGATGATGCCCGGAGAAATGGGTTCGTGTCAAAACCTATGAAATAACTCTTTTTTACTGCCAGGTCTGCTCCGGATCTAATAGACCAATTCTTAGCCTATGAACCAGAAGTTGATCCTATCCTTTCAAAGATAAAATGGTCCGATGATGATCGTGGTAAGAAGCGTCGATTAAATCTGGATCTTAACCTTTAATTTGCTTGTAGTAATTCAGCTAACCAGGTACTATCTTCTAAACTCTTCTTCTACTGTTTAAAGACATTGGGGACAATGTCTCATTTAGGTTTGGGGGTGAGGAATAGTTAATAGTACTTGTTTGTATTGTGTTTTTATTTTTAGTCCAAATTTTTTCGAAAAATACAAAAAAATTAAAAAATTTTCAAAAATT
This sequence comes from Zanthoxylum bungeanum, assembly GCA_019454045.1. NCBI lineage: Eukaryota > Viridiplantae > Streptophyta > Magnoliopsida > Sapindales > Rutaceae > Zanthoxylum > Zanthoxylum bungeanum. Next base: position 202,340 of record SKCR01026577.1, read on the forward strand.
ACAAAAATATTTTGCATTTTTATCAAAGGCATATTTAAAGCTAGGTGATGGTTTGGTGTCTTCCTTCACTCACTACCTTTCTATAAGGAAAAGCTGTGAAGGCACCTAGATAATCATTCACCCGTAGCTTGTTGTGATAGACTAGTTTGGAGGACTTGTTGTTTATTCCTGACACCAAGCGATAAGAGCCTAAGAGGCTAGGGTACTTAAGTGAGCCTCGCTCCACCCTCCCTCTGGGGAATCTACAACGGGAAGTCCATTCGACAGTTAGTCACACACCATGACTAGTAAAAATTATTTTTTTATGGTTTTGTTTTTATGTTGACTAAAAATGTGAAATTGGTAAGAGATAGCTGTGTAAGGAATTCTCACTTCTGATACGTATTTCAAACCCATTTTTCAAAACAAGTTAATTTTTGTTTATTTCCTTCTGAATTATTTAATTTTTAAATTCTCCATAAAACTGACTAAAAATGGATCTTCATATACTTAGTTGGCAGATATTATCAACATACATGGTAACATACGGACATAGGATAAAATTGAAAAGATTGTAATATTCAGTGCTATAGTTTAATTGGAGAAGCATCTCAAAAAAGTGATGGAATAAAACAAAAAAAAATACATCTGAGATCCGAGTTATTAAGTCTGTAAGGGTGTTTTAACACCTAGTGCCCTAAAACCAACTGGTTTGAGAGTCATTGGCCCAAAACTCGTTACATGGATCAAAAATGATGAAATATATATATATATATATATATATATATATATATATATATATCTGAAGTCTGGGTAATTAAGTCCGTAGGGGTGTTTTAAAACCTGATGCCCTAAAAGCAACTGGTTTGGGAGTCACCGACCTAAAGCTCGCTACATAGATGGAAGATATTGTATATAAATAAAAATAGAGAAACAAATCGAAGAAAAAAAATCAGAAAAATCAGAAAATTTATTCCATTACTACAAAAGATGTGAACTTTGATAAAACTTTAGGACAAAAATATTATTCTCTTATCAAATGCACTTATGACTGTTGTGGGCAAAAATGAGTTGAATAAAACTTTGTTAGCTGTGTATATGAAGAAATGGTAAAAATAATCTGAGAATTTACTTATTCAGTAATTTAGAATGAAACAAAACAACTAGTAAACTTGGAGTAGAAGTTTCATCTAATTAGTCACTAACTTCTTTATTCTCTTTTCTCTTGTCTTTTTGCTTTTGTGTGCATTAGTTTCACTACCTTTTTACTTTTATAAAATGTTTGTGGGTATCATTGCTGTAAACCCTCACGAGACTACAACTCGTCCACTAGGGACACCTAGGGGTTTAAAGGCTTGTTGCATATGCTAAATGTAATCGTGATCCCTACGAAAGTGGCTTAGTTAAATTTTATTATGTTATTTTATTTTGCACGAGGACTAGCAAAATGTTAGGTTTGCGGGTGTGATGAGTGGTAAAACTATCACTATTTCCCACTCATTTAACTTAATATTTTGCATAGTTTCTTGAGTTTTGTGAATATTTTGATGTGTTTTGTGTTATTTTGTAGATAAATAAAGTTTCAGGACATTCTGGAGGTGATTTGGAGCAAAACTGTGAAATTTGGTGAAATTTGGCAAAAATGATATTTTGGTAATTTTGGGCGTCCCGGTAAAAAAGGTATTTTGGTAATTTTGGACATCCCGACACCAAAATAAAATTTCAGGACATTCTGGAGGTGATTTGGAGGAAAACTGTGAAATTTGGCAAAAAGGGTATTTTGGTAATTTTGGGCGTCCCGACACCGAGGGTATTTTGGTAATTGCACCGCATGCCACATGTCAAAAATTCAACGAGCCGTTTTTTTTAGCCACCATGCCACGTGTCGAAAATTCAGCGATCCAAAAAAAAAAAAATTAATAAAAAAAATAAAAATAATAATAAAAAATTAGATTTTTTTGCCTATAAATAGATTTTGAATTTCTTAGTTTCAATGTACCTCATCCTCTGAAATCCTTATAAATAAAAGAGAGTTCTTCTTATTTTCTTCTTATATTCAGTTTTATTTACGCTTTGTAGTAGTAATTCTATCCATCTATGAGTGGGTAACTTCTCTATGCTGAGGTAATAAGGTAATACTTTTACTTTTGCTATTTAAATTAATCTCCCTTAAAATATAATATATAAACTATTTAAAACCTGACTTAATAAAGGATACCGCCATTCTGGACGGTTGGTTATTCAATTTAATCTGGTTAAACCTGACTTAATGAGGATACCGCCATACTGGACGGTTGGCTTAATTTTTGTTCCGCCTTTATGGCTGGTTTATTTTAATTTGACTTAATGAGGATACCGCCATACTGGACGGTTGGTTTAAAATATCACAAGGATATATATTATATTATGGGAGAAATCTAAATAGTAAATAGTAGAAGTTAATTCATTTTACCTTAGCATTTTATTTATTTTTCCGCATTTACTTTTTAGTAATTTTTATGTCTTTTTACTTGTCCTAACTATGTATTATAACTAAGTTAGTTTTCTAGGTTGTGATGAAATCTAATATCACCGGTTTATAAGAGGTTATTTTATAATTTGAGTAATTTAGAGGTTTACTTATTAAGTCTTAAATGCTTCTTGTTGTTTGATCACCAATAAGATTAATGTGGTAAATCTAAAATGAACTAGACATAGGGATTTTAGGTTTCAACATTTGACTTAATAGCCCACGATCTTCCTTGAGGATAGATAACCCTTTAATAGATTTCCTTACAGGATAGACATATACCTATTGGGCGGGGGTAGCCATAATTAGAACTTAAACTTAATGAATCCAGATAATTTGGTTGACATAGACATATGGTTCAATTGGATTAAACTGGGTATTTGTGTCTGACCATCGACATATGCTTTCACATAAATTCATGTTCCAGGTTAGTAAACTGATTTATTACACAAACTTAAAATAATCACTTCATCTTTTAAAAGATATTAGAATGATTCACAACCCTAGATCTTTGAGTCTTTTATTTTCCTTAGTATTTTCTTTTGTCTTTTTATCTTTTTATTTATTTAGCAAATCTACAAATCAAATCATTCAAGCAATCAATTCTCTTCTCCCTCAATTAGATATTTATAAATAAATAGTATCAACAATTAATAACAACAGTATGAATTAAGTCCTCGTGGGATCGATATTTTTATACTACTTGAATGATACGTGCGCTTGCGTTATACGTGTGTGTTTACGCTGGTCAGTTCCCGTATTGTTTGTGAGAAAGAATGATGGGACGCTGATAATGTGCATAGATTATCGATAGTCGAATAAGGTGACAATCAAGAACAAATATCCACTGCCAAGGATTGATGATCTATTTGATCAGTTGCAGGGGGCGCAATGTTTCTCAAAAATTGATCTGCGCTCAGGTTATCATCAATTGAATATTAGAGAGAGTGATGTCCCGAAGACAGCTTTTCGAACCAGATACGGGCATTACGAATTTTTAGTAATGTCATTTGGTTTGACCAATGCCCCTGCAACGTTTATGGATTTGATGAACATGGTGTTTAGACATTTTCTAGACCGGTTCGTGATATTCTTTATTGATGATATTATGGTGTATTCGAGTAGTGAGCATGAGCATGCAGAACATTTGCACCAGGTGTTGCAGACATTAATAGAACAAAAGTTATACGTTAAGTTCTCAAAGTGTGAGTTTTAGTTGTCTAATGTAGTATTTTTGAGGCATGTGGTGTCCAAGGAAGGAATTGGAGTAGATTCCCAGAAGATCGAGGCTATTCAGAATTGGCATCGACCGAAGAGCGTAACAGAGATTCGTAGTGTCTTGGGTTTAGCAGGGTACTATAGGAGGTTCATGGAGAATTTCTCCAGGATTGCTGCTCCACTAAAGCGGCTGACTCAGAAGAATTTGAAGTTTAAATGGTCTGATGCATGTGAGAAGAGTTTTCAGAGCTCAAAAGTTGATTGACTACTGCTCATATTCTTGCACTGCCAGCGGGATCATGAGGATTTACAGTGTACTGTGATGCCTCTATAGTGGGTTTAGGCTGTGTATTGATGCAGATAGGGAAAGTGATTGCGTATGCCTCTAGACAATTGAAGCCTTATGTGAAGAATTATCCCACTTATGATTTGGAGATGGCTGCAATAATATTTGCTTTAAAGATATGGCGGCATTATTTGTACGGTGAAAGGTTTGAAATTTTCACCGATCACAAAAGTCTTAAGTATATCCAGAGCCAAAATGAGCTTAATTTGAGGCATATGAGATGGATGAAGTTGTTGAAAGATTATGACTGCTCCATTCAGTATCATCCGGGCAAAGCTAATGTTATCGCGGATGCCTTAAGCATGAAGTCTATGGGAAGTTTGGATCATTTTCCAATTGAGAGATGGTGCCCAGTCAAAAAGATGTAGAGTTGTATGCTGGATGGAGTGAATTTCCAGATGACGACGCAAGGAGGGTTGTTGGCGCAGATTCAAGTTAAATCCACCCTCGTCGATGAAATCAGAGTTGCACAAGAACGGATACTGAGGTGCAACAGATTAGATGTCGATTACAGCAAGGTACGGTGGATGAGTATTATTTAGATGGTGAAAACATCATCAGGAAACAGAATAGAATTCTTTTCCTCCAGTTCCAGAGTTGAAACGCTCTATATTACAGAAGGCCCATACTTCATCTTACACCATGCATCCTGGAATCACCAAGATGTATCCGACTTTAAGGATCTATCTTGGTGGGATGGTATGAAAAAGGATGTGGCTGAATTTGTCACAAGGTGTCTCACTTGTCAGCATGTTAAAACTGAACGTCAGAGACCAGCATGAAAAACTGCAGAGTTTAGATGTTCCGGAGTGAAAATGAGAGAAGATCACTATGGATTCTATCATCGGGCTCCTGCGTACCTCAAAGGGTTGTGATTCTATCTGGGTGATCGTAGATAGATCAACTAAATCAACACATTTTCTTCCAGTAAAGACTAGCTTTACAGCAGCCCAGTATGCCAAACTGTACCTAGATAAGATAATGTCGTTGCATGGAGTACCTATCTCAATTGTCTCCGATCGAGGTTCTCAGTTTACCTCTAAGTTTTGGCAGTCATTTCAGGAGGCTTTAGGTTCACAGTTACGCTTTAGCACAACTTTTCACCCTCAAACTGATGGTCAGTCAGAGCGCACCATACAGACTTTAGAAGACATGTTTTGGGCTTGTGTGATAGATTTTGAGGGTAGCTTGGACCAATATTTACCACTCATAGAATTCGCTTATAATAATAGTTATCAAGCAAGTATTCAAATGGCACCATTTGAGGCTTTGTATGGGCGTAAGTGCAGATCACCAGTTGGATGGTTTGAAGTATGGGAGCAAAAGTTGTTGGGACCAGATTTGGTACAAGATGCAATGGAGAAAGTAAAGCTGATTAGAGAGAGGTTGAGTACGGCCCAGAGTCGCCAAAAGAGTTATGCAGATCACCGGAGGAAGGATTTGGAGTTTCAGGTGGAAGATTTTATGTTTCTTAAGGTATCTCCTTTCAAGGGAGTCATAAGATTCGGCAAAAAGGGTAAACTCAGCCCTAGATTTATCGGGTTGTTCCAGATACTTCAGAGAGTTGGAGGAAGAGCTTATGAACTAGCGCTTCCACCCAACATGGACATGATACATCCGGTTTTTCATGTATCTATGTTACGGAAGTATTTGCATGACTAATCTCATGTGTTGGAGCCTCAGACAGTTGATATCCATCAAGACTTATCTTATTCGAAACAACCGATAGCTATCGTGGATAAAGAGATAAGGAAGCTATGATCTCGGTGGGTTCCTTATGTCAAAGTGATTTGGCAACATCACAAAGAACAAGATGCTACTTGAGAACCGGAGGAAACCATAAGAGAGCAATACCCCCAACTCTTCACGGATAAAGGTACACACTACAATCTTTAGACATTTTGGATTCGATGACGAATCATTTTAAGGGGGGGAGAATTTATAACGACACCAAGTATTTTATGCGGCTAGTGACGCGTGAGATTTTCTTTTCCGGGCTAGCAAATATTTTCCGGGATTGACTTGAGACAATGATCAAATATTTGACTTTTAGCCTAACTTTCCTTATTTCCTTTTTAAGGCCCAAAAACAAATTTAAGAAGAAATGAAAATGGAAGCCCAATGCCCAAAACAAAACAATAACCAATTTTATTAGATTTCTCTAGAAAATGATTACATAACAATAAAGGAGAAAATCATTCTTCATTTCCTTGGTATGTACGTGAGATAGATGGAGATGAGGGAAAAACAGAAAGTTGCATTTCCTTAACAAAATTTGAATCTAACAAGGTAATTCATTCAAGCTCAACTAAGAAGAAGGAAAAAGAGGATCAAAAGGCTTTATTGGGGAAAAAGAAGATTGTATTAAGGTAAGAAGCTTTGACCCAAACCTTAAGTTGTGAGTTTTTGAAGTTTGGGGGTTGATAGAATGTTGTTGATGATTTGTATTGTGGTTATTGATGGGTATTAATATTAGAACGTCACATTTGGGGAACTTTGGGTTTTCAATTCTAATGAGAACATTAGGTTAAGATGACGAGTTATGGAAGGTGTGGAGATGTTAGAAGTTGATAGTTGATGATTGTATTTGCTTGTGTTTATCATGAAATGAGATTTTGGGAGGATTATGGAATGAGCAAGAATCTGCCCCTGGAATCGGCGTCGCGTCGCGACGCGAACGAGGCAGAGACGTGCAATCAATTTGTACGGGCGGGTCATGACACGGATGGGACCGGCGTCGCGACGCGAGCCCATAAACCAGAAATTTTTTCAGAAAATGCGATGCATAACTAAGAGTCTGAATTTTGTTCTACATTTCTTTTAAGGGATATAAATATTCTAATGGAGTATTCCAACTCGGTTAAGGAACTTAATTTGTTTTAGAACCGTATTTCATAATTTCTGATTCTAACTTCGTGTATCCCACATAGATACTCATCTGGAGCCGCGTTCGCCTCCTGCGACGTGAAGGAAGCTTGACCAGACTTCAAATCTGTGAGTGTATGCTTTTCTTTCAAGTTGATTTGTATACACTTGTTCTTGTTTCAGACTTATCTTTAAAGTTTTAGGGCGTTAGCCTTATTTAATTATCAATACTTATTATGTGAAATTTGATTTGAAAGTTTTAAAGTTTAACAGCAATACTTTTATGTTTTTCGAGGCATGTGGGAAAAACCCACCTCAGCACTTACTTATGGAATTGACGGACATAGACCGTGTGCACAAGTAGTTCAGGGCTAGGGGGAAGACGATACGTAACGCCCATAGACCCTAGTTTCAGGGTCAGATAGTAGCATGGATCAGTACTACCGGCTCTAGTTCAGTGGCTTGGGGGATAGCGAGACGTAACGCCCCAAGACCACTAGTTAGGCGTATGGCGGGACGGAGATACGTAACGCCCCCATTAGTGATAAATTGGTTCATAAAGTGGGGTTATATAAATGTCTTTTGAGTATACATTGTGCAGTTAAAGTTATGTTTATGTGAAGGTTTTAATATGGGAAGTATGGTGAAGCAAGTTAGACTTGGAAAAGATGATATTAGGCCCTGAAACCGGCCTCGCGTCGCGACACCAAGCACTGCGCGTCGCGATGTACTCTGGAAAAACACGGCCAAATTCAATTTTGTCATGTGCGCGTCGTGACGCGCAATGACTCGCATCGCGACCCGAACTAAAAATCAGGCCACTGTCTCGACTTTTCCAGGTCGCATCGCGATGCGTAAGTCTGTGCGTCGCGACGCGAGACCATTTCTCAGTATAATTTTTTTTACCCAATTCAGTTTTAACCCAGAACGTTAGAGATCACCCGAAGGGCTTCGTATCATGCTATATACATGTAAATTACCATAATACAAATGTAGAACATCGTATAGTGACGAAAATTACAGAATGTATCCTATAACATGAATTCTAATCGAGTTTTCTTTTGAGGGTTATCACAGGAACCACAAAATACTTTGGTAAGGTGACACTATGCTAGCGGAACTCCAAATTAGTGAGTGGACATTACCCTTTTAAATTGATCTTCATTTTGTTATTTTTGATATAGACGTAATTTTACGCTTTAGGGCATTAGATCATTTTTATTACAATTATTTCATAAAAGTTTGTGATTTAAGTTATATTTGAGAAATAAATATTTTCAAAACATGAGTTTTATGTTTTTCGAGGCATGGGGGAAAAACCCACCTCAGTATGCAACTTGTACAGACATGGAATTGACGGACATCATATGTGCACATGTAGAGGACTAGGGGGACGACGATACGTAACGCCCCCAGATCCTAGTTCATGACTAGGGATGACAGATGCCCGTATATCCTAGTTTCATAGCTTGGAGGGTAGCATAGATCCGCACCCCCAGTTCTAGTTCAGTGGCTTGGGGGACGGCGATACGTAACGCCCTAAGACCACCAGTTTCAGGGATAGGAGTGGCATGCTTTTGGGGATGGCGATACGTAACTGACCAGTGTAATCACACACGTATAACGCAAGCGCACGTATCGCTCAAGTAGTATAAAATGTATCGATCCCATGAGGACTTAATACATAGGCTATTAATTTATGAAGTTAAATGTTTACTAGTACCTAATAGATTGGATTTTTGATTGGATGATGATTATAAACTTAAGACAAGTAAATAAAACAATGCGAATGTAAATTAAGGGAAATTCAATATTAAAAAACTATCTAGGGTTGTGATTTCTTCCAATATCTTTTAAGGATGAAGTGGTTATCTCATGCTTGTGCAATATATTGGTTTATTAACCTGGAACAGGAAAGTATGCAAAAGCCTTTGTCGATGGTCAGATGTAAATACCAGTGTAACTCAATTAATCATATGTCTATGTTAACCAAATTACCTGAATTCATTAAGATTAAGTTCCAATTGTGGCTTTCCCCGCCCAACAGGTATATGTCTATCCTGGAAGGAAATCTATTAAGGGGTATCTAATCCTTAAGGGAGATCGTGGGCTCTTAAGTCTAAGGCTGAAACCTAAAATTCCTTTGTCAATATTATTTTACGTTTACCTCATCAATCTTATTAATGGCCAGCTAACAAGAAACATTAAGCTTAAGACTTAATAAATAAACCTTTATATTACCCAAGACACAAAATAACCCTTTATAAACCGGTGATATTGGAATTCATCACAATCCTAGATAACAGGTTTAGTTACTACACATAACTAAGGCTAGTAAAAGCTTAAATAAAAAAATGACATAAAGTAAAAGCTTAGAAATTAAAAAAGATAAAATAAACAATAAAGAAAATGTTGGGGGTTAGAGGATCCACTTTTATTACTTCTATTTTAGATATCTCCATTATTATAATATATTAACTTTGCATGACATTACCAACCGACCATATAGGCGGTATCCTGATTAAGTCAAATTTATGATTAATTCCAACGACCATAAAGGCGGTATCCAATTTAGTCAGGTTAAAATCAATTTTATTAAGTAATCCAACCGACATAAAGACGGTATCCCATTAAGTCGGGTTTTAAATAGTTTATATTTATAAAAAGGAGATTAATTGAAATATTAGTAATAAAAGCTTTTACCTTTAACCCAGCAGGGGGGAGTTACCTTCTCATACTGAAAAGTAAAATAAACAGAAAAGTAAAGTAAAGAAAATACTATTGCGTAAAATTAAAATTAAATACAGAAAGCTGTAAATAAACAAACAAGATACAATCTTCTTAGTTTTCTTAAGGAATTTCCCAGAAGAAGGTATGAGTTTTCTTTCTGATTTCAACCTCTATTTATAGTGAAAAATATGCCTAGTGCGTCGCGACACAGACCTCCTTGCGCGTCGCGACGCACTGATGATTTAACGAGATCATGACACGTGGCGTAGGATGCGTGGCAGTTGAATTATTGGTTCCGCGTCACGATGCGTGCATAATAAATGTCGGCAACATGGGATGATGACACGTGTCCGGCGTACGTTAGCATTCGGCGCATTTTAGCATAGCGCATTTTAGCAAACGACGCATTTTAGCAGGAAATTTACATTTTTACCCTTTTGTCCGTTTTTTCAATGTTTTAGCCCCGAATTGCTTCTAGAGAGTCCTGTTATTTTATTTATCTATAAAATAATACAAAACACATCAAAATATTCACAAATCTCAAGAAACTATACAAAATATTAAGTCAAAGGGACGGTAAATATTTATATATTTACCGCTTATCACACCTCCAAACCTAACATTTTGCTAGTCCTCGAGCAAAACAACAAAATAAAATACAATAAATAACTTTAAAATAAAATTAAACTAAGCCACTTTCGTAGGGATCACAGTTTCATTTAGCATATGAAACAAGCCTTTAAACCCCTAGGTATCCCTAGTGGACGAGTTGTAGTCTCGTGAGGGCTTACAGTGACGATACCCACAAACGTCAATCTAATGCACACAAAAGCAAAAAGACAAGAGAAAAGAGAATAAACAAGTTAGTGACTAACATGTGAAACTCTTTATCCAAGTTAGAAGATGTTTTCTTTCATTCTAAATTACCCAATAAGTAAATTCTCCGATTATTTTTACCATTCTTCATATACACAACCAACAAAGTATTAATTAGCTCATTGTGCCCACAATATTCATAAGTGTAGTTGAAAATAGAGTAATATTTTTGTCCTAAAGTTATATCAGAATTCACACCTTTTTAGCAATGGAATATTTTTCTGATTTTTTTTATTTATTTATATACAATATCTTTCATCTATGTAGCGAGCTTATGGCCAGGGACTCCCAAATCAGTTGGCTTTATGGCACTAGGTGTTAATACACCCTTAAAGACTTAATTACTCGGATTTCAGATATATATATTTTTTATAACATCTTCCATCCATGTACTGAGCTTTGGGCCAGTGACTCCCAAACTAGTTGGCTTTAGGGCACTAGGTGTTAAAACACCCATACGGACTTAATTACTCGGATCTCAGACGTTTTTTTTATTCCATCACTTTTTTAGATGCTTCCTCCAATTAAACTAGAGCATTGAATATTACAAACTTTTCAATTACAACTCATATCCATATGTTACCATGCATGTTGATAATATCTGTCAATTGAGCATATGAAGATCCATTTTAGTCAGTATAATGGAGAATTCACAAATTAAATAATTCAAAAGGAAATAAACAAAAAGTAACTTGTTACAAAATATGTTGAGATATGTCTCAGGAGTGGAAATTCCTTATACAGCTATCTCACACCAATTTCACCTGATTAATCAAATTAAAAACACAAAAACACAAAATATTTCTTTATTTTTTATAAAAAAAAATTAATTTTTTGAAAATTTTTAACTAAAAATCAAATAAAAACAACACAATAAAAACAAGATACTAGTCAACTATTCCCTCCCCCAAACCTAATAGAGACATTGTCTCCAATGTCTAAAAAGTAGAAGAAGAGTTTAGAAAACAATACATATTTAGCTGAAATTCTACATCTAAAATGTAAATTAAAGGTTAAGATCCAGATTTATCCGACGCTTTTTACCACGATCATTATCGGACCAGTTTATCTTGGAAATGATTGGGTCAATTTGTGATTCAAAGGCTAAGATTTGTTCAATTAAATCATTGACAGTTCTGGCAGTGAAGAGAATATCTTTTACAGGCTTCGACACGAATCCATTTCTCCGGACATCATCAAGAAACACACAAAGAAAATCATAAAATACATTAGTGTTAAACAATCCAATCAGTTTCTGGTGTATTGATGAGTGGTATTTATATCACTATTTCCCACTCATTTAACCTAATATTTTGTATAGTTTCTTGAGTTTTGTGAACATTTTGATATGTTTTGTGTTATTTTGTAGATAAAATAAAGTTTGGAAAGCATTGGAGGCAATTTGGGGCAAAAACGGACAAAAATGCGTCAACAGGGATTTTTGGTCTTAAGCGCGTCGCGACGCCCAGACTTCCGCGTCGCGACGTCTAAAATGCACCGAACAGTGCTAACGTGCGCCGGGTCCACAAATCAGAATCTGAGAAAAGTTTGACTTTGCTAAAATGCGCCATGCCACGTGTCACCATCACAGCCAATCTGCTAACGTGCGACGTGCCACGTGTCAGCATCCTACGGTGCCAACAGTCATCGTCGCCACGTCATCGCCACATCACCGCCATGTCATCAGCCACGTCAGCAAGTCAAATTGCCACGTGTCGTGCCACATCATCATCAGCCAATCAGGAAGCGACACGTGTCCCATTTTATGGTGCCGACAGTCTCTTTCCCACGTGTCGCCACGTCGTCGCCACGTCAGCGCCACGTCAGCGTCAATAATTGAGTATCATATCCTTATCTGACACGTGGCAGATAAGAATCTCAGCGATCAATCAGAAGCCGCCACGTGTCACAATAATTGAAGCCCAACCACTCTGCCACGTGTCACTTTATCATCTTATCCAGAATCTTCAAACCAGCGAACCAGAGCGTGCCACGTCGACAAATCCGGCGTCGCGACGCTGAGGACCTGGCGTCGCGACGCTGGATCCTACCGAGGCCTATAAATTGAGCTCGAGATTTCAGAATTCAGTGCACCACTCTCTCTCTTATAATCTTTCTAAAGAGGGAGTTTCTCTCTCTACTTTCCTTTAATTTTTAGTTTTTTAGTTTTGTAATTAATTTTAATTACGTTTTGTTAATATAGTAATTATTTTTACTTTTTACTTTTTACTTTTTACAGTTTTTATTATTTACCATGAGGAGGTAACTCCCCCAGCTAGGGTGAAAGGTAATTCTTTTACTGTTACTATTTAGATTAATCTCCCTTAAAAATAATATATTCACTATTTAAAATATTGACTTAAAAAGGATACCGCCAGATTGGTCGGTTGGTAATTCATTTTAATCTGATTTTTAACTGACTAATAAAGGATACCGCCAGATTGGTCGGTTGGTAATTTAATTTTGGTTCCGCCTTTATGGCTGGTTGGACTTAATTTGACTTAATCAGGTTACCGCCTATATGGCTGGTTGGAAAAAGAATCACAAGTTTATATATTATTTTATGGGAGATATCTAAATTAGTAGTAGTAAAAGTAATTCCTTTTACCTTAGCATTTTATTTTATTGTAATTTACTTTTCAGTATTTACTTTACCGCATTTTTACTTTATGTCTTTTATTTTCAAGTTTTTACTAGCCCTAGTTATGTGTGTTGTAACTAAATTAGTTATCTGGGGTTGTGATGAAATCCAATATCACCGTTTTATAAGGGTTAGATTATAGCTTGGGTAATATAAATATTTATTTATTGAGTCTTAAACTTAATGCTTTTTCATTAACTGGCCATTAATAAAATTGATCTGGTAAATCTAAAATGAACTAGACATAGGGATTTTAGGTTTCAGCCTTAGACTCAATAGCCCACGATCTTCCTTGAGGATAGATAACCCTTTAATAGATTTCCTTACAGGATAGGAATATACCTGTCGGGCGGGGGTAGCCATAATTGGAACTTAAACTTAATGAATCCAGATAATTTGGTTGACATAGACATATGGTTCAATTGAGTTAAACTGGGTAATTGTGTCTGACCATCGACAGAGGCTTACACATAATTTAGTGTTCCAGGTTAATAAATCAATATATTACCCAACTTTAAGATAACCACTTCATCTTTAAAATGATATTGGAAGAAATCACAACCCTAGATAGTTTTTAATATTGAATTTTCTTAAAACCTATTTTCGACTATTTTATTTACTTGCTTTTAAATTTAGAATCGTCACCATTTCAAATCAATCAATCAACTTGTTAGATATTAGTAATCATTTGACCTCATAAAATTAATAGTTTAGATATTAAGTCCTCGTGGGATCGATATTTTTATACTACTTGAACGATACGTGCGCTTGCGTTATACGTGTGTGTTTACGCCGGTCAAGTTTTTGGCGCCGTTGCCGGGGACTTATTTATCTTTTACTATTAGTTAGGGGTTAGATACCTTTACTTATATCTAATTTCTTTTTACTTATTGTCGTTGTTTTCTTGTGTTTCAGGTTCTCAGAAACTACATGAGACGAACCAGAAGCTTTGAACTCCGACCGCTTGACCCAGAAATTGAAAGAACCATCAGACAGTTGAGAAGGGAAAGGCGAGAAGGCCAAGAAGCTTTTGTAACATGGAACCTGAACCTTTGAACGTTGCACCACCAATCCCATTCGAGACAGAACCATTCCGGTGGTTGACAGACTCATTTCCTGTATTGTACTTCCTCCCTTACCAGCAAATGCGTGTGACATCAAAACATGCATTCAGATGATTCAGCACTCAGTTCAGTTCGGGGGGAATGCAACTGAAGATCCTAATGCCCACATCAGCAACTTCCTGGAAGTTTGCGGCACTTTTAACTACAACAGAGCATCAGAAGAAGAAATGAGACTGCGAGTTTTTCCATATTCCCTGAAGGACAGAGCTAAAGCTTGGCTACATTCACTACCAGCAGGTTCTATCACAACTTGGAACACTTTAGCCACCAAATTTCTTGCAAAGTACTTTCCACCAGCCAGAACCGGAAAATTGAGGAATGACATCACATCCTTTGTACAACAAGATTCAGAATCCCTCTGCGAAGCTTGGGAAAGGTACAAAGATTTACTCCGGAAATGTCCTCACTATGAGATTCCAAAGTGGCTACAAGTTCAGACATTCTATAATGGACTTTCTGGAATAATGAGAACCACAATCGATGCTGCTGCTGGAGGAGCCTTGATGGCAAAAGAAGAAGATCAAGCCTGGGACCTAATCGAAGAAATGGCCAACAACAATTCCTTGTGGCCAACAGAAAAGAGCATGATCCAAAGAATTGCAGGAATTTATGAAGTTGGAGCAAACACAGCAGTGAATACCAGGCTGGATCAGATATGCAAATGTCTAGAAACACTTAGCACGCAAGTTGTGAACATCACTGGATCCACAAGTTCACCATATGGAGGAGCACCAGAACCAAACCAACATGAAGAGACGGTGAATTATGTCAACCATTTCAACAGACAATGGAACAATCATATTCCAACACCTACAACCCAGGGTGGAGGAATCATTCTAATTTATCATGGAGCAACAATTCAGGCCAACAGCAGAACTATCCACCTGAATTCCAGCAACAGAACAAAGGCCAGGAGCAGGCAAATGAATCAGGAATAACAGAAGTGTTGACCTACTTGAAAAAGATGATGGAAGCAAAACACGACTCTCAAGCAGCAAGATATGACATATATTTCAAAGCCATTCAGCATCTATCAAAGCACTAGAGAATCAAATCGGACAACTAGCCAATGCTCAGAGTTACAGACCGCCAGGTACCTTTCCTAGCAACACAGAGCCAAATCCAAGAAACATTGCCATCATGTTAAAAAGCGGTACTGAAATCAACAAAGATGTTGGAGTCAAAACAGCTGCTGAGGAAGTTCCAAAAGAAACAAAGCAACAGATGGAGGAAAAAGAAGCAAAGGAAAAAGAACAGATCACTCCACCTCCACCTTTTCCTCAACGTCTTCAGAAGAACAAATTGGACAAGCAGTTTTCTCGGTTCCTGGAGATCTTCAAAAAGCTGCATATCAACATTCCATTTGCAGAAGCGTTGGAACAAATGCCCACCTATGCCAAATTCATGAAAGATATTCTTTCACGAAAACGGAGATTGGGAGTTTCATCATTCAGAGGAAACTTCCCCCAAAGTTGAAAGATCCTGGCAGTTTCACTGTTCCTTACGTCATAGGAGAACATAACTTTGGTAAGGCTTTGTGTGATTTAGGTGCGAGTGTTAACTTGATGCCTTTCTCTATTTTCAGGAAACTGTAGATTGGAGAAACAATGCCAACTTCAGTCTCACTACAACCTGCTGATAGAACGCTCGTATTTCCGAGAGGTGTAGTTGAGGATGTGCTGGTCAAGGTTGACAAATTCATTTTCCCAGCAGATTTTATTGTCCTTGATATGGAGGAAGACGCAGACGTACCAATCATCATTGGGAGACCATTCTTGGCTACAGGTCGAACCATTATTGATGTACAAAAAGGAGAATTAACCATGAGGGTACAGGACCAAGAAGTAACATTCAATGTTTTCAAGGCCATGAATTTCCCAGATGATGAAAAGAATGAGGAATGTTTCAAACTCGATGTGATACACAGTACCATTCAGAACTCTGATGAAAGACAAAGTTCTACTGACAAACTTAAAACATGTCAATTGCCTGTGGAGCCTAAAGATAAAGCATCTTTTGCACTGAAAGAGCCAATTCTTGTTCTACAAGCAACAGAAGAGAAAAAGTTCCACCAACTCAACAAATTGGAGGAATTTCACAATCAGCCTTTTGAGGATGCCAAATTGTACAAAGAAAAAGGCAAGAAGAGACATGATGAGAAGTTAGTGCGCATACAATTGGAACCAGGGCAGAAGGTACTGTTAAACAAATCAAGGGTGAAATTCTTCCCATGGAAGCCAAAATCACGGTGGTCAGGTCCATTTGTGATCACCAAAGTTTTACCAAATAGAGCCGTTGAGATACATGATCCTGACGCTAACAAAACTTTCAAGGTTAAAAACAAGCGTGTCAAGCACTACTGGGGAGAATCATTTGAGCGACAAAAAGAAAGTGTTACACTTTCAGATCCAGCTTAACATTCGAGAAGCCAAGTCTGGCTGACGACTTTAAACTTAGCGCTAGCAGGGAGGCAACCCATGCAATTTGTGTATATATTGTGATTTGGTGTGTTTTATTTTTGTCTGTTTAAATTTTGCAGGATTAGTCATTTCAAAATGGAAGATGCTCTCGCAAATCTTCACAAGCAATTTCCTTCTCTCCCTCAAAAATCTCTGATGAAAGTCTATAAAACTCGCTTGGAACGAATGAGACTACTGATGATCAAAGGTATTCCTACTGACATTCGTTGGTTAATTGAAGCACGGGTTCGATTGGCAGGTGAGTTTTCTGACTCTTTTATTTCACATCTGCCTGGTTTAGGAAATAGCACATATGCTAAAAAGAGAAGAGCAAAAGAATGTGTGTTTGTTATAATGTGCTCGCATATTTTGTAATACTCGTTGTCGTTCTTTAGGAATGGTGTCGATAACCGCGAAGATAAGATTAACTTCATTAGGGATGGCTTGAGTAAGGAGTCTTTGGATGACATATCTAAAACTCTTGAGACTCATCCCAGTGGATGTGTGTATCATGAAATTCGCATGTTATATGCACAATTCCAAAAGGAAAGACAACTGTTAAGTCTCGGGAATCTGACTCAAAAAGACCCCTTTTGCCAATTTATAAGAAAATTGGATGGGAAGCTTGTCCCTGACGCATAGACGTCAATCAAACCGTTACTTTTCTTGTAAATATTATATCTTTTTGTCTTTTCTTAATAATTGTGATTTGTTTTGTTGATTCTTTTATTTTCTCCGACAGGATCCAGATCTTGTTGACTATCACGATCTATTTTACTATTTCGCTACTAATCGTCCTCTGGAAGATACTTGTGCTATTTTTACTCACCCTTTTCAGGTACTATAAATTCATCTCGTCATTGCACTTTTGAAGGCATCCCGAGTTGAGAAAGAAATACAAAAAAAATGGAAGCCACTTCAAGAAGACGAGTTGAGAACATCTGTGTGTTTTGCGGTAGTAGTATTGGTACTAAGCCACAATACGTAGAGCAGCACAGGAATTGGGTCGAGTCTTAGCAGCAAGGAATATGCACTTAATATATGGCGGAGGCAATCTTGGACTTATGAGGATCGTTTCAAAAGCCGTACAGGAAGGAGGCAGTCACGTTTTGGGAATCATCCCAAAACCCTTGGCAGAGGCAAATCTTATTGGATCATCAAACGAGAGAGGAATTATCGTGCCAGGTATGTCTGAACGACTGGTAGAAATGATTAACCGTGCTGATGCTTTTATCGCTTTGCCAGGTGGCTTGGGTACACTGGAGGAAATTTTTATAGTTCTATCTTGGGCGAACCTGAACATACACCAGAAACCGCTTGGACTGCTCAACGTTGATGGATTTATGATTTTCTTTGTGTGTTTCTTGATGATGCTCGGAGAAATGGGTTCGTGTCAAAACCTTGAAAGAACTCCTCTTTACTGCCAGAACTGCTCCGGATCTAATAGACCAACTTATAGCCTATGAACCTCAAGTTGACCCTATCCTTTCAAAGATAAATTGGTCCGAGGACGATCGTGGTAAGAGGCGTCGAATTAATCTGGATCTTAACCTTTAATTTCCTGTAGATTTTCAGCTAACCAGGTACAACCTTCTTAACTCTCCTTTTACTGTTTAAGACATTGGGGACAATGTCTCATTTAGGTTTGGGGGGAGGGAATTAGTTGATTAGTACCTTGTTTTTAGTTGTGTGTGTTATTTTTATTTTTAGTCCAAAATTTTTCGAAAATACAAAAAAATTGAAAAATTTTCAAAAATTACAAAAATATTTTGTGTTTTTTTTTTGTGTTTTTAATTTGACTAAAAAGGTGAAATTGGTGAGATAGTAAGAGATAGCTGAGTAAGGAGTTTCCACTCCTGAGACGTATCTCAAGCCTATTTTCGAAACAAATTAATTTTTGTTTATTTTATTTTGAATTATTTAATTTGTAAATTCTCCTTAAAACGGACTAAAAGGAATCTTCATATGCTCAATTGATAGATATTATCAACATATATAGTAACATACGGACATGAGTTAAAATTGAAAAGTTTGTAATATTCAGTGCTCTAGTTTAATTGGAGGAAGCATCTCAAAAAGCAATGGAGTAAAAAAAAAAAAAAAATTCTGATTTACAAAAATAAAGTATCTAAGATCCGGGTTATTAAGTCTGTAAGGGTGTTTTAACACCTAGTGCCCTAAAACCAACTGGTTTGGGAGCCACTGACCCAAAGCGCGTTACATGGATCGAAGATGCTGCAAATATATATATATCTGAAGTCTGGGTAATTAAGTCCGTAGGGGTGTCTTAACACCTGGTGCCCTAAAGCCAACTGGTTTGGGAACCACCGACCCAAAGCTCGCTACATAGACGAAAGGTATTGTATATAATAAAAAAGTCAAAATTCAGAAAAATCAAAGAAAAATCAGAAAAATGAGAAAAATTATTCCATTGCTGCAAAAAGGTGTGAATTCTGATAAAACTTTAGGACAAAAATATTACTCTCTTATCAACTGCACTTATGACTGTTGTGGGCAAAAATGAGTTGATTAATATTTTGTTGGCTGTGTGTATATGAGAATGGTAAAAATAATCGGAGAATTTACTTATTCGGTAATTTAGAATAAAACAAAACAACTAGGAACTTGGAGTAGAAGTTTCACCTGATTAGTCACTAACATCTTTATTCTCTTTTCTCTTGTCTTTTTGCTTTTGTGTGCATTAGTTTTAACTAACTTTTTACTTTTGTAAAAACGTTTGTGGGTATCGTTGCTGTAAGCCCTCACGAGACTACAACTCGTCCACTAGGGACACCTAGGGGTTTAAAGGCTTGTTGCATACGTTAAATGCAACCGTGATCCCTACGAAAGTGGCTTAGTTAATTTATTTATGTTATTTTACTCTATGTTTTGCTCGAGGACTAGCAAAATGTTAGGTTTGGGGGTGTGATGGGTGATATTTATATCACTATTTCCCACTCATTTAACCTAATATTTTGTATAGTTTCTTGATGAGTTTGTGAACGTTTTGATATGTTTTGTGTTATTTTGTAGATAAAATAAAGTTTGGAAAGCATTGGAGGCAATTTGGGGCAAAAACGGACAAAAATGCGTCAACAGGGATATTTTGGTCTTAAGCGCGTTGCGACGCCCAGACTTCCACGTCGCGATGTCTAAAATGCACCGAACAGTGCTAACATGCGCCGGGTCCACAAATCAGAATCTGAGAAAAGTTTGACTTTGCTAAAATACGCCGTGCCACGTGTCACCATCACAGCCAATCTGCTAACGTGCGTTGTGCCACGTGTCAGCATCCTACGGTGCCGACAGTCATCATCGCCACGTGTCGCCACGTCATCGCCACGTCACCGCCATGTCATCAGCCACGTCAGCAAGTCAACAAGTCAAATTGCCACGTGTCGTGCCACATCATCATCAGCCAATCAGAAAGCGACACGTGTCCCATTTTATGGTGCCGACAGTCTCTTTCCCACGTGTCGCCACGTCATCGCCACGTCACCGCCACGTCAGCGCCACGTCAGCATCAATAATTGAGTATCCTATCCTTATCTGACACGTGGCGGATAAGAATCTCAGCGACCAATCAGAAGCCGCCACGTGTCACAATAATTGAAGCCCAACCACTCTGCCACGTGTCACCTTATCATCTTATCCAGAATCTTCAAACCAGCGAACCAGAGCGTGCCACGTCGACAAATCCGGCGTCGCGACGCTGGATCCTACCGAGGCCTATAAATTGAGCTCGAGATTTCAGAATTCAGTGCACCACTCTCTCTCTTATAATCTTTCTAAAGAGAGAGTTTCTCTCTCTACTTTCTTTTAATTTTTAGTTTTTTAGTTTTTAGTTTTGTAATTAATTTTAATTACGTTTTGTTAATATAGTAATTTAATTTTTACTTTTTACTTTTTACTTTTTACAGTTTTTATTATTTACCATGAGGAGGTAACTCCCCCAGCTAGGGTGAAAGGTAATTCTTTTACTGTTACTATTTAGATTAATCTCCCTTAAAAATAATATATTCACTATTTAAAATATTGACTTAAAAAGGATACCGCCAGATTGGTCGGTTGGTAATTCATTTTAATCTGATTTAAACCTGACTAATAAGGATACCGCCAGATTGGTCGGTTGGTAATTTAATTTGGTTCCGCCTTTATGGCTGGTTGGACTTAATTTGACTTAATCAGGTTACCGCCTATATGGCTGGTTGGAAAAAGAATCACAAGTTATATATTTATTTATAGGAGATATCTAAATTAGTAGTAGTAAAAGTAATTCCTTTTACCTTAGCATTTTATTTTATTGTAATTTACTTTTCAGTATTTACTTACCGCATTTTTACTTTATGTCTTTTATTTTCAAGTTTTTACTAGCCCTAGTTATGTGTTGTAACTAAATTAGTTATCTGGGGTTGTGATAAAATCCAATATCACCGTTTTATAAGGGTTAGATTATAGCTTGGGTAATATAAATATTTATTTATTGAGTCTTAAACTTAATGTTTTTTCATTAACTGGCCATTAATAAAATTGATCTGGTAAATCTAAAATGAACTAGACATAGGGATTTTAGGTTTCAGCCTTAGACTCAATAGCCTACGATCTTCCTTGAGGATAGATAACCCTTTAATAGATTTCCTTACAGGATAGGAATATACCTGTCGGGCTGGGGGTAGCCATAATTGGAACTTAAACTTAATGAATCCAGATAATTTGGTTGACATAGACATATGGTTCAATTGAGTTAAACTGGGTAATTGTGTCTGACCATCGACAGAGGCTTACACATAATTTAGTGTTCCAGGTTAATAAATCAATATATTACCCAACTTTAAGATAACCACTTCATCTTTAAAATGATGTTGGAAGAAATCACAACCCTAGATAGTTTTTAATATTGAATTTTCTTAAAACATATTTTCGACTATTTTATTTACTTGCTTTTAAATTTAGAATCGTCACCATTTCAAATCAATCAATCAACTTGTTAGATATTAGTAATCATTTGACCTCATAAAATTAATAGTTTAGATATTAAGTCCTCGTGGGATCGATATTTTTATACTACTTGAACGATACGTGCGCTTGCGTTATACGTGTGTTTTTACGCCGGTCATGTATGTTCAAGTTCGCCCAAGATAGTACTGTAAAAATTTCCTCCATCGTCCCCAAGCCACCTGGCAAAGCAATAAAAGCATCAGCACGGTTAATCATTTCCACTAGTCGCTCGGACATACTTGGCACAATAAGTTCCTCTCCGTTTGACGGTCCTATAAGATTCACCTCTGCCAAAGGTTTTGGGATGATTCCCAGAACTTGACTACATTTTTCCTGTACAGCCCTTGAAACGATCCCCATTAGTCCAAGATTGCCACCGCCATATACTAAGTGCATATTCCTTTCAGCTATGACTCTACCCAATTCCTCTGCTGCTTCAACGAACTCTGGCTTAGAACCAACACTAGTACCGTAAAACACACAGATGTTTACAACTCATCTTCTTGAAGTTGCCTCCATTTTTTTTATTACTATTTTATTTATTTATTTATTTATTTATTTATTTATTATATATTTATTTCTCAACTTTGGATGTCTTCAAGAGTGCAATGTTGAGTTGAATTATAGACCCTGAAAAATGGTGAGTAATAATAGCACTAGTACCTGCCAAATGATAATTATTAGCTAAACAATAAAATATATCGTGAAAGTCAAAAAGTCTGGATCATGTCGGTGAAAATAAAAGAAAATAACAAAACAAATCACAATTATTAGATAAATTCAAAGAGTAAATAATATTTACAGAAAATAACGGCTTGAATGACGTCTATGCATTAGGGACAAGCTTTTCATCCAATTTTCTTATAAATTAGCAAATAAGGTCTTTTAGAGTCAGATTCCCGAGAATTAAATGTTGTCTTTCTTTTTGGAACTGTGTATATAACATGTGAATTGCGTGATGCACATATCCACTGGAATGCGTCTCAAGAGTCTTAGATATGTCATCCAAAGACTCCTTACTCAAGCCATCCCTAATGAATTTAATTTTATCTCACAGTTATCAGACATCATTCCTAAAGAACGACAACGAGTATTACATGTCATACGTGCACATTTATAGCAAACACCCATTCTTTTAGCTCTTCTCTTTTTAGCATAGGTGTTTCTTCCTAAACCAGACAGATATGAAATAAAAGAATCAGAAGACTCACCTGCCAATCAGACCCGTGCTTCAATGATCCAACGGATGTCACTATAAATACCTTTGATCATCATAAGTCTCATTCGTTCCATGCGAGCTTTGTATACTTTCATCAGAGAGTTTTGAGGGAGAGAAGGAAATTACTTGTGAAGATTTGCGAGAACTTCTTCCATCCTGAATTGTGACTTTTCCTACAAAATTAAACACACCAAAATAAAACACACCAAATCTGAATATACACAAATTGCATGGGTTGCCTCTCTGCTAGTGCTAAGTTTAAGGTCTTCAGCTAGACATGACTTCCCGAACGTTAAGCTGGATTTGAAAGTGTGACACTTTATTTTTGTTGCTCAAATGATTCTCCGCAGTAGTGTTTAACACGCTGACTGTTAACTTTGAATGTATCGTTGGTGTTGGGATCAAGTAACTCAACAGCTCCATATGGTAAAACCTGAGTGATCACAAATGGACCTGACCATCTTGATTTCAACTTTCCAAGGAAAAGTTTCAACCTTGAATTGTATAACAACACTTGCTGCCTTGGTTCCAGTTGTCTGCGCACAATTTTTTGATCATGCCATTTATTGGTCTTTTCTTTGTATAATCTGGCATTCTCATAAGCTTGTATGTGAAATTCCTCTAATTCGTTGAGTTGATGGAACTGTTTCTCTCCTGGTGCTTGTGGATCAAGATTTAACTTCTTTAGTGCCCAGTACGCTTTGTGTTCAAGCTCCACTGGCAGATGGCACGCTTTCCCAAACACCATTTGGTATGGGGACATACCAATGGGTATTTTTTAAGCTGTCTGATAGGCCCATAATGCGTCATCTAGTTTTGTAGACCAGTCCCTCCTTGTTGATTCAACGGTTCTCTCCAAGATTCTTTTGATCTCCCTGTTTGAAACTTCAACCTGTCCATTTGACTGCGGATGGTAGGCAGTGGCAACTTTATAAGTAACTCTGTATTTGGACAGAAGTGCATCAAAATATCTGTTGTAGAAGTGTGTGCCACCATCACTAATAATTGCCCGAGGTGTTCCGAAGCAAGTGAAAATATTCTTCTTAAGGAATTTTATCACCACTTTTGAATCATTTGATGGCAGCGCTATGGCTTCAACCCATTTGGAGACGTAGTCTACTGCAACTAGTATGTACATGTTTCTGAATGATGGAACAAAGGGTCCCATAAAATCAATCCCACATACAACAAATATCTCCAATTCCAGAATGTTTTACAGAGGTCCTTCATTTCTCCTTGATATATATCCCGTTTTCTGGCACCTGTCACATTGAAGAGCAAATAAGTGAGCATCTTTAAATAGAGTGGGCCAGAACAAACCTGATTGTAGGACTTTGGCTGCAGTTTTATTTTCGCTGAAGTGTCTGCCGTATGGTAATGAATGACAGTGTTGCAAGACACTATTGACCTTCTCATGTGGAAAACAACGTCTCAGTAAGTGATCAGCACAACATTTGAATGGGTACGGCTTATTCCAGACATATTGCTTGACTTCTTTGAAAAACTTCTTTCGTTGCTGATGAGTTCATTCCAACGGCCATTTTCCCGATACTATGTAGTACATTCTGCCCTGGTTCCAGTTGTATGCACACTAACTTCTCATCATGTCTCTTATTGGCATTTTCTTTGTACAATTTGGCATTCTCAAAAGGTTGTATGTGAAATTCTTCCGATTTGTTGAGTTGGTGGAACTGTTTCTCTTCTGTTGCTTGTAGTGTAAGAATCTACGTCTTTAATGCACAAGACGCTTTATATCTTCAGGCTCCACAAGCAGTTGACATGCTTTAAGTTTGTCAATAGAACTTTTCATTTCATCAGAATTCTGGATGGTACTATGTATTACATCAAGTCTGAAACATTCCTCATTCTTTTCATCATCTGGGAAATTCATGGCTTTGAAAACATTGAATGTTACTTCTTGGTCATGTACCCTCATGGTTAATTCTCATTTTTGTACATCAATAATGGTTCGACCTATAACCAAGAACGGTCTCCCGAAGATGATTGGCACGTCTGCGTCCTCCTCCATATCAAGGACAATAAAATCTGCTGGGAAAATGAATTTGTCAACCTTGACCAGCACATCCTCAACTACGCCTCTTGGAAATATGAGCGTTCTATCAGCAAGTTGTAGAAAGACTGAAGTTGGCATTGTTTCTCCACTCTGCAATTTCCTGAAAATAGAAAAAGGCATAAAGTTAACACTTGCACCTAAATCACATAAAGCCCTACCAAAGTTATGTTCTCATATGATGCAAGGAATGGTGAAACTGCCAGGATCTTTCAACTTTGGGGGAAGCTTACTCTGAATGATGGCGCCGCATTCTTCTGTCAATGCTACTGTCTCGTAATCTCCCAATCTCCGTTTTCGTGAAAGAATGCCTTTCATGAATTTTACATAGCTGGGCATTTGTTCCAAGGCTTCTGCAAATGGAATGTTGATGTGCAGCTTTTTGAACACCTCCAGGAAACGAGCAAACTGCTTGTCCAGTTTGTTTTTCTGAAGACGCCGAGGAAAAGGTGGAGGTGGAGTGATCTGTTCTTTTTCCTTTGCTTCTTTTTCCTCCATTTGTTGCTTTGTTTCTTTTGGAACTTCCTCAGCAGTTGTTTTAGCTCCAACATCTTTTTTGATTTCAGTACCGCTTTTTAGCATGATGGCATGACACTGCTCTTTCCCTATGTTCATTGGATTTGGTTCTGTGTTGCTGGGAAGATTCTCTGGCGGTCTGTAACTCTGAGCATTGGCCAGTTGTCCAATTTGATTCTCCAATGCTTTGATGGAAGCAGATTGGCTTTGAAACATAGCATCATATGCTGCTTGTTGCTTTTTGAACATCTTTGCAATCCATTCTTTCATTTCTGGTTCTTTTTCAAACTCCTGGCTTTGCTGTTGGAATCCTGGTGGTGGATAGTTCTTTTGCCCTGAATTGTTGCTCCATGAAAAGTTAGGATGATTCCTCCACCCTGGGTTGTAGGTGTTGGAATATGGATTGTTCCCTTGTTTGTTGAAATTGTTGACATAATTCACCGTTTTTTCAAGTTGGTTTGGCTCTGGTGCTCGTCCAAAAGGTGAACTTGTGGCTCCAATATTATTTTGAGTGCTGAGAGACTCCATGAATTTGCATATCTGATCCAGCTTGGCGTTGACTGCTGTATTGGCTCCAACTTCATAAATTCCTGCAATTCTTTGGATCATGCTCCTTTCTGTTGGCTACAAGGAATTGTTGTTGGCCATTTCTTCGATTAGGTCCCAGGCTTGATCTTCTCATTTTGCCATTAAAGCTCCTCCAGCAGCAGCATCGATTGTGGTTCTCATCAGTCCATTATAGAAAGTTTGGACTTAAAGCCATTTTGGAATCTCATGGTGATGACATTTCCGGAGAAAATCTTTGTACCTTTCCCAAGCTTCGTAGAGAGTTTCTGAGTCTTGTTGTACAAAAGATATGATGTCATTCCTCAGCTTTCCATTTCTGGCTGGTGGAAAGTACTTTGCAAGAAATTTGGTGGCTAAAGTGTTCCAAGTTGTGATGGAACCTGCTGGTAGTGAATGTAGCCAAGCTTTAGCTCTGTCTTTCAATGAGTATGGAAAAACCCGCAGTCTCATTGCTTCTTCAGCTTCTCGGTTGTAATTGAAAGTGCCCCAAACTTCCAGAAAGTTGCTGATGTGGGTATTAGGATCTTCAGTTGCTTTCCCCCTAAACTGCACTGACTGCTGAATCATTTGAATGCATGTTTTGATGTCACACACATTATCTGGTAAATAAGGAAGTACAATACATGAAATGAAGCCGTCTACCACTGGAATAGTTCTGTCTCGAATGGTTATTGGTGGTGCAACTTCCAAAGGTTCAGGTTCCATTTTGACTAAAGTTTCTTGGCCTTCTCGCATTTCCCTTCTCAACTGTCTGATGGTTCTTTCAATTTCTGGGTCAAACGGTCGGAGTTCAAAGCTTTTGGTTCGTCTCATGTAGTTTCTGAGAACCTGAAACACAAGAAAACAAAAACAATAAGTAAAAAGAAATTAGATACAAGTAAAGGTATCTAACCTCAAAACTAATAGTGAAAGATAAATAAGTCCCCGGCAACAGCGCTAAAAACTTGACCGGCGTAATCACACGCGTATAACACAAGCGCACGTATCGTTCAAGTAGTATAAAAAGTATCGATCCCACAAAGACTTAATACCTAATCTATTAATTTTATGAGGTCAAATGATTACTAATATCTAACAGGTTGATTGATTGATTTGAAATGGTGAAGATTTTGAATTTAAAAACAAGTAAATAAAATTGCACGAAAGTAGGTTTAAGAAAATTCAATATTAAGAAACTATCTAGGGTTGTGAATCTTTCTAATATCTTTTAAAAGATGAAGTGGTTATTTCATGTTTGTGTAATATATCGGTTTACTAACCTGGAACACAAAATTATGCGAAAGCCTCTGTCGATGGTCAGACGCAAATACCCAGTATATCCCAATTGAACCATATGTCTATGTCAACCAAATTACTTGGATTTATTAAGTTTAAGTTCCAATTATGGCTACCCCCGCCCGACAGGTATATATCTATCATGTAAGGAAATCTATTAAAGGGTTATCTATCCTTAAGGAAGATCGTGGGCTACTAAGTCTAAGGCTGACACTTGAAATTCCTTTGTCAAGTTTATTTTAGATTTACCAGATCAATCTTATTAGTGGCCAGTTAACAAGACGCATTAAGCTTAAGACTTAATAAGTAAACTTATAAATTACCCAAACTATAAAATAATCCCTTATAAACCAGTGATATTAGAAGTCATCACAACCCCATATAACTAACTTAGTTACGATGCATAACTAGGGCTAGTAAAAACTTAAAAGTAAAAAAAAACATAAAATAAAATGCTGAAAAGTAAATACGGTAAAGTAAATACTGAAAAGTAAAATTACAAAAATAAAATGCTAGGGTTAAAGGATCTACTTTTACTACTACTATTTTAGATATCTCCCCTAATATAATTTATTAACTTGTGTGATATTACCAACCAGCCATATAGGCGGTAACCTAAGTCCATAAACCAGCCATATAGGCGGAAATTACCAACCGACCAACCATGCGGTATCCATGCTTAGTCAGATTAAAACCAGTTTATAAATGATTACCAACCGGCCAATATAGCGGTATCTTCATTAAGTCAAATTTTAAATAGTGAATATATTATAATTAGGGAGATTAATCTAAATAGCAGTAATAAAAGTCTTACCTTTCACCATAGCAGTGGGAAGTTACCTACTCATGTTGAATAGTAAAAACTGAAAAAGTAAAGAAAGTAAATTATTATTACAGAACATAATTAAAATTAATTACAAAACTGAAATTTAAAGAAAACTAGATATAAAACTCTTTATTTACATCAGAGAATTCAGAAAAGAAGGTACATCTGAAACTGAAACCTCGAGCTGAATTTATAGGCCTCGGTAAGGTGTGCGCGTCGCGACGCACATTTCACGTCGCGACGCGCACTTCACGTCGCGACGCGCCACATGTCACGCTCTGGTTGGCTGCTTCAGATTCTTATCCGATGACGTGGTGATGTGGATAATTGACTCAATAATTGTGCTGACGTGGCAGTGACGTGGCGATGACGTGGCGACACGTGGCGAAAGTGATTATCGGCACCATAGGATTGCGAAACGTGGCACGCTGTGATTGGCTGATGATGACGTGGCACTGATGTGGCGAGTTGACTCAGTCTACTACTGATGTGGACGATGACGTGGATGACACGTGGAGTGACATGTGGCGATGGCGATTGTCGGCACCATAGGATGATGACACGTGGCACGGCGCACGTTAGCAAGTCAAACTTTTCAGATTCTGACATGTGTCCCCCGGCGTACGTTAGCAACTCATGGCGCATGTTAGGTGTCGCGACACCGAAGGCTTGCGCGTCGCGACGCGCAAAATTACCAAATTGCCCGTTTGTCCGTTTTTCACTGTTTTGGCCCCCAAATCACCTCTAGAGAGTCCTGAAACTTTATTTATCTACAAAATACCACAAAACATATCAAAATATTCACAAAACTCAAGAATCTATATAAAATATTAAGTCAAATGAGTGAGAAATAGTGATACATTTACCACTCATCAACTGCAGTGGGCAGAGTCCTGAGGTCTAGTATACGCAGTATGTCCACGATACCCGTATACGAGGCACTACCTCTCCAGTATCTGATCCTCGAGAATGTCCTCAAGATCTATAGAATGTTAGTAAGAACTCCTAAGTTATTCGAATTCTCTTCCTAGTAAAAAGTGATCAATTTTTTTTTTTCTAGTTAAGGATTTTTGGTAGTAATTCTGGCCTAATAGCCGAAGTTCAAGACAAGTTGGGAAAAATAGATAGTGGAGTCCCAGGAACAGTCACGTAAATGAGTGGGAAAAGAAAGATATAAGAAATGTAAGAAAAGATATAAAGATACTCAAGCAACCAAGAGACAGTAAGTGGGAAAGATACAAAGGCAGATGATAAAGAGTATACTAGAAATTGTAATAGTAAAAAGGAATACAAGAAGTTTGAGTAAGAGTAAGAATGACAATTAGACCTATATAAAGTTTCCTCATTTTCAGAAGAATCTTCCATCCCTTAATAAATTCCTTTAAGATGAATCAATAAGCATGAAATACCTTGTAAAGATGACGAGTCCTCCGACTAGTAAAAGAATAGTAAGAAATATAAGGAATGGGGATAAATCAGAGTTAGACACGAAATCTCAGGGAATTAAAGATGTTAAAAAGAAAGTACAGATTTCCAAACCCAGACATACAAGTAAGTAAAAGGAAAATGTGAGCAGAAAATATTACATTACCTTACCCTAAGAAACCCAATATAGATACAACACTAAACTACACAGATTCTAACCCCTCGATAATAGCGGTTACAGAAGTATTCTGATAAAACCTATATCATGCCTACTTTATATAAGTGATGGATTCTACTAGGATAAAAGTATTAGAACAATGACACCAACACCCATTGAGATATAGACTTCTTCCCCACCTTATACTAGTATTAGGAAAAGATAACAATAAAGAAGTTTGATAAGAATTTATCCAGAGTAAAAGATGTTAGGGTTGGTGCTCGGAGTGCCAATCTGGATCGTATTTATGTCCGATTCATGAATACGAGCAATTCCATTTTCCATAATATTACTTATTTAATGGTAGCACCTCTTGTCTTTTATACACATATTCAATCTAATTACGATTAGATATCTGATTACGATTAGATTGAAACTAAATCTGATTTAGTGATACGTGTATATTAGACAAAGACCCTAGGATTTACAATGTAGTGTGCAGTTACAATATAGTATGTAATTGACATTAAGAAGCGTCACTATAAGATGTATATCCTTAAATAAAGTTCCTGGTCAAGATTTACTAACACGGGTCGGTTAGTCAAATCCGCTGGGACCAGTACATGTCGTATATCGTGACTTGGTCCGATGGTTTATCCCAATGAACAATAAGTCTTGGAAGACTCGTATAGACATGTAGGTGTTTATTTGATAAACACTGAATGACTCATTAAAGATTTCCTAATAGATGGTACACCAACGTCAATAGGAATCTTCTCGAGTTGAGCGAGCATAGTGGTTCTTCGACTTGAGATACCACAATAGGATATATAAGTTATCCTTCATACTTTGATGGCAGTCACGTCACTGATCTATTTAGATCAGACATCCGCATGTTCATTGGGTGTGGACTGATGTTTATGATATCAGGTGCATATCAAGAGAGGATCTGTCAGTCCTGTGTACAGGGCGTATGCATCATACACTTGTTTACGATCTAGTTAATCCATGACCGTGGTATAACTTCAGAAATCAGTTCCGAGTGTTATTTAGAGATCGTAAATTGAAAGTCGACTATATTATACCGAACAGATTTGACATTTTTATCTATATCTCATGTATAATATGGATAGCCTGTGACAGAAGGATTATACGTATGCAATGACCTCGACTTGCATAGTTTAGCGAGATTATCCGTGGTCATCATAATTAATGAGTGGGTGAATTATGGACACGAAATTGGTTTTCGTGACGGATAAACCTAAACTTAGAGAGTCTCACAATATGAAGTGTACTTGTTGAGCACTTGGGCAACACTTTATGAATAATACAGATTATTTATAATACTTCATCGGATTAAGTGAGTTAATTCGAATCATTTAAACGGTTAAACGATGACACATGCATTAGAGGATTTTGGTCATTTAATAATTATTGTGTATTTGTATTTGATACATAAATTGATTAGATACACATTAATTAATTGTCAAATGAGATTTTGACACATGCCATTAATATATGTATTTTTTATTTAATGTAAATAAAATACATATATAATAATAATTATAGTAATTAATTATTTAAATATTTAAATGTTAAATATTTGAATAATTAATTGATAAACTTTTTCATAATTGTTATGAAAAATATTTAATTATTATTGGTGACACATGACATGATTTTATTAAGCTTAAGTGTGCAAATTTGATTTGTCAACTTGGAACTTATCTTATCTTATTTTTAATTTAATGAAATTAAAAAGCAAAAATAACTAAAATAACCCTCCAAGGTCGGTTTTCATGTTTTAAAAAAGGGAAAAAATTTTCTTTTGCTTCAATGGAAGCCTAAAGTCGAAAATCAACCTCCAAAATACCTCTCCAAAATTTCTTGATGATTCAAGGAAAAAGTAAAGAGAATAAACAAGAAAAGCTTAGGAAATTGGAGATTAAAAAAGTAATATTTAATCTTCTCGAGTTTGGAAATCTAGTTTCTTGTTCTTGTTTTGCTAGAATAGTTCTAGGGTTTTCTTTATTTGTTAAAATTGGGGCTTTTGATTTTGGAGGATGGATTTGGAAGTGAAATGCATGTGTGAAGTTGATTTGGTTGATATTATTGTAATATTAGTCCAATTTTGTCATTTGATGATATATTGCCATTCTAGAGTGTTATGACCACTCTTGTAATGCCTAGAATTGTTCTTGGGTACTTCATGTGTGGTGACTTTGATTGGTGTTTTGATTAATATGATTAATGTTGAAAACGTTGGATAAAGCATGAAAAATTGATTATTTATGTTGCAAAATTAGATCTGGAAAATCTGGATTGATTGTGATGAAAATGATGTCTTTTGAATGTATTGGACGTGTTTTGGGTATTGGAACAATTGCC
This sequence comes from Zanthoxylum bungeanum, assembly GCA_019454045.1. Lineage (NCBI taxonomy): Eukaryota > Viridiplantae > Streptophyta > Magnoliopsida > Sapindales > Rutaceae > Zanthoxylum > Zanthoxylum bungeanum. The sequence goes on from SKCR01026577.1 coordinate 234,529, forward strand.
GGAAATTATTTCGGAGTTTAAATAAGTGAAAACGGTGTTACCTGGTGACTTTTGAGCCAACCGGGTGACGGCTGCCCAAATACCATTGGGGCTGACCTGGGCAGTCCCCATGTGTATTGGGCAGTCGGTTCGGTCAAAAACGCGTTTTAAGCCATTTTGCGGAAAAACGTTTCCGTAAAAGTTTCGAGATGTTTCTTCTATATGTATGTCGTTATTTGATATCGAATAAATGTGTTTAGGTGAAATATGAATAAATTATTCATATTAGATATTGAATAATTTATTCGGTAATTTTAAAAGTTTTGAAATTACGATTTCGCCCGAACAGCGCTTCCGCCGCGCCCCGCGCCTAAAACCCCAACAAAAGATAGAAAGTACTGAATGATAGAACACCCAGATGAAAAACTAAGAAAGTTTTAAGGGATAGAAAAGAAAGGACTTAACCCAAGCTAAGAAGAGAAAGATCACATGACTAGTGAGAAACCCATAGATCATGCAAATACCAGTAGGAGTCTGCGTGAGCTCAAAAAGAATAGGCTTATGAGATGAGAAACACTCAAAAGTACCAGTACAGCTAGAAAGATCATATGGTAAAGTTACAACCCGTAATTAGAATAGAAGACAGAGATCTAGGAAGTAGCCAGAAGAATGAACCCTCATTAGGCTCAGTAGCACGGCTTAGGGTCAAGAGGTTGATTATTAAAACAGTAAAAAGGAAACAGAAAATAATAAAAGAATTCAGTACATATAATGACATAGATAATGTATCATGAAAACATCAACGTAAGAGAAGACCTCAGGGTGATTAATTAAGATTAGGAAACCGTAAGACATGGAATAGTACATACAGCTTCCAGTAGTATGAATGATAATTCTTCCTTCCAGTAACCCTACTTCAGTAAGTGTTTGGTCACTCAATCAGAAGTGGGAAGCATGTGTATACCCCTCGACTTGGAGCTTAGCAAGGATTTGAATAAGTAAGTAGAAGGTGTGGGATAGGGTGGACGAGTCATGAAATAATTAGATAGTTGAAAAAAAGAACAGATAAACCCCAAGAAAGTGAAGGTTCCAATGGAGTAAGGAATTAAAGTACGCAACGTATAGCAACACAGAAGTAAGATACTCGACTTATACAGAGTTTCCCATAGCTTAGACACCCAACTTATTCAGGATTAATAAAAGTGTAAAATCAAAGCCAAAGAATTTGTAGTGATGCTGTAACATGTGTTAATTTATGGAGTTTCCAAGGAAATGCGGACTTAAGAGATCCAAGAAAATGAGATAAATAGGGAAGTCAATTAACAGAGCAAAATTTAGAAAGGCAGAATGACAGTGGGAGTACGCTAGGAGTTTGAGAGAACATGAGCCTTATGGAGATTTTGTTTTTAGTATGAGGTAGTATGATTAATAGCTAGAGATAAAAATTATGAGTACGACCAGATATGTAGATAAGAGAATTCTAAGCTCGTGGATTAGCAGCACGAGCAATCACAGCACTGGTACTTAGCGAGAATACTGCAACTAGAAAAGTTCAAGATAAGCCTCGACATCTCAGCCCTCATCAGATAACAGCAATAAGATGGACCTCAATATTCGCCTCAAGATACTCTTAGAAACAAGTGTATGTGTAGTGAAATGAGATCGAAATGTAAAGTCTTTGACTACAATACAAGAGTAGAATGGAAGAGGGAAATAACCCTAAGTGAGAGATTTAAAAGAGAAGTCACCTAGATGAAGGGATGAAGAGGTAAAGTAATAGTTTAGTAGTAGCAGAGAAATAAAAGGATAAAGTTAGACAGGGATAGGAACGTACAAGAGATTATATCCTTCTGGTAAGGCTACAGAGACATAAATCATAAAACTTCCAGCTATAGGATAAGATCATGAGAGAATACAAGAAGGTCAATAAGTCAAGGGTTTGGAAGTATAATTGTTAAGGTGTAGCGATGATAGCAAAGAATATTGAGTAAATAATGACAGAAGGGCGCAACAACAAAGATTTCTCAATATTGGAATAAACTAAAATTCTATTGTGTTTTAACTCATGTAATTCATACAAAGTAATTTGCTACAGTTAAAGTTGACCTAGCCACCATAGAATGGGATGGCATTAGCCACGGACATATGGGGTTTAGTAAATGTGCAGTGTTGTGTGGAATTGAGGAGATAAGTCCACTTTAAGGTTGTGATTGGTACAATGTGTGAGATATCAAGGTATAATTTATGTAAACGGTTATCGAACAAAGATGAAATTTATAAGTATGTGTATATTTGCGTATCTATGATCGATAATACTTGATAAAGTAAGAATATAGAAAAAAAAATATAACAGAGAGATCTCAGGATGTGACCAGGTATGGCGAACAAGTTAAAGACATTGTAACCAAATTTATAACGATAATGGAAGTAAGAGTACAGACAGAATATGAGCTGTAACAAAAATTGAATCGCCAGCATCGACGTCAAAACAAGGAATATGGTTTAAGCAAAAGTGTACATGAAACTAAGTTCAACTTAAGGAATGTGCCTCTAAGACAATGGCCAAAGAAATTACCAAGATTGACCTCCTTAGTATAGATCCATTCAGTAGATAACACTAGTAAGCAAAAAGCACATGAAGAATCTAATCATGCATTGTAAAGTACTAAGCTCCATAGATAACCAGAGAAGTGAGAACTTGGAAGAACATAACCCATAAGTATTTGAAGCTTAGTGAGAAAATAGAGAGTTAAATAATTAAGATATGAAGATGGATACTGGTTTGGGATGTGTAAGCAGCGCTAAGGGAGTATACAGAAGATTATTCTTTTATATACTTACATTAGAGTGGAATCAGTACACACAAAAGGCTTAACCACGAAAGAACACTAGTATTTCTAGAAAAGTTCGATAGTACCTGTTAGGAAGAATCAAATGGAGGCAAGTAAAGTCGGTCATAGCTAGAAATTGAAGAATGAGATTCCTGTAAGGTATAACAATAGTTGTAGCTTGGCAGTAGTATTAAGTATCTAGTAGAACTTTTACGAAGCAAGGATAAGGAATTTGCCACTCAATCAAGGATTCAAGAGGTATCATGCTTGAAACAGATATTAAGATAAGAAGAAGAGTACTGCATATTTATGAACTTAAGAAATAGAGTAAAGTATCAGTGCATGCAGACAGAAATAAAGTACCTTCTAGGTTATGATACAATTAAATGAGTGAAGTAGAGAATGAGTATGTAGATGATTAAAAGTTGGTGACCTAAGACATAACATGTGAATCATGTAACTTGCGACAAGATGTTCAGTATTGAGAATTTAAGATCTAGACAGACTCCATAATTTCATATTAAAAGAGGATTCAAGGACGAATCATATTTAATGGGGGAATAATTTGTAACATCTGGTGAACCTGACGACTCGTACGATACCAGAGCTTGATGACTATTACAATTCGGAGGCATAATACTTCATATGAATCATGTTTGAGAAAGTACGTGCTCATAAATGGCATTTGGGACATTCAGAAGATTCCTTGAATTTTGATGCGGGACTTAGTTTACGTTCCACCTCGAACAGCTTTTAGTAATCGGGCCGTAACTTTTTCACACGGTCTCTGATTTTTATAAATTTTATATCATCGACGAGAGCCACAACTTCCGTCTTCCCAAATTCGGACCAGAAACGGGTCAAAAATTGCAATTTCCGCAGATGCTATAGTAAATTTGAGAATAGTCTAGATTTGGAGTGATGTGGCTCAATCATGGCCACCCATTTACACGAATAAAATCAGCCCATTTTGTCTATAAAAAATGAACTATTCATTCATCTTCATTAGGGCAAAAACGTGTATAGCCAAGGAGGATTCTTCAAATGTTCTTCTTTATTCCTCAAGCCATTTAAGTGCAACAAATGATGATTTTTCAAGTTTCTAGCACACAAAGTAAGCGTCTACTTCCCTTCTTTCTTTCTTTATTAGTTTTGAACAAGGAAACTAGAGCCCAATTCGCACCATTTAAACCCTAGAAATTGAGATTGTTAAATTGGCTTTAATTTGATTATTAGCATGTGTTTTGGAAAGTAACATGATGATATTATGTTGGATTGAGGACTTTGTGTATGTGAATGAAGGGGAATTTGAATGTGCTTTTTGTGTTTATGTTAGTGATAAATTGGTTCATAAAGTGGGGTTATATAAATGTCTCTTGAGTATACATTGTGTAGTTAAAGTTATGTTTATGTGAAGGTTTTAATGTGGGAAGTATGGTGAAGCAAGTTAGACTTGGAAAAGATGATATTAGGCCCTGAAACTGGCCTCACGTCGCGACGCCAAGCACCACATGTCGCAACGCGCTCTGGAAAACAAGGCCAAATTTGATTATGTCATGTACGCATCACGACGCGTATGGACTCGCGTCGTGAAGTGAACCAAAAACCAGGCCTCTGTCTCGGCTTTTCCAAATCGCATCGCGACACGTAAGTCTTTGCGTCGCGACGCGAGACCATTTCTCAAGATAAAATTTTTACCCAATTCATTTTTAACCCAGAACATTAGAGATCACCCGAAGGGCTTCGTATCATGCTATATACATGTCAATTACCATAACACAAATGTAGAACTTCGTATATTGACGAAAATTATGGAATGTATCCTACAATATGAATTCTAATCGAGTTGTCATTTGAGGTTTATCGCAGGAACCATAAAATGCTTCGGCAAGGTGACGCTATACTAGCGGAACTCCAAATCAGTGAGTGGACACTACCCTTTTAAATTGATCTTCATTTTGTTATTTTTGATATAGACTTATTTTTACCCTTTAGGGCATTAGATAATTTTTATTACAGTTATTTCATAAAAATTTATGATTTAAGATATATTTGAGAAAGAAATGTTTTCAAAACATCAGTTTTATGTTTTTCGAGGCATATGGAAAAACCCCACCTCAGTATGCAACTTGTACAGACATGAAATTGACGGACATCACATGTGCATATGTAGAGGACTGGGGGAAAGTGATACATAATGCCCTCAGATCCTAGTTCAGGACTAGGGATGACAGATGCCCCTAGATCCTAGTTTCAGAGCTTGGAGTAGCATAAATCCGCACCCTCAGTTCTAGTTCAATGGCTTGAGGGATGACGATATGTAACGCCCAAATACCACTAGTTTCATGGACATTAGTGGCATGCTTTGGGGGACGGTGATATGTAACGCCCCAAAGTTATGGATTTGCACTATTGGCTCTAGTTAGGCGTATGGGGGAAGCTGATACGTAACGCCCCCATACGTCAGGTTTTCAGAGACATATACAAGTTTTTTTAAAAAAATAGTTTTCAAATACAGTTTTTAGAAGAAGTTCGAGAGAAAGATTTTTCTTGAAATAAAGTTTTCATAAAGAGCAGTTTATAAGAGATTTCCAGAAAAGAAGATTTTAGAAAATTTTTTCAGAAAGAAAGAGTTATTTTCAGCTTATAAAAAGGAATTTTCAGAAAAGATAAATTTAAGATAAGTTGGATTTTAGAACCATGTGTTTTCAAAATCATTTTAATATTATTTTAAAACTGTCCACTCACTTAGATCGTATAAACGGTCTAACCCCCCATTTCTAGTTTCTTATTTTGCAGGTATTCCTAGAGGACATGCTCGAGGGGATGGATACTGATGGCAGTCACTATAGGGTATTGGTCCACCAGGTCGAGTCAAAGTTTATATCAGACAATGTCAGAGAATGTTGTGTAACATATAATATGCCTAGTATAATTTATACATGAAATGAGTTATAGATGTTTAATACTAAAGACATGATATATCGTGAAATTGAGTTAGAGAAATGATAAACAATCATGAGTTAGAGTCGGGCATGGGTCCCGTGCATGAGTCCATACATGATTTATATATATGAGATAAGAATAGCAGTTATCAGAAGTTAGAGGCTTATGGGGATAGTATGGTCTATACCTTGTCGGTAGCATCTCCCGAATTGGGGATGTTATATTGCAGCTGTTATCGGACACAAAAATCTTGTGGATGTGCCCTTGGTGGCGCCTCCGCCATATTACTTTGGATTTCTTCAGCCATTGTATACCTATATCAGACCTCCATACTAGTTCATTCTATCTACCAGTCAAGCTCTATCAATAGTGTAAATGTCCCCCACCTTCTACTCCTTAAAGGCGTACTTTCCAAGGCAGTCTGATGTCTCATTCCTTCTTGGGCCGATTTCATAGCAAGTGGGTTGAACAACGCGTTTCGACTATCTATACCCCTGATACCTCTATTGCATTTGGTGACTCTATGACTAACCTTCCCGACTTAGGCCCTAAAATGAAAAGGCAAAGAATATGATTCATGCGTGCTTGTCCTGAATTTTCTCAATTAAGTTTTTGCATTTTATGAACATTGTGAACTTTATTTCAATAAAACATTAGCATTTTCTCTCGGTAAACACGTGAATACATTAATTATTTTATTGTAAAGGTACATCTGTTGTTAATTGACCGTTTCGGGTTTTTAGCTAACTATGTTTCCCTCTCTTATCTCTAACTTTGCCTAAACCATTTCTGGTCTAGCAAGATGTGCTCAAATTTTGGCTTGTGCCGTCTTGTGAGGATTTTCAACCCAACGAGCACTTATCTCTACTCTTTGTTTTTCAAGCGAAGTATTTCTTCAGCCTATCGATATTGATGGGTTCCGTGAATCCATTTCGTTCCAAATCTGATAAC